>CM021108.1:609769854-609791861 GCA_007115665.2 Sequoiadendron giganteum | reverse complement strand
TATGAACCACCAATACAATATGTACTCAGACTTCCCTTGTTTCCTTTGTCAATAATGATAGTATTATCATCTACAACTCACATTCCACTTTGACATATATTTGACATCAATAACAACACTGTGCTCAACAACATTATGATGTCAAGTCCTCCTAAGCCCCAGACAACCTCACTCCCTTCTAATGACTTTTGTGTGATGATAAGCACATTTTAAAATGAAGTAACATTATATCTGATTTTCTATCCAATAAGCATATTAAGTTTAATTTAATCTAAATTGTTTTATTATATTTATACATTATTCATGAAGTAATTATAAAATAATATTAATTTAGTTTATTATTTATTATATAATATTAAACAGAATGTAAATAATATCTATGATTGATTAATAATTTAAAGATAATATATTATATATAAAAATATTGTTTTCATAATTATTAAATAATGTTAATATAAATTTTTATATAATATTAGATAGAATATAAATAAATAATATTCATTATTGATTAATAATTTAAATATAATATAGTAGCATCGTTCAAGTCTTAGGATGGATGCTAACAGACTTTTTTTGAATGATGTTGCAACTAGGGTTTCATCCAGGCTAAGCCCTGCGAGAAGGGTCTTTCTAGGAAGGAATGACAGTTTCCGGAGCAGGGTGAAGGGTGGCCCGAGTAGACAAACAAAGAGCTCATTGAAGAAACGGAACGGGGTTGGGGGTTTTCTGGATGGCGACAATACTCTGCTCGGCCAGGAGAAGAAGCAACCCAACGCCACAACCACAAGGGATGAAGGACCAGACAAGGAGAAAAAGGCTTCTAAGAACGAGAGGGACCCAACAAGGTTTTCCCAAAAATCAAAGCTCCCATCAAAGGTTTTGACAGGAAGGGGTGGAAGGGGCTCTGCTCCACCTCTTTCAGCCAGATCAACTACAGTAGACTTAGGCTTTAAGATTGAACAAGAAGTGATTTATAATGAAAAAGTCTTCTCTGAGTTGGGTCTGATTGGGAGATTCAGGGGGCTGTGGCCAAGCTTGAATGATCTCAACTAGTGGATTTCCGATCATTGGGAGCCTATTTTGGAAGGGTATATTCAAATTTATCCCATGGCAAAAGGTTTTTTCATTGTTGTTTTTGAACAAGAGCAGGATAGAAAAAAGATCCTTTGTAACTATCACTGGGATTGGGAAGGAAAATATACACTGGTGTTAAAGCCATGGCATTCGGCTTTTGACCCAGCCACTGAAGTTTTTGAGAAGGTTCCTCTCTAGGTGAGACTTCTTAATTTTCCCTTACAATTTTGGTTTGATTCTTGCTTGAAGGTTCTAGGAAACTCTTTAGGAAGCTTTTTAATGATGGATGAGGGATCCTCAAACCTTTTGCATTTGACTTTTGCTCGGATTCTGGTGGAGATGGACGTAACTAAGGATATTCTGGAATAGATCTTGTTAAAAACTTTGAAAGGTTGTTGGGTGCAACCACTTGATTACGAAGGGATACCCTTTAGGTGTAGAATTTTCTTTCAAACTGGGCACTTGGTTGTGTAATATGGCAGACATAGGATACACAAATCTTCTTCTTGGTGGAAAGATGTTGCCCCCCAGCACTATACAGTAGAGAAAAAGGTGGGGAAACAAGTGAGATCTCAGAGTACAGACAGAGTTGAAGTGGTTCAGGCATTTGGGCATCGGTCTTAGGTAGGGAAGGAATTGATGAATTTTGGCAGTAGGGAGGAACTACAATAGGCAAGTGGGGTTCTGTCTCATGAAGGATGTCCAACAATGAATAGTGTTAATGTTGGTCTCAACGGTTGTGATAAGGATTTAAATTACAAAAGATAGGCAGCAACACCAGAGTGCAGAGAGAAAAAAGGAGTGATGAGGTCGCAAGAGAAAGAAGATGGGAAGCAGAAAGTTGATGGTCAGAGTCGGCAAGTAATTTTTAGTTCGGATGGAAAGATGAAGAATCCCCAAGACAAAGAATTGGAATAGCAGAAGGAAGTAGCAAAGGTGGAGGACAGTTGGCAAGTTGTAAAAGGGAAGAACGAGAAGAGAGTAAAGAAGGACCCCTTTGCTATGGTCCTCTGATCTCAAACTAAGGGAAGACCAAGTAATGCTTCAAATCTTTTGACCTGTTAATAGGTTTCTTTTGTTTTGTTGCTTTTAGTCTTGTTTCTTGGTTTGCCTGTGGAGTTAATTTGCTGAGGGAGTTGATTCCCCATTTGTAACCATGTCTGGTATGGGACAGAAAAATCCTATTGTATTTCTCTAATTTTACTTTTGAATAAAATAAAATCTTATTACCGACCAAAAATAATAATTTAAATATAATATAATTATATAATAATTAATAATTATTTAAATATATGTTTAAAATTATAAAATAATTAATATTATAAAGTTTAAAAGTTATTATAATACATAACATAAGCTAATAAATTAGCATTATACTATAATAGTAATAATTAATAATATAAAATTAATTTGATAAAATATTATATTTTATATAATATGTATATGTTATTGTTAAAATCAATGTAAATAATATAAAAGAGGAACTATTAATATTGTTAAAATTTCCTACACAACTCTATGGAATGAACTCGAAACTCCCCAAATTGAATCTACACCTTTAACAATTCAAAATTTGTACTTGATTGAAGTTGATAGTTTGTGTCAAAAAATTCATTGTTTATACGACAACATAATAAAATATACACCACGCAACTTTTAGAGAGCAACAAATGAAAAAATAAAATGATAAAATTTTGATAAATGAGATCATTTCAATCATTTTGCATTATATTTAGATGTTATTAACTTTTGATCACAAAAATAGCTTGCTCATCGATGTCCTTCAAAGGTATACAATGGGGAGTGTTTGCATCGTTGAAAATGAGTCGACAACTATTAAAAACCTTATAAAAATCCTTGTTCTTCTTTTATTGGATAATCCAATGGAATGAAAGAGGACTTAATTAAAGGACATGTGATTACATACAAACAAAGCAAAATGACCAAGTAATTATTTCTTCTCTTGTTATGTCTTGTATTTTAATTCACATAGACTAAATCTTTGAGCATAACAATCCATATATTAGTTATATAAACTTTTATGTTTATATTTAAAATAATGTATGATTTAAAAAATAGAATATATAATAAATAGGTAAGAAATATATGTATTATTTTAAATATAAATAAGTATGAAATATAATGTAAATATTATTACGTAAATATTTCTTTCTTACTTATTATTTAATATATATAAATAAGAAATATATGCAAATATTAAATTTATAATATATTTTATATAAATATATAATTTTAAAAAATACATCAATTATTCTTGTATACTCGTAATACATATAAACTTAATCGGCTCAAGTTTTGAAAGTCGTTAAAAATTAATGTTATCTAGTTTTCCACTTGTTTAGTGGAGGATAAATTGATGAACACTTGTCAAACAACACTAAACGTGTCAAGTTGTAGAGAGCATGGTGCTACAAGCCAACTTTTCCACAATCTCTACTATAGCATCCTCTTCATGGATTGGGTATGGGCATCCATCAAAGTTTTTTTATCACTTGGAAAATATGTATGCAAAGTGTGGATGGGCCTTCACAATCTTTGTGAGGGTCACTCTAATGCCACCTCTGACATCCACCAAGGAATTCAAGCCTTGAAAGCCCTCGTATATATTTAGACCAAAGGACTTTCATCACGATGTTGGTGTTACATTGTAAACAGGGTGCACCACAAAGGATGCACTCATTGAAATGGTGTCAAGGTGTCACACTCGTCACATTGTTCTTCATAAGTAGTCTAGTAGCCATAGAGAGCGAGGGGGTCCCACGCCATTTTCCAGCCTTCAAATCTCCTCGTGCATTTCTTTAGATGGGACTCACGTAAAGACTGTAATTGAAGAACTATTTATTATCAAGCTTAAAAATTCACCAATATCATTGCTTCATTGATAATATGTTTCACAACTCAATGGTAATTATGCTTAGTCCTCCTCACCACATACCCTATTCTTGTTGCAAGAAATATTGCTCAAGTTTGTATAGAATTAAATTAATTAAGTTAAATCTTTCTAACACACATGGGAAGAATTGTAAAATTATAGAGACTCCTATTGCATTTAAATGCAAAAAATATCAAATAAGGGATTTGGTGGAGATCAATCTGAGGCATACAACGAAGACACCATTGTGGCAGCGAAGTAGTGAGAAATATAAGAACACTCATGGGTAAAATTACAAACCTATGTCACACTTTATAAAGGAATCAGCCAACACAAAAAAAATTATCAACTTCAACCACATAAAAGTGGTCTTTATGTTTTGAATTTCAAAATGATGTAAACTAATGAAATGTAGAACTCTTAATGAAGTTTATTCTTGTAATTTTTCATAATTTTTTAAAATTGTTTTGATATTTTTTTATCAATTTAAGAGCAGATTTTAAAATGCTGAAAATTTTAGGAAAAAGTGGCATTCAATTGATGTCAAGAATCAAATAGAAAAAGCTTCATTTTACCTTGATTTTTTTTCTCCAAATAGGTAACTTCAATATCTAGTGCATGGAAAAAATTTGAAATTTTGATGTTTATTTTTCTCATAGTAATTTTTTAAAATCAAACTTACCTTAATTTGATAGTTTTTATTTGACGTCAACTATTCTCTACTTTTTTATCATTTTCAAAAAACAAATTATACCATTTTGAAGAAGTTTCTCTCCTCTAGTGCACCATATATTTTTCAAATCTTTTTAATATGTTTTACTATTTTATTTTTAATTTCTAATTAGCCTCTAATTTAACTTTAACAACCTACTTGCATTATTTAATATATATATATACAAACTAATCAAAATATCAAAAAGATTATATATTTGGATTCACCACTCCAAGCTCTACAAAAGGGTTTTTTTTATCATTATGACTGAAGAAATATTTAGTTGAAGTTGAAAGTTCTAAGAAAATTTTAAAAATACTGAGTTGGCTGCCAACTAGGATGTCACATAAACGGTTTTAGTAGAAAGGGTTTCGGGTGAAAGGGTTTTGATCAAAACCCTTTCTATTGAAACCGTACACATAAATTCACATTTTAAAGCAACAAGGGAAAAATTTAAATTTGTTAGTTTTCGGTGAAAGGGTTTCACTCAAAACTCTATATGTCATGTATAGGCCACATGGTTTTAGGTGAAACTATTTCGACCGAAACTGTTTAGGTTGAAATTGTTTCTCTCATAACCATTTAGTTGGCCAAAAGTGTGACACAACTTTGTGCTTTTACCCTTATAACATTCAATAAAGAGAAGAAGGTTGTGTGTATTTTAGAATTTTCTCACTAAACTGATGAGAGGCAACTTTAAAAGAGAGAAAATTGCAGAGTTGATATATGGGCTTTCTCAATTAGGCATGTTTTTCTCCTATGATTCAACTCTTTGGAATTCCTCAAGACTTGTTTGTAATGGAAGGATAACTATTTTTGAAGTTATTATGGCATATATGGCATTGATTGTTGCTTCTTATACACTCTCGAAGATAATGAATTTAGCTCCAAATGTTATGAAAAGTAGGGAAGCTATGAAGTCGATCTTGAAAATCCTTGACAGGAAAACACTGATGGAACCAGAAGATCCAAAAGCATTAAATGTCTAACACTTGAAGTGAGACATAAAGTTTGGGAAAGTCAAATTTTGTTATCCTAATCAACCACAAGTCATAGTTTTTGAAAACCTAGACCTTAAATTAGAGGCAGGAAAGAGCTTAGCCCTTGTGGGATCCAATAGTTGTGGTAAGAGCTCCATCATTGCACTGATCAAGAGATTTTATGACCCAAATTTTGGAACTATTTTCATAAGTAGCCTAGTAGCCATGGAGAGCGAGAGAGATTCCAAGAAAAATAATATTTGAGCAAGGGGCAATCTATATCCAAGGGTTTCAAAGGCTAATATAACCCCTGAACAATCAATTTGGGTGGGTGGGTGGTATAGAGGGGATGGAAGGCATCAACACTCATCCCTATCTGTCACACTACTATTTGTGCACCTCTAATTATGCCTCGATCAATGTAGAGCACCTATGTATATGGCCACCAAAGATAATTGCAAGCACAATGTCATATACCATCATAGGTAGGGGTTTGACTTGTATAATAGGTAAAGACAACAAAGGAAAAAGTTAGGTATGGGTGTAAACATCATCATCAAAGGTAGAGGCAATAAATGCACCCAACATAAGGGACTAGAGAAAAAGACTGAGATATCAATCAATTTAGATGATTTAAATCATTTTGCATACCTTCTCTAGAAAAATGAGACATTGATTTAAAAATTCAATTGGACAAACTTCAAAAAGGGAATGCCTTCAATGTAACTAGCAATCACACCTTGGTGTGTAGTGAGTACATCGAAGAAGTGTGGAAGGTCAATTAGGGGAAATTTAGGTATGTTTTTTGCATACATTTGTGTAGTACATGAGGTCAATTGGTAGGCCATTTAGCAAATGATATTTTTGCAAGAAAGGTCTCAATGGAGAAGTGATAGCTTCAAATCAATTATGCATCCACTTATATGGATTCAAATACAACTTTAACAAAACCTTTGAATTAGGAAGATAATTAGGCTCCATTACCAATAGGCTCATGTTATGTTTGTAATAGGGAGAGAGGGAGAGATAGGGATATTAAGAGGGAGAGATAGAGGGGGGAAGAGAAAGGGACAAAGAAAGACGGTAAGGAGATAGAGATAGAGAGAAAGATGGATTTAGAAATGGAGATGGATATGGAGATGTAGATGGAGAAGAAGAGGTATATGAAGAGAAGGAGATGGGGTGAGAGAGAGAGAGGAAAGAGGGATAGATAAGAGATGTAAAAGATAAATATAGAGAGAGAGATAAAGGAAGAAAATGAGAGAGGGAGTGATAGAAATATTAAGATAGAGATAGGAAGTGGTATATAGAGAGAGGCGGAGAGAGGGAGATATAGAGGTAGAGAGATGGGGATATAGAAGTGGAGAGATATTGAGAGATAACAAGATAAATATAGAGGAAGAAATGGAAGAATAAATATGGAGAGATAGAGATGGAGAGGCAAAGAGATATAGATATAGAGGCCTATCGAGAGGGAGAGAGATGGATGGATAGAGAGAGGGAGACATGTCTAGAGATAGAGGGGGAAAGAGGAAGATAGAGGTAAAGACGAAGATAGAGCGAGAGATGAAGATAGAGAAAGAGAGGAAGAGGGAGACAAATGGATAGAGAGAGAGATGTATTTAGGGAGAGATAAAGATAAAGAGAGATAGGGAGATAGAGAGGGAGAGATAAATAGGAAGAGATAGAGATGAAGAGGGAGATGGAGAGATAGAGGGGTATAAATGGTAAGATAGAGTGATAGAGAGATAAATATACAAAGAAAGGGGAGAGGGAGAGAGATAGAGAGACATAGAAATAGAGAGAAGTAGAGATCAATAAATAGAGATGGAGAGGGAGAGAGATAAATAGGGGGAGATAAAAAAGAGGGAGTGATAGATATATGGGAAAAGAAAGGGAGAGAGATAGAGAGATGTATGGGAAGAGAAAGGGGGAGAGGTAGAGATAGAGAGATAGAGAGATAGAGAGATAGAGAGGAGGTTGGTAGGGAGTGAGGGAGGGAGAGATGGGGATAGATATAAAGAGGAGGAAGAGAAAGGGAGAGAGATAGGTAGAGGATGGGGGGGAGAGAGATAGGGATATAAAGGAGATACAGAGGGAGGAAGAATGAGAGAGAGCTAGAGGGAGTAAGGAGATATAAATAGAGAGATAGATAGAGATGGAGATGGAGATGGAGATGGAGATGGAGGAGGGAGATATGGAGAGAGAGAGATTGAAATATGAAGATAGAGATAAGAAGTGATATATAGAGAGAGGTAGATAGAGGGAGAGATATAGGGGTAGAGAGAGATAGAGAGATAACAAGATAGAGATAAAGATAGCTCAATAGATAGAGAGGGAGAGGGAGAGGGAGAGATGGTGAGGTATAGAAAGAGGGTGATATAGAAACATAGAGAGGGATAGGTAAAGAGATAGAGAGATAGAGGTAGAGAAAGTTATGGATAGAAAGAGGTAGAGAGAGGAGTGAAGAGGGAGATGGATAAAGGAGTGAGAGGGAGATAGATAAATAAATAAAGAGATAAAGATATAGAGTGGGAGAGATGAAGGGAAATAGAGATAGAGAGATGGAGAGATAATGAGATAGAGATAAAGAGATGGAAGAAGAAATATGGAGAGATAGGGAGGTTTATGAAGAGGAAGAGGGAGAGAGAGGGAGACATGTCTACAAATAGAGGGGAGAGAGGAAGATAGTGGCAGAGATAAAAGTAGAGCGAGAGGGGAAGAGGGAGACAAATAGATAGAGAGATAGAGTGATAGAGAGATAGAGAGAGGTAGACAAAGAAATAAAGAAAGAGATAGGCAAGGAGATATATAGAGATAGAGAGGAAGAGATGGAGAGATTAGAGGAGGGAGAGAGATGGAAGAGGGAGAGAGAGAGGGGGGAGAGAGATAGGGGATAGAGAGGAGATAGAGGTAGAGAAAGATATGGATAGAAAGAGAAAGAGAGGAGAGGGGAGAGAGAGGAAACAGATAGAGGGAGGGAGGGGGGGACAGAGAGGGATGGATATAGAGAGAGGGAGGTAGAGATGGAGATAGAGAGAGGAGTGAGAGGGAGATAAAGAGATGGAGATATAGAGTATGATAGATGGAGTGACTAACAGAGAGAGGTAGAGATAATGAGATATAGACAAAGAGGGAGAGGGAGAGATAGGAAGATAGAGATAGAGGGGTCAAGACTCAAAGTTATATAGAGAGAGAGAGGGAGATAAAGTGGGGGAGATAGAGATAGAGATAGAGATAGAGATAGAGATGGAAACTAGGGGTGTGTACATATACTCAAGATAGATAGATGGAGATAGATATATATAAATAGAAAGATAGGGAGAGAAATAGAGAGGAGATATGAGAAGTAGAGAGATATAGAAAGAGGGAATGATATAAAGAGAGGGAGAGATAGGGATAGAAAGAGGGAGAGATATAAAGGAGAGATGGAGTTATAGATATAACTTGGGAAAGATAGAGGAGGTGAGAGAGAGATGAAGAGGAAGAGGGAGAGATGTAAAGAGAGATGAACAGGGAGAAGGAGAAACAAAGATAGAAAGAGGGAGACAGTGAGAGGGGGGATGGAGAGATAAAAATATATAAAGATATAGAAAGTGATATATAGAGAGAGGTAATGAGAGGGATATATAAAGAGAGAGAGTAGAATAGATGGTGAGAATAAGAGAGAGATAGAGATAATGAGATATATATAGAGAGAGAAGGAGAGATGGGAACATAGAGATAGAGGGGACAAGAGTGAGAGATAAAGGAGGTGATAGAGACAAGTAATAGAGAGAGAGGGGCGAGAGAGAGGGAGGGAGAAGCAGGGAGTGTGTGTGTGAGTGAGAAAGGGATATATATATGGAGACAAGGAGGGAGAAATAGGGAGTGTGTGTGTGAGAGTAAAGGAGATATGGAGATAGAGATAGAGATAGAGATATAGATGGGGAGATATATATAGATGGGAGAGAAAGAGAATTAAAGAGAGGATAGAGGCAACGTAGAGATGTAAAAAGAGGGAGTGATGGGGAGAGAGGGAGAAAGAGGGAGAGATAGAGAGATAGATATAGTGGGAAATATTTCCCTTTAGTAGATTAATACAATGTCACTCATGAAATCATCGCCCAACACCAGATGGATGATTTCATGGAAAATATTATTATTTAATTTTGTGAGTAGATTAAGACAACAACTAAAAAAAGTGAAGTTATTTTATTAATTTTGTGAATAGATTCAAACTTCAGCCATAGAAACATTGGATATGTAGTTATTATAATAGATTGAACCAGCTTATGTGATTTAATGTCATGCATACAATAGTGAATAGATTGAAGTGATAGTTGTAGAGATATTTGTTAGATTTAACTCATCAATATTTTGTTATTTTCATGTAAATTCTACCCATTTTAATTAAATCAAATTACTATTTTAAAACCTGCAAGATGTTAAGACCAGTTAATTATTTCATGAAGACAAAATAGTATTATATTTATGTTAAATGATGCATGACCAATAACAATGCATGAGAAATGGATAATTAGTTGGATGTAAAATATAAGGAATTGCATGTCGTTTCACCACATATTTTATTTATTATTTATGCATGAAAAGATTCAAACTATTATTTTTGCAAGTTACGATTAAGTATTAAATAAAGAAAGGATTGTTTTCATGAGTGTTTGTGGAAATTTTACCTTCCGAGATGGGTGTAGAGTATGGGTTAACAAGGAGCGTAGATATTGCTTTTTCCAGTTATATGTTTGGCCAAGCGACTTACACCATTGAAATAGATAGGTTTATTTTTTTATTATATATTTTATCTCTGTCATTCCTAATATCGATCATAACATGTTCTCGTATGATAGAAATGCATGTAGATATATTAGGTATGAACCAAATTCCATCATGTTCATCGATTTATTTTTGCTAAGCATCTCATGCAGGGTCGGTGATTCTTCATGTCAAAAAGAACTCTCTGAGGAAGCATGAGCTTCATGGTTGGATGGAAAAAGCGCATGGACCATGTTCTCGTCCTTAAAATAAGGGATGATTATTGGATTGGACTATTAAATATTTCAGTGTTTGTGTACATTACTTGTACTCTTATTGTATTATTACGACTTGTAGGTGATGGATTGCTTAAGTCAACTATTATATCGTGTTATTTCATGTACTTATGATTCATGTATGAATGATAATTTCATATGAATTTTTGACTTGTATGGAGTTATTTTTCATGTATTAATGTATTTGTAATTACTTCTTGTTAATGTGATTAATTTGATGTTTATTTGGTTCTAAATGTTACAGTGGTAGACATGGGATATTTTAAAATTATCAAAACTACTTAGATGAGAGGATATTAATTTAGGAAATTTGCATAAAGACCAGTTTGGAGTGTGATTGTTGTGTATTGCATTCACTATATTTAGTGAATCTCCTTCTAGATGGATGTTTTCATAATTTAGCCTCTGTCTGATTTTTAAGCCAATTAAAGTCGCTTGGCATTCTGTTTCATTGTTTGTGGCTCTCTCCAATTTCCTTCTTGTTATCATCTTGATGTTCCCATTATTGTCTTTGATTACACATCCAACCCTATGCTGCCTAGGATTGTCTTGGGAAGCACTTTCAAAGTTTATCTTCACCTAGTCTTCTTTGGTGGAGTCTAGGAGACATCCTTTCTGAATGAAACAAAATGATCAACATGTCGCACCCCATGAATGGGAGAGTAATATTAGTTTATTATTATTAATATATAATATTTATAAAATACATCTCTAATGTAAAATGTAATTTGGGGCCCACATACCTAATATATTTAACATTTTACTATAAGTTATGAACTTTCTTGTTTTGTGTATGTGTGTTTTTAATATAGCCATAAATTATTTGAAAAATGATGTGTCCCTTCAATAGTTGTATCCTACATATGTATTAGTGATATGGTTTATTCATTAACGTCATTTCCATCTTTTGTCATCAGTTTTCCACAAAATTTGACATTTTTTCTTGCCATTGTTAATCACTCCCTTATTTTCACTAGCCCAATTGACAAGATTTATAATCAAAGTGTAGAACATGAGAAGAATATCCCAAAAACAAATAGTGGACACCTTTTCAGTCGCAAATTTTTTATAAAAAAAATGCTCTTCCTAATTCCAAAGTGGTTTTTACACTATCAAAAATATGGAGAAAAGATCGAGTTATCAAATGGTCTAGATGGTTTAAATCATCTTGCATACCTTCTCCAACAAAATGAGACGTCGATTTAAAAATTTAGTTACACAAACTTCAAAGAGGGAACACCTTCGACGTAAATATATGTGTATAATAAAATTAGATTTATATTTTTGTATTGTTTTTTATTTTGAGGAGTTTTTTATGTATGTATATATTGATAAATGTATAGCTTTTAAAAGTTGAGTTTGATCTTCTAATCTCGTAGTTTCATATATATAGTATTATTCAATTTTATGATTTTGTAGTCATATATATATGACTATAAAATTTTGTAGCCATTTCTAACTAGTAACTAACATACTTATCTTTGGAAAACTCTATCTAAAAGAAGTCAAGAGATATTATTACAGGGATACATATATTTCTTGTATTTTTATTTACCATTATAATAAAAAAAATATGTTACACATTAATTAACATTATCAATAAACACTCTGTAGCATAAGAAAAATGGAACCCTAAGTTTAGTGTCCAAACCTAGGATGAATCTCTTCCTTTTTAAAAGGTACATTAGGATGCAAATCAACAAGGTGTTTAGATTGAATTTCAACCATGAAGGTGAGTCAATCAGACCTAGATCTGATCCTTTTGAGCCTTGGAAATATATTGGAATTGATTTACTATGATTAACCTAATTAGGTTATGTTCCCTAATATTTAAAATGCAAGATATCGATAATGCACAAATTGAAACAATAGTTTGTAGATAGATCTGGGAAGTGCAGAGGACTATGTACCTGCCCAGAAAAGTTAGTTTCAGTGTGAATATGACTCATTCATCCAAGGGCGTATGGGTCCTTGTAGGGGTATTCTTTGTTTTTGGGGTCCTTTGATGACAGATCTAAGCTTTTGATTTCTGGTTGAGGGTTGTCGAAACACTGTTGGATAATTTTGTAAGTATTTCTATGAGTAAACAAGTTGCATTGCTTCAAATGCAGTAATGAACAATTTATCTTCAAGCTCCCTTCAATCCTCTTCAAACCTAAAACTTGCACATTCAAAGAGAGAAAATGTTGGGACATTTAGGGGCTTGCCTCATAGTGTTTCCACTTCCACAATGGCAATATCAATGATAAAATGATAATGGATAGGAAGGAATGATGAAATCACAAAGTGCTACAACTCACCACCATTCAATGGCTTCTTTGAAGGACTAAAGTCATGCACATCACCTCAAGGCCTCACATCTTTCTTGATTGATTACTTGAATTGCTTTGGAGACCTACAAAAGGGGTTAGCCTTCACAAAATAATGATAATATGAAAACATGAACTCACAAACACTTTGACATGATGCTTGGATCTTGAATTACTACAATAATTCTCTAAAAAAATTCTCTTGACTTCCTCTTGAAAATAATTCTCTCATAAATTCTCCTTCTAGTTTTAAATGGTAAAAAGACTAGGTATTTATCCAGTTTCCCAATAGTTAGATCTTGATAGCCAACCTTTGTAAGTTGGGTTTTGAATGTTAAAATACCAACACTGACATATTAAAAATTAGGTCCCGACATAATAGGAGGACCCATACGCCCTAGGTTGAATGGGTCTTGGACCTATTTTCTAGGGTATGAGGTGTCGAGGGAAAAACATTAAATGGATGCATTTGTTCAATGCTTGCAATATCTTGAAAAACAATAAAAATGGGCCTCAAAATGCATGATTTAGGAAATTAGGAGCTTTATTAGGTTCAATAAATTAGGGGGGACAAAACTTAAAGTGAAATTGTCAAGGGTGATAATTTACAACGATACATTTAGGCCCCACTTTAGTGAGAGAATGAACTTACGCTTAGACTCACACTAAAGTAGAAAAATATGCCAAGAGGGGTCTGGTTGTCCAAATGTTGAAGAGATGGGATCACTAAGGATCAAGGGGAGTGTGCAAGCCCTCGAGATCCAAGAACACACATGTATAAAATGCAGCAAGACAACATACATGTCAAAAAACATGATGCATACATGATGAAAGCACATGACATGATGGAACATAAAAATGTCAATGAAATGAAAACAAACATGATGTGAACACAATGAAGACACTCAAAAAGACATGCAACAAAACATAAGGTTAGTACTAAAAGATTTGAGTCGGTAAGGCAAAGAGACCTTAGTCATAAATTGTCTCAAATTCCAAACGTCATCCATTGAATGTGTTGCCTAACAAAATGATGCTCTCGTGAGGATGTAAAATCACTTATGAACACATGGCTCCTTTAGAAAGCAAGTTGTGCTATGCTAGGTGGCCATGTTAAAAATGGTTTCTTAAGTTTAAAGTCTCGGGGGACAAACAAAAACTCACCTCATGGGGTGCACAATGTTTAACGTCTTAAGAGACACATTAATAACCATGCCTCAAGGGGCATTACAAATAACACCACCACCAAAGGGGGTATATCAATAGGTTAAATATAACAAGACAAAATGGATAGGGGTAATATATGCCCCCTCGTTAAAATGTCAACATACATGCTATGTTGATATTTTAAGGAGAAAGAGGGGAAGAGGCGATCCTTGAAAATAATGCATGCCTCCCAAAACTAGTTATCCTTGCCTTCCAAGTGTAGAGACAAGGACAACCACACCAAGGACTATCATGTTGCTTCCATGGAAAATATGGTTGCACTAAATATTGTACCACCATGAATGATAACAAGCACAACACATAAAGATACAAATGCCACATAGTGAAAATAAACATGATAGGATGAAGATATTTATTGGTTAGAAGAACTAGGTGCGTCAACACATGGAAGAGCACTGCAATACTTAAGTTGTATTTTATTTTATTTTAATACTTAAGTTGTAGAATGACTATGCACAAAATTATATTTTATTGTACATAGAATTTATTTCACGTTCTTGGAGGAAGAGTAATCAGGTGGGATTTGAGAAGCCTAAACAATATATTCTTTGATCAATAGAAGGGGACATTTCTTTCTCTTGTGAAGGAAAACTTACTTTCTTATCACAAGATTCCATACATATAGTAGATGATAAAGCATTAGATGAAGATTGAGAGGAATGTTGGAAACCTATACCCTTCTTGGAAAAGTATGGTAAATACTTCTCTTGATCCCTAACATTTTTTTCATGTTTTCGTTACATCCATGTTTAGAAAGAATTTTGTATCAAAGACCATAAAATGTTTCCAATTTAGATAAAGATGTTTTATGCTTTTGAGAAGGATTGACTTCTTCATGCGTACGTAAATCCTTTTTAAGTTTTTTAAATTTACACACCTTCCTCTCATGAGGGGCGGGAATTGAAGAGCCCCCATCACCACCATGGGGTGATGTTGTTGATGTGGAACTAGGTTGAGAAAATGAAACACAATACTATTTTGGTTTAGATTGTGGGATTTTGTACTCTCCCATAAAGGAGGGTGTAAAATCTAATGCACCCCAATTAGCCCTAAAACATGTATTTGAAGATGAATCATTTGTATTGGACTGTTTAGACTTTGAGGGCAATATCTTAAACTCCCCTTTGAAATAAGGTGTAAAATCTAACGAACCCCAATCATCATCTAAGATTTTTGTTGTATGTGATAGATAATTAGAATTACCATCAACTTATATAGGTTCTACCTTTGAAGTTGGAATCAAAGTATTAAGAGAGTTGGAAGTGTTATGATCATGTTGAACTTGTGAATTATAACTTTGTTCATCTACTTTAACTGTGTATATCATATTATATTCATACTTCATATCATGGTGAAGAGTAGATGGAACTCCCTTCATGGAATGAATCCACGGTCTACCTAGGAGAAGATTGTATGAAAGAGGTCCTGACATGATATGGATAGGGGTAGGCAAAACCACATGTCCAACCTCAATGGGTAGTGTGATCATTCCTAATGACTGCTTATTAGCATTGTCAAATCCATTAATATTAACATGATTGGGTTCTATGAGATTCTTGTCCACGCCAATTTTATCTAGGATATCAATGCTACAAACATTAAGACCCACTCCATTGTCTATGAGAGTATGCCTAATTCTAGTTTCATTAATGATCACCTTTATCATTAGGGTCTCATGTTTATTGTGGATATCGAGTGAGGTTAATTCATGTTGAGGGAATGTAATATCTAACTTTGTCACTTGCATACAATCAAATAAGGAGGCTACATCATTCAGTCTAACAAAAGATGGGACATCAATCTTCTACAAAACTTCTTGGAGCATCCTATTATATGTAGGTGATGTTTGAATCAAATCCCAAAGGGAGATGTTTGTTAGAGTATGACGAAGTTGCTCAACAAGATATCATACTCTTTATCACTATGTTGAGCAATGCTATATGTGTGAGCGATTGCATGATAACTTGGTTGTTGTGACACATGCTTACTAGTGAGTTGTTTTGTAAAGTTCAAGATATGGCTAGGGGATTTAGGAGGTCCTATAATGTGAGGTGATTTAGGAGGTGCACTAATTAGAGGAAATCCAAGTGTTAATTGTGTGTTCATAACCTCGACTGAGTTATCTACTTGTTGGTGACCTTCTATTGAGGGGGGATCTAATGTCAACTTAACATCTTCATCTATGCCATCCATCTTACTATCTTTTAAAATAAATGTATTTATGATTTCATCCTCCTTTACTGCAATATCTTTTCTAATTAGGAGAGACGTTGGGAGAGAAACAAACAATATTCTCATGACAGTCAACGATTGGATCCTCTAACACCACGATACCTTCTTCAAAAGTGGGTAAGGTTTCAGGAGAAGAATAACTACGATTGTTGTGATGGTTCATGATTGCATCCTCTTGCACCAAAACATTCTCACAAGTAGGGAAGATGTTGGGAGGTGAATGAAGATTAGGCAAAGTGGTATCAATAAATGTGTCAATGATTTCATTTTCTTGTGTTAAGATACTCTCATAATTACAATGTACAAGATGCTAGTATAGAAAACAGATAATATTACAACCATACAAATTTTATTGCATCTAATTAGACACTACCATCCACTATCTTATTCTAATTGACAAATAACTTAGAGATAAAAATACATAAATAAAAGATAAAAACACAATCTCTCCCTTTGAACTTTGTCAACTCTCAAAACTTTCATCGAACCCCAAATCTCTTAACCTCCCCCTTTTCTAACATTTTCTTTAATATTCAATCTTACTTCTATTCTTAATTTAAGGAAAAATAAATAAAAATATTAAATATATGTTAATGCTTTATATTCATATGTAACACTAAACTAAGAATAATGCTTTAGGATAGAAAAGCAAATTAACAAAACACTATGTTATCTTTTTAGAACATTATCCTACTTGAATATTTGATTTTTTTAGTGCAATTGTTAAATTTATATTTATATAATGTATATAGAATCGAATAAAGCTAGGAATAATTCTTTGTACCGCTCGAAAATCCACAAAGAAATCCATTAAACACATTGGGTGGCGCAACACGGACGGAATCAATTCGACCTTTATATTTACCACGTCATTTTCTACACTAATGCCATTTCACTAGCCTAAAATCCACCCACTGTTTAGTTTTTCCCTATTCATTACCAATCTTTCAAGTTAAACGAGAAAAGAAGCACACCAACTTGAAGTCTCAACTCTGAAGTCCTCAAATCTCTCCAAAACAATCTAAGAAAAACAACTCCAAAGTCCTGTAATCTCTTTAAGTAATTTTACCGAGGCACAAAGGAAGACAAATTTCAATACACGAGTCCCGAAATCTCTGATTTTATTGTTTTGTGGTGTTTAATTGAAAGCTGTGGATATGGCTATGGTGCTTGGCACCAAATGCCTTCCACCCACTTCACTACATCCCAAGGTTAGTATCCCAATTTTCAATTTAGAAAATAAGTTACAGTCTTTATTGGTTTTGAGGATTTTGTTTCTGCTATTGAGAATTATATATTTAATTGGTATTGAAGATTCTGTTGTTGTTATTGATTACATGGTTATTCATGTCAGTGGAAAGCTCTTATGTTTAAGAAGTAAAATTTTGATCTTAATGGGGTTTGAAGATTTTGTTGGTGGTATTGGAAATTTTAGCCTTACTTGGTTTGAAGATATTGTCGTTGATATTTGATTTTATGGGTATTCGCTTTGATGGAAAGCTTTTGAGTTTAAGAAGTAAAATCTTAATTTAAGTGGGTTTTGAGAATTTTGTTCGTGATATTCGAAATTTTAGTTCTGGTTTTGAAGATTTTGGTGTTGATGTTATTTTTATGGTTGTTCATATTAATGCACAGCTTTTGTAACTAAGAGGTGGAATTTTAATCTTAATGGGTATTGATGATTTTGATGTGTGTGTTAGATTTTATGGGCATTAACGTTGTTTTCTGAATTTTACAATCAGTTGAGCAGTTAAGATGATTTTAATATGGAAAGGACTTGTATTTAGTATTGAAATGGAAGATTAACATGGAGCTTCTGTTTCAAAGCCTGTCTTTTGGTGGAGAAACTGAATTTAGAGCAAATTTCTGTTACTTTTAGGGCAAGTATTATAGCCTGGCTGTGGATGTGTTTTTTCAGAGTTGGGATGTTTTACAGAATTTGTGGTTTTACAAATCTTGAACTTTCCATGTTAGCTTAGAAGAAAGACCAACATAAAAATAAATGTGGAATGAAGAGGAGTGGCTCCTGAGTAACTCAGTTTATATTGTTTTCTGTATCAAGTAGAAGATAGCAGACAAAAGGCATATTTTTGCTTGGTAAGTTCTGGATGAGGTTATTTGCCATCTTTATTGTGGCTTGGAATATGCTTGGAGAATCTTCATGATTTATAAACACAGGTCATCCTTGAATGCATCCCCTAATTGTAAGACCACAAACTCACCAAGCAGCTGATTGAGTTAGAGACCACCTTATTGCGGTGGGAGACTTGAACATGGGTCACACTCCTATGAGTGTCCCATTACTATTACATCGTAACCTCTTTATGAAATATTGAGGCAAGAAGAATTCAACACACAATCTATAAGTTATAACCAATCTCTTTATGTATTTTTCTTATGGTAAAAAACAACACTGTTGGAGTTTGTTGCAATGGATAATTTCATTTAATTGAATTTATTTATAGTGGGTAGTCCACATCATGATAATCAGTGGGGGCCGACTGTGGGGCTATGGTTTGCTTGTGAGTTTGGCAGATTTTTATTGTACACTTGGGTTCCATTCTAATGGAGTTCTGCCCTCCTCAAATGACATATGAATAGAAAGAATGGAACTGGTTGCAAGTCCTGGGAAACTTTGGTGGAAAATTTAGCAGAGAAAAGGTCCACATTGTTGGACTTATTGGCTATTATGATTTGAACTAGCCATTATAAAAGTCCACGTGTCACTGGAGATTTTTGCAGCGTTTTATGGTGCCCATGATAGTTTGATTTAGTCAAAGTCTGTCCCACCTAAATGGCATGTCAATGAAAGGTATCGGGCTGGTTGCAAACCATTGGTAATCTTTGGCAGAGTAGATTCTTCTGAAACTTGGCATTTAATCCGAAAGGAAGCCTGTGTTGTGTGTTGTGTGTTGGGGCAATTTCAGTGGATAATTTCATTCAATTGGGAAATTTATATTAGCCAAAAGGGCTATGGTTCATTAATCAGTTCGACAGAGTTTCACAGTGCCCACGATAGTTCGATTCTAGTTTAGGTTCGGATTCTACATGAAGCCATGCTAACCCAACTTCAATGCATTCAAATTCAGAATGGAGTATCGCCAGATCTGGTACAAAATGCCCAATCTTCCCCTAGAATATTGGGCTACTCGGAGGCATTTTTAGGGTTTCCTAAATTCTTGGAGGTTTCTTGTCAGCTTTTCAGGGGCTTGTTGTGGGAAATTGCCAAAAGGGTTTTTGGTTCTTTCTAGGTTTTCAGAGAGCTTTGGCAGACTGTCACATGCATTTTCATCAGTGACTATTTTTGGACTTACTATTTTTAGTAAGTTATGATGACTATCTAGAATGTGCTCAAATGGTGTTTGGAGTCACTTACTATTTTTAGTAGTATGCTATTTTTAGTAAGGGCTACTTTTGGCAGTGTGGTTTGGCAATAGTTTAACACTCAATTACCATTTTTGGTAGCGTGCCAGTGTAGTTTGGGCAATGACTTCTCCAGCATTCTTGGAGCTCAAAAAGGGAAGTTTAATATCTTAAGTTGTGTTATATTTTATTGTTGCTTTTTGGCCCTCCACGCCTAGGCAATATAACTCAAGTTGTTTTAAAATGTGGGCCTCATATTTGGACGCCAATATTGGAGATAATTGCATTTTAAAAAGGTTTATCGATGCCAAGTAAAGATGGACGCCTAAGTTGGAAAAGTCAAGACTTTTATTAATATTTTATATTACTCCTCATGTGGGCGTCCCTTTTGGAGGGAAAGGAGATTTCGAATTTCTAGGTTCTTGGACTTATAAATAAGTCTCTCTCCCTCTCATTTGGATATGTTGATTTATGATAACAAAATGCTATCAGAGTGAGGATTGAATCCCCTCAAAGGCTTTGGAGACGAAAACCTTCAAAGTTGCTCTAGTTTCAGAGTTGAGAGATACTCCCTAGTTAGTCTTTGGAGTGGCTTCACTCCAGGAGTCACCATTGGAGATATTGGTGAAATATTTTCAGTTTGTTTTTGGTTATGGAATGTTCTTATGCTTTCTTGCTATATCTTTTGGTGTGTTGGTGATAGATTGTTTCTTGGAGATCATTTTGGAGTGTTCTTATCAGATTTCATGTTGCTGGTTTGTGTATGGCTCAAGCACGTTCTTGCTTGTACTGATTTGAGGAGACAAGATATTTTTGTGGGTATTGATTATTTTGGATTCCTAGCACTTGGGCCCCCCCTTGCCTAAGTTTTGAGGATTTTTAGCAATGATTGGGATTTTTGAGAGGTCAACCTACCTTGGGAGGCCATACCATTTCTAGTGGTGCATTGGGATTCGTGCACAAGCTTTACTGCCTGGTTCGGGGTGTATGGTTGCTTGAAATTGGACTCCTAGGCTTGCTTGTTGCTTTGCAAAAAATTTTGGGTCTTTCCGATGGGCAGTTGGAGAGATATGAGCATTTGAAGGGGTGCTGGTTGGTGTATCAGGTTCGCTGTCCAGAAAATCAGACTGCTGTCATTTCAATATCAGACCTGATTTATTATTGGTACTTGCTTGTCTTATGATGCCTAATTGATTATATGTTGTTGGAGATGAACTATATTGCAATAGGCTTTCATTTTGAGTAGTACTTATCATTTTATCATGTACTTGATGAACATTGTAACGCTGATATGGTAGTACAATCAGCTATCTTACATTCAATTATTTGTACTACACTCTCGTTGAATAAGTGGTTGAGTTTGCTTTACTTTCTTGTTGCCCTTTGAGAAGTGGAAGTGGCTGGCTATGCTGCCAAGTACTTTTTTTTTGGTTTACTTTCCTGTAGCCTGTTGAAAAGTGGAAGTGGCTGGTTTTGCCGCCAAGTAGTTTACTTTTCTCTATTGGCTGGTTGGCTGCCAATAGCTTACTTGTTATTTCGAGCTTTGAAATTACAATCAGATCCTTACACCGTATGCTCTCACCTTGCCCACTCCGGGATCTAGGTGATCAGAAAGTGAAGGGTTGTTTTCCAGTTTGCTTATCTTTACATTGGGCTAACACTAACGGGTGCAAATTTGTGTGAAAATTTGGAAAAAAATTAAGGGGGTATTTTACAGTTGGAGCTAATTTCTTTCATTTGCGGGAGCTAATTCTAATGCATAATTTCATCAAATCAGGGAATCTTATAACATAAAATTTAATAAGTCTAAATTATAATAGCAAAGCAATCTATGGTTAATCTTGAGAGAGTTTCGTAGTGCCAGCAATGGCACAAATCTAGTTGAGAATTTGAGATCTATCCCACTCTAATAGAACACAAATAAAAGGGATGAGGCTGTTTGTATTGCAGGTCCATTGTATAAAATAGTGAGATTTGCTGCCAAATTCAGGGGTTTTTAAGAGAGGGGTCACACTGTGTAATGTTCCATTCTCAAGCCTAATCAACATGGTGACCGTTAGCCTATTTCTCGAGTTCCTATAGGCTAATTTGTGGTGGTAAGGGGACTTCAAAGATCTTGGAGAGCTTGGTTTCGGGTTTCTTTGACATTTGATGGTGACATTGAGCTTA
>CM021108.1:609474682-609769754 GCA_007115665.2 Sequoiadendron giganteum | reverse complement strand
AATTTCCCACAACAAGCCCCTGAAAAGCTGACAAGAAACCTCCAAGAATTTAGGAAACCCTAAAAATGCCTCCGAGTAGCCCAATATTCTAGGGGAAGATTGGGCATTTTGTACCAGATCTGGCGATACTCCATTCTGAATTTGAATGCATTGAAGTTGGGTTAGCATGGCTTCATGTAGAATCCGAACCTAAACTAGAATCGAACTATCGTGGGCACTGTGAAACTCTGTCGAACTGATTAATGAACCATAGCCCTTTTGGCTAATATAAATTTCCCAATTGAATGAAATTATCCACTGAAATTGCCCCAACACACAACACACAACACAGGCTTCCTTTCGGATTAAATGCCAAGTTTCAGAAGAATCTACTCTGCCAAAGATTACCAATGGTTTGCAACCAGCCCGATACCTTTCATTGACATGCCATTTAGGTGGGACAGACTTTGACTAAATCAAACTATCATGGGCACCATAAAACGCTGCAAAAATCTCCAGTGACACGTGGACTTTTATAATGGCTAGTTCAAATCATAATAGCCAATAAGTCCAACAATGTGGACCTTTTCTCTGCTAAATTTTCCACCAAAGTTTCCCAGGACTTGCAACCAGTTCCATTCTTTCTATTCATATGTCATTTGAGGAGGGCAGAACTCCATTAGAATGGAACCCAAGTGTACAATAAAAATCTGCCAAACTCACAAGCAAACCATAGCCCCACAGTCGGCCCCCACTGATTATCATGATGTGGACTACCCACTATAAATAAATTCAATTAAATGAAATTATCCATTGCAACAAACTCCAACAGTGTTGTTTTTTACCATAAGAAAAATACATAAAGAGATTGGTTATAACTTATAGATTGTGTGTTGAATTCTTCTTGCCTCAATATTTCATAAAGAGGTTACGATGTAATAGTAATGGGACACTCATAGGAGTGTGACCCATGTTCAAGTCTCCCACCGCAATAAGGTGGTCTCTAACTCAATCAGCTGCTTGGTGAGTTTGTGGTCTTACAATTAGGGGATGCATTCAAGGATGACCTGTGTTTATAAATCATGAAGATTCTCCAAGCATATTCCAAGCCACAATAAAGATGGCAAATAACCTCATCCAGAACTTACCAAGCAAAAATATGCCTTTTGTCTGCTATCTTCTACTTGATACAGAAAACAATATAAACTGAGTTACTCAGGAGCCACTCCTCTTCATTCCACATTTATTTTTATGTTGGTCTTTCTTCTAAGCTAACATGGAAAGTTCAAGATTTGTAAAACCACAAATTCTGTAAAACATCCCAACTCTGAAAAAACACATCCACAGCCAGGCTATAATACTTGCCCTAAAAGTAACAGAAATTTGCTCTAAATTCAGTTTCTCCACCAAAAGACAGGCTTTGAAACAGAAGCTCCATGTTAATCTTCCATTTCAATACTAAATACAAGTCCTTTCCATATTAAAATCATCTTAACTGCTCAACTGATTGTAAAATTCAGAAAACAACGTTAATGCCCATAAAATCTAACACACACATCAAAATCATCAATACCCATTAAGATTAAAATTCCACCTCTTAGTTACAAAAGCTGTGCATTAATATGAACAACCATAAAAATAACATCAACACCAAAATCTTCAAAACCAGAACTAAAATTTCGAATATCACGAACAAAATTCTCAAAACCCACTTAAATTAAGATTTTACTTCTTAAACTCAAAAGCTTTCCATCAAAGCGAATACCCATAAAATCAAATATCAACGACAATATCTTCAAACCAAGTAAGGCTAAAATTTCCAATACCACCAACAAAATCTTCAAACCCCATTAAGATCAAAATTTTACTTCTTAAACATAAGAGCTTTCCACTGACATGAATAACCATGTAATCAATAACAACAACAGAATCTTCAATACCAATTAAATATATAATTCTCAATAGCAGAAACAAAATCCTCAAAACCAATAAAGACTGTAACTTATTTTCTAAATTGAAAATTGGGATACTAACCTTGGGATGTAGTGAAGTGGGTGGAAGGCATTTGGTGCCAAGCACCATAGCCATATCCACAGCTTTCAATTAAACACCACAAAACAATAAAATCAGAGATTTCGGGACTCGTGTATTGAAATTTGTCTTCCTTTGTGCCTCGGTAAAATTACTTAAAGAGATTACAGGACTTTGGAGTTGTTTTTCTTAGATTGTTTTGGAGAGATTTGAGGACTTCAGAGTTGAGACTTCAAGTTGGTGTGCTTCTTTTCTCGTTTAACTTGAAAGATTGGTAATGAATAGGGAAAAACTAAACAGTGGGTGGATTTTAGGCTAGTGAAATGGCATTAGTGTAGAAAATGACGTGGTAAATATAAAGGTCGAATTGATTCCGTCCGTGTTGCGCCACCCAATGTGTTTAATGGATTTCTTTGTGGATTTTCGAGCGGTACAAAGAATTATTCCTAGCTTTATTCGATTCTATATACATTATATAAATATAAATTTAACAATTGCACTAAAAAAATCAAATATTCAAGTAGGATAATGTTCTAAAAAGATAACATAGTGTTTTGTTAATTTGCTTTTCTATCCTAAAGCATTATTCTTAGTTTAGTGTTACATATGAATATAAAGCATTAACATATATTTAATATTTTTATTTATTTTTCCTTAAATTAAGAATAGAAGTAAGATTGAATATTAAAGAAAATGTTAGAAAAGGGGGAGGTTAAGAGATTTGGGGTTCGATGAAAGTTTTGAGAGTTGACAAAGTTCAAAGGGAGAGATTGTGTTTTTATCTTTTATTTATGTATTTTTATCTCTAAGTTATTTGTCAATTAGAATAAGATAGTGGATGGTAGTGTCTAATTAGATGCAATAAAATTTGTATGGTTGTAATATTATCTGTTTTCTATACTAGCATCTTGTACATTGTAATTATGAGAGTATCTTAACACAAGAAAATGAAATCATTGACACATTTATTGATACCACTTTGCCTAATCTTCATTCACCTCCCAACATCTTCCCTACTTGTGAGAATGTTTTGGTGCAAGAGGATGCAATCATGAACCATCACAACAATCGTAGTTATTCTTCTCCTGAAACCTTACCCACTTTTGAAGAAGGTATCGTGGTGTTAGAGGATCCAATCGTTGACTGTCATGAGAATATTGTTTGTTTCTCTCCCAACGTCTCTCCTAATTAGAAAAGATATTGCAGTAAAGGAGGATGAAATCATAAATACATTTATTTTAAAAGATAGTAAGATGGATGGCATAGATGAAGATGTTAAGTTGACATTAGATCCCCCCTCAATAGAAGGTCACCAACAAGTAGATAACTCAGTCGAGGTTATGAACACACAATTAACACTTGGATTTCCTCTAATTAGTGCACCTCCTAAATCACCTCACATTATAGGACCTCCTAAATCCCCTAGCCATATCTTGAACTTTACAAAACAACTCACTAGTAAGCATGTGTCACAACAACCAAGTTATCATGCAATCGCTCACACATATAGCATTGCTCAACATAGTGATAAAGAGTATGATATCTTGTTGAGCAACTTCGTCATACTCTAACAAACATCTCCCTTTGGGATTTGATTCAAACATCACCTACATATAATAGGATGCTCCAAGAAGTTTTGTAGAAGATTGATGTCCCATCTTTTGTTAGACTGAATGATGTAGCCTCCTTATTTGATTGTATGCAAGTGACAAAGTTAGATATTACATTCCCTCAACATGAATTAACCTCACTCGATATCCACAATAAACATGAGACCCTAATGATAAAGGTGATCATTAATGAAACTAGAATTAGGCATACTCTCATAGACAATGGAGTGGGTCTTAATGTTTGTAGCATTGATATCCTAGATAAAATTGGCGTGGACAAGAATCTCATAGAACCCAATCATGTTAATATTAATGGATTTGACAATGCTAATAAGCAGTCATTAGGAATGATCACACTACCCATTGAGGTTGGACATGTGGTTTTGCCTACCCCTATCCATATCATGTCAGGACCTCTTTCATACAATCTTCTCCTAGGTAGACCGTGGATTCATTCCATGAAGGGAGTTCCATCTACTCTTCACCATGATATGAAGTATGAATATAATATGATATACACAGTTAAAGTAGATGAACAAAGTTATAATTCACAAGTTCAACATGATCATAACACTTCCAACTCTCTTAATACTTTGATTCCAACTTCAAAGGTAGAACCTATATAAGTTGATGGTAATTCTAATTATCTATCACATACAACAAAAATCTTAGATGATGATTGGGGTTCGTTAGATTTTACACCTTATTTCAAAGGGGAGTTTAAGATATTGCCCTCAAAGTCTAAACAGTCCAATACAAATGATTCATCTTCAAATACATGTTTTAGGGCTAATTGGGGTGCATTAGATTTTACACCCTCCTTTATGGGAGAGTACAAAATCCCACAATCTAAACCAAAATAGTATTGTGTTTCATTTTCTCAACCTAGTTCCACATCAACAACATCACCCCATGGTGGTGATGGGGGCTCTTCAATTCCCGCCCCTCATGAGAGGAAGGTGTGTAAATTTAAAAAACTTAAAAAGGATTTACGTACGCATGAAGAAGTCAATCCTTCTCAAAAGCATAAAACATCTTTATCTAAATTGGAAACATTTTATGGTCTTTGATACAAAATTCTTTCTAAACATGGATGTAACGAAAACATGAAAAAAATGTTAGGGATCAAGAGAAGTATTTACCATACTTTTCCAAGAAGGGTATAGGTTTCCAACATTCCTCTCAATCTTCATCTAATGCTTTATCATCTACTATATGTATGGAATCTTGTGATAAGAAAGTAAGTTTTCCTTCACAAGAGAAAGAAATGTCCCCTTCTATTGATCAAAGAATATATTGTTTAGGCTTCTCAAATCCCACCTGATTACTCTTCCTCCAAGAACGTGAAATAAATTCTATGTACAATAAAATATAATTTTGTGCATAGTCATTCTACAACTTAAGTATTAAAATAAAATAAAATACAACTTAAGTATTGCAGTGCTCTTCCATGTGTTGACGCACCTAGTTCTTCTAACCAATAAATATCTTCATCCTATCATGTTTATTTTCACTATGTGGCATTTGTATCTTTATGTGTTGTGCTTGTTATCATTCATGGTGGTACAATATTTAGTGCAACCATATTTTCCATGGAAGCAACATGATAGTCCTTGGTGTGGTTGTCCTTGTCTCTACACTTGGAAGGCAAGGATAACTAGTTTTGGGAGGCATGCATTATTTTCAAGGATCGCCTCTTCCCCTCTTTCTCCTTAAAATATCAACATAGCATGTATGTTGACATTTTAACGAGGGGGCATATATTACCCCTATCCATTTTGTCTTGTTATATTTAACCTATTGATATACCCCCTTTGGTGGTGGTGTTATTTGTAATGCCCCTTGAGGCATGGTTATTAATGTGTCTCTTAAGACGTTAAACATTGTGCACCCCATGAGGTGAGTTTTTGTTTGTCCCCCGAGACTTTAAACTTAAGAAACCATTTTTAACATGGCCACCTAGCATAGCACAACTTGCTTTCTAAAGGAGCCATGTGTTCATAAGTGATTTTACATCCTCACGAGAGCATCATTTTGTTAGGCAACACATTCAATGGATGACGTTTGGAATTTGAGACAATTTATGACTAAGGTCTCTTTGCCTTACCGACTCAAATCTTTTAGTACTAACCTTATGTTTTGTTGCATGTCTTTTTGAGTGTCTTCATTGTGTTCACATCATGTTTGTTTTCATTTCATTGACATTTTTATGTTCCATCATGTCATGTGCTTTCATCATGTATGCATCATGTTTTTTGACATGTATGTTGTCTTGCTGCATTTTATACATGTGTGTTCTTGGATCTCGAGGGCTTGCACACTCCCCTTGATCCTTAGTGATCCCATCTCTTCAACATTTGGACAACCAGACCCCTCTTGGCATATTTTTCTACTTTAGTGTGAGTCTAAGCGTAAGTTCATTCTCTCACTAAAGTGGGGCCTAAATGTATCGTTGTAAATTATCACCCTTGACAATTTCACTTTAAGTTTTGTCCCCCCTAATTTATTGAACCTAATAAAGCTCCTAATTTCCTAAATCATGCATTTTGAGGCCCATTTTTATTGTTTTTCAAGATATTGCAAGCATTGAACAAATGCATCCATTTAATGTTTTTCCCTCGACACCTCATACCCTAGAAAATAGGTCCAAGACCCATTCAACCTAGGGCGTATGGGTCCTCCTATTATGTCGGGACCTAATTTTTAATATGTCAGTGTTGGTATTTTAACATTCAAAACCCAACTTACAAAGGTTGGCTATCAAGATCTAACTATTGGGAAACTGGATAAATACCTAGTCTTTTTACCATTTAAAACTAGAAGGAGAATTTATGAGAGAATTATTTTCAAGAGGAAGTCAAGAGAATTTTTTTAGAGAATTATTGTAGTAATTCAAGATCCAAGCATCATGTCAAAGTGTTTGTGAGTTCATGTTTTCATATTATCATTATTTTGTGAAGGCTAACCCCTTTTGTAGGTCTCCAAAGCAATTCAAGTAATCAATCAAGAAAGATGTGAGGCCTTGAGGTGATGTGCATGACTTTAGTCCTTCAAAGAAGCCATTGAATGGTGGTGAGTTGTAGCACTTTGTGATTTCATCATTCCTTCCTATCCATTATCATTTTATCATTGATATTGCCATTGTGGAAGTGGAAACACTATGAGGCAAGCCCCTAAATGTCCCAACATTTTCTCTCTTTGAATGTGCAAGTTTTAGGTTTGAAGAGGATTGAAGGGAGCTTGAAGATAAATTGTTCATTACTGCATTTGAAGCAATGCAACTTGTTTACTCATAGAAATACTTACAAAATTATCCAACAGTGTTTCGACAACCCTCAACCAGAAATCAAAAGCTTAGATCTGTCATCAAAGGACCCCAAAAACAAAGAATACCCCTACAAGGACCCATACGCCCTTGGATGAATGAGTCATATTCACACTGAAACTAACTTTTCTGGGCAGGTACATAGTCCTCTGCACTTCCCAGATCTATCTACAAACTATTGTTTCAATTTGTGCATTATCGATATCTTGCATTTTAAATATTAGGGAACATAACCTAATTAGGTTAATCATAGTAAATCAATTCCAATATATTTCCAAGGCTCAAAAGGATCAGATCTAGGTCTGATTGACTCACCTTCATGGTTGAAATTCAATCTAAACACCTTGTTGATTTGCATCCTAATGTACCTTTTAAAAAGGAAGAGATTCATCCTAGGTTTGGACACTAAACTTAGGGTTCCATTTTTCTTATGCTACAGAGTGTTTATTGATAATGTTAATTAATGTGTAACATATTTTTTTTATTATAATGGTAAATAAAAATACAAGAAATATATGTATCCCTGTAATAATATCTCTTGACTTCTTTTAGATAGAGTTTTCCAAAGATAAGTATGTTAGTTACTAGTTAGAAATGGCTACAAAATTTTATAGTCATATATATATGACTACAAAATCATAAAATTGAATAATACTATATATATGAAACTACGAGATTAGAAGATCAAACTCAACTTTTAAAAGCTATACATTTATCAATATATACATACATAAAAAACTCCTCAAAATAAAAAACAATACAAAAATATAAATCTAATTTTATTATACACATATATTTACGTCGAAGGTGTTCCCTCTTTGAAGTTTGTGTAACTAAATTTTTAAATCGACGTCTCATTTTGTTGGAGAAGGTATGCAAGATGATTTAAACCATCTAGACCATTTGATAACTCGATCTTTTCTCCATATTTTTGATAGTGTAAAAACCACTTTGGAATTAGGAAGAGCATTTTTTTTATAAAAAATTTGCGACTGAAAAGGTGTCCACTATTTGTTTTTGGGATATTCTTCTCATGTTCTACACTTTGATTATAAATCTTGTCAATTGGGCTAGTGAAAATAAGGGAGTGATTAACAATGGCAAGAAAAAATGTCAAATTTTGTGGAAAACTGATGACAAAAGATGGAAATGACGTTAATGAATAAACCATATCACTAATACATATGTAGGATACAACTATTGAAGGGACACATCATTTTTCAAATAATTTATGGCTATATTAAAAACACACATACACAAAACAAGAAAGTTCATAACTTATAGTAAAATGTTAAATATATTAGGTATGTGGGCCCCAAATTACATTTTACATTAGAGATGTATTTTATAAATATTATATATTAATAATAATAAACTAATATTACTCTCCCATTCATGGGGTGCGACATGTTGATCATTTTGTTTCATTCAGAAAGGATGTCTCCTAGACTCCACCAAAGAAGACTAGGTGAAGATAAACTTTGAAAGTGCTTCCCAAGACAATCCTAGGCAGCATAGGGTTGGATGTGTAATCAAAGACAATAATGGGAACATCAAGATGATAACAAGAAGGAAATTGGAGAGAGCCACAAACAATGAAACAGAATGCCAAGCGACTTTAATTGGCTTAAAAATCAGACAGAGGCTAAATTATGAAAACATCCATCTAGAAGGAGATTCACTAAATATAGTGAATGCAATACACAACAATCACACTCCAAACTGGTCTTTATGCAAATTTCCTAAATTAATATCCTCTCATCTAAGTAGTTTTGATAATTTTAAAATATCCCATGTCTACCACTGTAACATTTAGAACCAAATAAACATCAAATTAATCACATTAACAAGAAGTAATTACAAATACATTAATACATGAAAAATAACTCCATACAAGTCAAAAATTCATATGAAATTATCATTCATACATGAATCATAAGTACATGAAATAACACGATATAATAGTTGACTTAAGCAATCCATCACCTACAAGTCGTAATAATACAATAAGAGTACAAGTAATGTACACAAACACTGAAATATTTAATAGTCCAATCCAATAATCATCCCTTATTTTAAGGACGAGAACATGGTCCATGCGCTTTTTCCATCCAACCATGAAGCTCATGCTTCCTCAGAGAGTTCTTTTTGACATGAAGAATCACCGACCCTGCATGAGATGCTTAGCAAAAATAAATCGATGAACATGATGGAATTTGGTTCATACCTAATATATCTACATGCATTTCTATCATACGAGAACATGTTATGATCGATATTAGGAATGACAGAGATAAAATATATAATAAAAAAATAAACCTATCTATTTCAATGGTGTAAGTCGCTTGGCCAAACATATAACTGGAAAAAGCAATATCTACGCTCCTTGTTAACCCATACTCTACACCCATCTCGGAAGGTAAAATTTCCACAAACACTCATGAAAACAATCCTTTCTTTATTTAATACTTAATCGTAACTTGCAAAAATAATAGTTTGAATCTTTTCATGCATAAATAATAAATAAAATATGTGGTGAAACGACATGCAATTCCTTATATTTTACATCCAACTAATTATCCATTTCTCATGCATTGTTATTGGTCATGCATCATTTAACATAAATATAATACTATTTTGTCTTCATGAAATAATTAACTGGTCTTAACATCTTGCAGGTTTTAAAATAGTAATTTGATTTAATTAAAATGGGTAGAATTTACATGAAAATAACAAAATATTGATGAGTTAAATCTAACAAATATCTCTACAACTATCACTTCAATCTATTCACTATTGTATGCATGACATTAAATCACATAAGCTGGTTCAATCTATTATAATAACTACATATCCAATGTTTCTATGGCTGAAGTTTGAATCTATTCACAAAATTAATAAAATAACTTCACTTTTTTTAGTTGTTGTCTTAATCTACTCACAAAATTAAATAATAATATTTTCCATGAAATCATCCATCTGGTGTTGGGCGATGATTTCATGAGTGACATTGTATTAATCTACTAAAGGGAAATATTTCCCACTATATCTATCTCTCTATCTCTCCCTCTTTCTCCCTCTCTCCCCATCACTCCCTCTTTTTACATCTCTACGTTGCCTCTATCCTCTCTTTAATTCTCTTTCTCTCCCATCTATATATATCTCCCCATCTATATCTCTATCTCTATCTCTATCTCCATATCTCCTTTACTCTCACACACACACTCCCTATTTCTCCCTCCTTGTCTCCATATATATATCCCTTTCTCACTCACACACACACTCCCTGCTTCTCCCTCCCTCTCTCTCGCCCCTCTCTCTCTATTACTTGTCTCTATCACCTCCTTTATCTCTCACTCTTGTCCCCTCTATCTCTATGTTCCCATCTCTCCTTCTCTCTCTATATATATCTCATTATCTCTATCTCTCTCTTATTCTCACCATCTATTCTACTCTCTCTCTTTATATATCCCTCTCATTACCTCTCTCTATATATCACTTTCTATATCTTTATATATTTTTATCTCTCCATCCCCCCTCTCACTGTCTCCCTCTTTCTATCTTTGTTTCTCCTTCTCCCTGTTCATCTCTCTTTACATCTCTCCCTCTTCCTCTTCATCTCTCTCTCACCTCCTCTATCTTTCCCAAGTTATATCTATAACTCCATCTCTCCTTTATATCTCTCCCTCTTTCTATCCCTATCTCTCCCTCTCTTTATATCATTCCCTCTTTCTATATCTCTCTACTTCTCATATCTCCTCTCTATTTCTCTCCCTATCTTTCTATTTATATATATCTATCTCCATCTATCTATCTTGAGTATATGTACACACCCCTAGTTTCCATCTCTATCTCTATCTCTATCTCTATCTCTATCTCCCCCACTTTATCTCCCTCTCTCTCTCTATATAACTTTGAGTCTTGACCCCTCTATCTCTATCTTCCTATCTCTCCCTCTCCCTCTTTGTCTATATCTCATTATCTCTACCTCTCTCTGTTAGTCACTCCATCTATCATACTCTATATCTCCATCTCTTTATCTCCCTCTCACTCCTCTCTCTATCTCTTTGTATCCATATCTCTCTACCTCTATCTCCCTATCTCTCTCTATCTATATCCCCATCCCTCTCTATCTCTCTATATCCCCTCTATCTATATCACTCCCTCTCTATCTATTGAGCTATCTCTCCCTCTCTCCCCCTCCTCTCCTCTCTCTTTCTCTTTCTATCCATATCTTTCTCTACCTCTATCTCCATATCTCTCCATCTCTCTCCCTATATCTCTATATATTTACCTATCCCTATCTCTCTCTATAGTATCCCCCCCTCTCTCTCTCCCTCTTCCATCTCTCTCCCTCCTCTAATCTCTCCATCTCTTCCTCTCTATCTCTATATATCTCCTTGCCTATCTCTTTCTTTATTTCTTTGTCTACCTCTCTCTATCTCTCTATCACTCTATCTCTCTATCTATTTGTCTCCCTCTTCCCCTCTCGCTCTACTTTTATCTCTGCCACTATCTTCCTCTCTCCCCTCTATTTGTAGACATGTCTCCCTCTCTCTCCCTCTTCCTCTTCATAAACCTCCCTATCTCTCCATATTTCTTCTTCCATCTCTTTATCTCTATCTCATTATCTCTCCATCTCTCTATCTCTATTTCCCTTCATCTCTCCCACTCTATATCTTTATCTCTTTATTTATTTATCTATCTCCCTCTCACTCCTTTATCCATCTCCCTCTTCACTCCTCTCTCTACCTCTTTCTATCCATAACTTTCTCTACCTCTATCTCTCTATCTCTTTACCTATCCCTCTCTATGTTTCTATATCACCCTCTTTCTATACCTCACCATCTCTCCCTCTCCCTCTCCCTCTCTATCTATTGAGCTATCTTTATCTCTATCTTGTTATCTCTCTATCTCTCTCTACCCCTATATCTCTCCCTCTATCTACCTCTCTCTATATATCACTTCTTATCTCTATCTTCATATTTCAATCTCTCTCTCTCCATATCTCCCTCCTCCATCTCCATCTCCATCTCCATCTCCATCTCTATCTATCTCTCTATTTATATCTCCTTACTCCCTCTAGCTCTCTCTCATTCTTCCTCCCTCTGTATCTCCTTTATATCCCTATCTCTCTCCCCCCCATCCTCTACCTATCTCTCTCCCTTTCTCTTCCTCCTCTTTATATCTATCCCCATCTCTCCCTCCCTCACTCCCTACCAACCTCCTCTCTATCTCTCTATCTCTCTATCTCTCTATCTCTACCTCTCCCCCTTTCTCTTCCCATACATCTCTCTATCTCTCTCCCTTTCTTTTCCCATATATCTATCACTCCCTCTTTTTTATCTCCCCCTATTTATCTCTCTCCCTCTCCATCTCTATTTATTGATCTCTACTTCTCTCTATTTCTATGTCTCTCTATCTCTCTCCCTCTCCCCTTTCTTTGTATATTTATCTCTCTATCACTCTATCTTACCATTTATACCCCTCTATCTCTCCATCTCCCTCTTCATCTCTATCTCTTCCTATTTATCTCTCCCTCTCTATCTCCCTATCTCTCTTTATCTTTATCTCTCCCTAAATACATCTCTCTCTCTATCCATTTGTCTCCCTCTTCCTCTCTTTCTCTATCTTCATCTCTCGCTCTATCTTCGTCTTTACCTCTATCTTCCTCTTTCCCCCTCTATCTCTAGACATGTCTCCCTCTCTCTATCCATCCATCTCTCTCCCTCTCGATAGGCCTCTATATCTATATCTCTTTGCCTCTCCATCTCTATCTCTCCATATTTATTCTTCCATTTCTTCCTCTATATTTATCTTGTTATCTCTCAATATCTCTCCACTTCTATATCCCCATCTCTCTACCTCTATATCTCCCTCTCTCCGCCTCTCTCTATATACCACTTCCTATCTCTATCTTAATATTTCTATCACTCCCTCTCTCATTTTCTTCCTTTATCTCTCTCTCTATATTTATCTTTTACATCTCTTATCTATCCCTCTTTCCTCTCTCTCTCTCACCCCATCTCCTTCTCTTCATATACCTCTTCTTCTCCATCTACATCTCCATATCCATCTCCATTTCTAAATCCATCTTTCTCTCTATCTCTATCTCCTTACCGTCTTTCTTTGTCCCTTTCTCTTCCCCCCTCTATCTCTCCCTCTTAATATCCCTATCTCTCCCTCTCTCCCTATTACAAACATAACATGAGCCTATTGGTAATGGAGCCTAATTATCTTCCTAATTCAAAGGTTTTGTTAAAGTTGTATTTGAATCCATATAAGTGGATGCATAATTGATTTGAAGCTATCACTTCTCCATTGAGACCTTTCTTGCAAAAATATCATTTGCTAAATGGCCTACCAATTGACCTCATGTACTACACAAATGTATGCAAAAAACATACCTAAATTTCCCCTAATTGACCTTCCACACTTCTTCGATGTACTCACTACACACCAAGGTGTGATTGCTAGTTACATTGAAGGCATTCCCTTTTTGAAGTTTGTCCAATTGAATTTTTAAATCAATGTCTCATTTTTCTAGAGAAGGTATGCAAAATGATTTAAATCATCTAAATTGATTGATATCTCAGTCTTTTTCTCTAGTCCCTTATGTTGGGTGCATTTATTGCCTCTACCTTTGATGATGATGTTTACACCCATACCTAACTTTTTCCTTTGTTGTCTTTACCTATTATACAAGTCAAACCCCTACCTATGATGGTATATGACATTGTGCTTGCAATTATCTTTGGTGGCCATATACATAGGTGCTCTACATTGATCGAGGCATAATTAGAGGTGCACAAATAGTAGTGTGACAGATAGGGATGAGTGTTGATGCCTTCCATCCCCTCTATACCACCCACCCACCCAAATTGATTGTTCAGGGGTTATATTAGCCTTTGAAACCCTTGGATATAGATTGCCCCTTGCTCAAATATTATTTTTCTTGGAATCTCTCTCGCTCTCCATGGCTACTAGGCTACTTATGAAAATAGTTCCAAAATTTGGGTCATAAAATCTCTTGATCAGTGCAATGATGGAGCTCTTACCACAACTATTGGATCCCACAAGGGCTAAGCTCTTTCCTGCCTCTAATTTAAGGTCTAGGTTTTCAAAAACTATGACTTGTGGTTGATTAGGATAACAAAATTTGACTTTCCCAAACTTTATGTCTCACTTCAAGTGTTAGACATTTAATGCTTTTGGATCTTCTGGTTCCATCAGTGTTTTCCTGTCAAGGATTTTCAAGATCGACTTCATAGCTTCCCTACTTTTCATAACATTTGGAGCTAAATTCATTATCTTCGAGAGTGTATAAGAAGCAACAATCAATGCCATATATGCCATAATAACTTCAAAAATAGTTATCCTTCCATTACAAACAAGTCTTGAGGAATTCCAAAGAGTTGAATCATAGGAGAAAAACATGCCTAATTGAGAAAGCCCATATATCAACTCTGCAATTTTCTCTCTTTTAAAGTTGCCTCTCATCAGTTTAGTGAGAAAATTCTAAAATACACACAACCTTCTTCTCTTTATTGAATGTTATAAGGGTAAAAGCACAAAGTTGTGTCACACTTTTGGCCAACTAAATGGTTATGAGAGAAACAATTTCAACCTAAACAGTTTCGGTCGAAATAGTTTCACCTAAAACCATGTGGCCTATACATGACATATAGAGTTTTGAGTGAAACCCTTTCACCGAAAACTAACAAATTTAAATTTTTCCCTTGTTGCTTTAAAATGTGAATTTATGTGTACGGTTTCAATAGAAAGGGTTTTGATCAAAACCCTTTCACCCGAAACCCTTTCTACTAAAACCGTTTATGTGACATCCTAGTTGGCAGCCAACTCAGTATTTTTAAAATTTTCTTAGAACTTTCAACTTCAACTAAATATTTCTTCAGTCATAATGATAAAAAAAACCCTTTTGTAGAGCTTGGAGTGGTGAATCCAAATATATAATCTTTTTGATATTTTGATTAGTTTGTATATATATATATTAAATAATGCAAGTAGGTTGTTAAAGTTAAATTAGAGGCTAATTAGAAATTAAAAATAAAATAGTAAAACATATTAAAAAGATTTGAAAAATATATGGTGCACTAGAGGAGAGAAACTTCTTCAAAATGGTATAATTTGTTTTTTGAAAATGATAAAAAAGTAGAGAATAGTTGACGTCAAATAAAAACTATCAAATTAAGGTAAGTTTGATTTTAAAAAATTACTATGAGAAAAATAAACATCAAAATTTCAAATTTTTTCCATGCACTAGATATTGAAGTTACCTATTTGGAGAAAAAAAATCAAGGTAAAATGAAGCTTTTTCTATTTGATTCTTGACATCAATTGAATGCCACTTTTTCCTAAAATTTTCAGCATTTTAAAATCTGCTCTTAAATTGATAAAAAAATATCAAAACAATTTTAAAAAATTATGAAAAATTACAAGAATAAACTTCATTAAGAGTTCTACATTTCATTAGTTTACATCATTTTGAAATTCAAAACATAAAGACCACTTTTATGTGGTTGAAGTTGATAATTTTTTTTGTGTTGGCTGATTCCTTTATAAAGTGTGACATAGGTTTGTAATTTTACCCATGAGTGTTCTTATATTTCTCACTACTTCGCTGCCACAATGGTGTCTTCGTTGTATGCCTCAGATTGATCTCCACCAAATCCCTTATTTGATATTTTTTGCATTTAAATGCAATAGGAGTCTCTATAATTTTACAATTCTTCCCATGTGTGTTAGAAAGATTTAACTTAATTAATTTAATTCTATACAAACTTGAGCAATATTTCTTGCAACAAGAATAGGGTATGTGGTGAGGAGGACTAAGCATAATTACCATTGAGTTGTGAAACATATTATCAATGAAGCAATGATATTGGTGAATTTTTAAGCTTGATAATAAATAGTTCTTCAATTACAGTCTTTACGTGAGTCCCATCTAAAGAAATGCACGAGGAGATTTGAAGGCTGGAAAATGGCGTGGGACCCCCTCGCTCTCTATGGCTACTAGACTACTTATGAAGAACAATGTGACGAGTGTGACACCTTGACACCATTTCAATGAGTGCATCCTTTGTGGTGCACCCTGTTTACAATGTAACACCAACATCGTGATGAAAGTCCTTTGGTCTAAATATATACGAGGGCTTTCAAGGCTTGAATTCCTTGGTGGATGTCAGAGGTGGCATTAGAGTGACCCTCACAAAGATTGTGAAGGCCCATCCACACTTTGCATACATATTTTCCAAGTGATAAAAAAACTTTGATGGATGCCCATACCCAATCCATGAAGAGGATGCTATAGTAGAGATTGTGGAAAAGTTGGCTTGTAGCACCATGCTCTCTACAACTTGACACGTTTAGTGTTGTTTGACAAGTGTTCATCAATTTATCCTCCACTAAACAAGTGGAAAACTAGATAACATTAATTTTTAACGACTTTCAAAACTTGAGCCGATTAAGTTTATATGTATTACGAGTATACAAGAATAATTGATGTATTTTTTAAAATTATATATTTATATAAAATATATTATAAATTTAATATTTGCATATATTTCTTATTTATATATATTAAATAATAAGTAAGAAAGAAATATTTACGTAATAATATTTACATTATATTTCATACTTATTTATATTTAAAATAATACATATATTTCTTACCTATTTATTATATATTCTATTTTTTAAATCATACATTATTTTAAATATAAACATAAAAGTTTATATAACTAATATATGGATTGTTATGCTCAAAGATTTAGTCTATGTGAATTAAAATACAAGACATAACAAGAGAAGAAATAATTACTTGGTCATTTTGCTTTGTTTGTATGTAATCACATGTCCTTTAATTAAGTCCTCTTTCATTCCATTGGATTATCCAATAAAAGAAGAACAAGGATTTTTATAAGGTTTTTAATAGTTGTCGACTCATTTTCAACGATGCAAACACTCCCCATTGTATACCTTTGAAGGACATCGATGAGCAAGCTATTTTTGTGATCAAAAGTTAATAACATCTAAATATAATGCAAAATGATTGAAATGATCTCATTTATCAAAATTTTATCATTTTATTTTTTCATTTGTTGCTCTCTAAAAGTTGCGTGGTGTATATTTTATTATGTTGTCGTATAAACAATGAATTTTTTGACACAAACTATCAACTTCAATCAAGTACAAATTTTGAATTGTTAAAGGTGTAGATTCAATTTGGGGAGTTTCGAGTTCATTCCATAGAGTTGTGTAGGAAATTTTAACAATATTAATAGTTCCTCTTTTATATTATTTACATTGATTTTAACAATAACATATACATATTATATAAAATATAATATTTTATCAAATTAATTTTATATTATTAATTATTACTATTATAGTATAATGCTAATTTATTAGCTTATGTTATGTATTATAATAACTTTTAAACTTTATAATATTAATTATTTTATAATTTTAAACATATATTTAAATAATTATTAATTATTATATAATTATATTATATTTAAATTATTATTTTTGGTCGGTAATAAGATTTTATTTTATTCAAAAGTAAAATTAGAGAAATACAATAGGATTTTTCTGTCCCATACCAGACATGGTTACAAATGGGGAATCAACTCCCTCAGCAAATTAACTCCACAGGCAAACCAAGAAACAAGACTAAAAGCAACAAAACAAAAGAAACCTATTAACAGGTCAAAAGATTTGAAGCATTACTTGGTCTTCCCTTAGTTTGAGATCAGAGGACCATAGCAAAGGGGTCCTTCTTTACTCTCTTCTCGTTCTTCCCTTTTACAACTTGCCAACTGTCCTCCACCTTTGCTACTTCCTTCTGCTATTCCAATTCTTTGTCTTGGGGATTCTTCATCTTTCCATCCGAACTAAAAATTACTTGCCGACTCTGACCATCAACTTTCTGCTTCCCATCTTCTTTCTCTTGCGACCTCATCACTCCTTTTTTCTCTCTGCACTCTGGTGTTGCTGCCTATCTTTTGTAATTTAAATCCTTATCACAACCGTTGAGACCAACATTAACACTATTCATTGTTGGACATCCTTCATGAGACAGAACCCCACTTGCCTATTGTAGTTCCTCCCTACTGCCAAAATTCATCAATTCCTTCCCTACCTAAGACCGATGCCCAAATGCCTGAACCACTTCAACTCTGTCTGTACTCTGAGATCTCACTTGTTTCCCCACCTTTTTCTCTACTGTATAGTGCTGGGGGGCAACATCTTTCCACCAAGAAGAAGATTTGTGTATCCTATGTCTGCCATATTACACAACCAAGTGCCCAGTTTGAAAGAAAATTCTACACCTAAAGGGTATCCCTTCGTAATCAAGTGGTTGCACCCAACAACCTTTCAAAGTTTTTAACAAGATCTATTCCAGAATATCCTTAGTTACGTCCATCTCCACCAGAATCCGAGCAAAAGTCAAATGCAAAAGGTTTGAGGATCCCTCATCCATCATTAAAAAGCTTCCTAAAGAGTTTCCTAGAACCTTCAAGCAAGAATCAAACCAAAATTGTAAGGGAAAATTAAGAAGTCTCACCTAGAGAGGAACCTTCTCAAAAACTTCAGTGGCTGGGTCAAAAGCCGAATGCCATGGCTTTAACACCAGTGTATATTTTCCTTCCCAATCCCAGTGATAGTTACAAAGGATCTTTTTTCTATCCTGCTCTTGTTCAAAAACAACAATGAAAAAACCTTTTGCCATGGGATAAATTTGAATATACCCTTCCAAAATAGGCTCCCAATGATCGGAAATCCACTAGTTGAGATCATTCAAGCTTGGCCACAGCCCCCTGAATCTCCCAATCAGACCCAACTCAGAGAAGACTTTTTCATTATAAATCACTTCTTGTTCAATCTTAAAGCCTAAGTCTACTGTAGTTGATCTGGCTGAAAGAGGTGGAGCAGAGCCCCTTCCACCCCTTCCTGTCAAAACCTTTGATGGGAGCTTTGATTTTTGGGAAAACCTTGTTGGGTCCCTCTCGTTCTTAGAAGCCTTTTTCTCCTTGTCTGGTCCTTCATCCCTTGTGGTTGTGGCGTTGGGTTGCTTCTTCTCCTGGCCGAGCAGAGTATTGTCGCCATCCAGAAAACCCCCAACCCCGTTCCGTTTCTTCAATGAGCTCTTTGTTTGTCTACTCGGGCCACCCTTCACCCTGCTCCGGAAACTGTCATTCCTTCCTAGAAAGACCCTTCTCGCAGGGCTTAGCCTGGATGAAACCCTAGTTGCAACATCATTCAAAAAAAGTCTGTTAGCATCCATCCTAAGACTTGAACGATGCTACTATATTATATTTAAATTATTAATCAATAATGAATATTATTTATTTATATTCTATCTAATATTATATAAAAATTTATATTAACATTATTTAATAATTATGAAAACAATATTTTTATATATAATATATTATCTTTAAATTATTAATCAATCATAGATATTATTTACATTCTGTTTAATATTATATAATAAATAATAAACTAAATTAATATTATTTTATAATTACTTCATGAATAATGTATAAATATAATAAAACAATTTAGATTAAATTAAACTTAATATGCTTATTGGATAGAAAATCAGATATAATGTTACTTCATTTTAAAATGTGCTTATCATCACACAAAAGTCATTAGAAGGGAGTGAGGTTGTCTGGGGCTTAGGAGGACTTGACATCATAATGTTGTTGAGCACAGTGTTGTTATTGATGTCAAATATATGTCAAAGTGGAATGTGAGTTGTAGATGATAATACTATCATTATTGACAAAGGAAACAAGGGAAGTCTGAGTACATATTGTATTGGTGGTTCATATATGTCTACTACTTTTGCAAAAGTCTAAAAATGTTTGCGGTAGTGTTTTGAGGTTTGCTGCTCAAAAACAGAATATGCATTTAACGAAATTGCCATCGTTTTTGGTACTGCATTCTACTAATGTTCATAATTATTGCTTGTGATTCAGAAGATTAGTAAAGTTGCTCAGGATGTATGCTAGTCTTAGATTTCATAAGATTTTAGTTTCAGATGAAGCATCTAGAAAAATGTTAGAGTGAGGACTGTAATACCTAAATAATTGTGATAGATGGTGGAGGGCTTGCGCCAGAGAAGGGAAGCGTGCATCAATTGGAGGAAGTGTGTGAAGGTAAAATATGACTAGTTAAGATCATGGTAGGAAGCACATGACATCATCTTACACCTGCGGTAACACATTTGATTTGGGGTCGAGCCAACTACACGTTTCATATCATTTTGAATTAAGGTTTTATCTTTGGCCAACATGGCTAATTGTGGATGGTGATAAAAGGTTCTAGGTTGACATGAAGATGTAGTTAATGGATATATATTGTTGATCATTTTGTGTAAACAACATGTGTAAGGAGTGAGAAGTGTGTGAAATATGTAAGTGAATAATGTACGAGTTGAGTAGAGAAGTCAAGTGTGTTGAGCAAAATTGAGATATCGTCATAGGATGTGTTTGCCTGTTAATGCAAAATAAGTTGTGTGAAAGCAAATCTATATTCCTTTTGTAATGTAAGGTTGGAGCCTCTTAATTTGAGTTGGTGCTCAATGACTACGTTGAAGCTTAGTCCGAGGGGATTGGTGTCTCCTGTAGGTTGGTGCCTACAAAGTTATTGCAACTTCTATATTAATTTTGTGAGGCTGAATTTGGGTAGTAGTTCCAAGCAACTTTTTTCACTGTTGTTTTTCCCTTTAGGGTTTCCACATAAATCTGGTGTTCTTTTGTGTGGATGTGTTTATTACTTTCATTACTATTGATTATGTTTTTATAGTTTTATGAATGTAGTGGTTTAAATTAGAAAGTATTGAATACTGATTCACCCCCCTCTTAGTATTTGTGTGTCTAACAAATGTATCAATATTAAAGAACTTATAATCAAAATGGTATCTTCATAATCACAAGGTTGTATGTGAAACTAAAGCAAAGAAAGTATGAGTATAAGGAAAATAATGACACAGTGTAATTTAAGATTCCTAAAGGTCATAAATAAGTACAAACAAGAGAAGTGAGAAAGAAGATACAATAGATCAATTGCAATGGAGTCAAACCAACAAATATTTTATAACTTCATACACATTCAATGAAAAATGACATGTCTTATGCAATTTCCAAGTAGCTTCCTCCCTTGGCACTCTCTCCTATACAAAATCTAACTTACCAATTAGTACAATTACGAATGACATGTCAAATATCGTAGTTGCAAATATTTTATGTTTTGATCCCTCAAATGTCTTCTATCTTGAAAAGTATAAGGGGATAAGGGTACTAAAGGATAGTGCATATGTGTCCAAAAAAATAAAATGAGGTTATACACGTCGATTACAAATAATTCAATATTTTGTTAAAACTAACCATTGGTCCAAATATTTATCGAAGGTATAGCACCATACTGGATGTCAACCTATTTTAAAATCTTTGTTGATGTGTTAATCACAAATCGACCCATGCATCTACATGGATATACTCATATATACTTGCAAGATTTGAATGTCATACCTCTCTCTCTCTCTCTTTCCCTCTCCCTCTCTATATATTGAGCACTCTCTCTCTCTCCCTCCCTGCCTAACTCTTCCCATCTCTCTCTCTCTCTCTCTATTCCCATATATCTCTATCTCTCCCTCTTTCTCTCCCCCTCTCTTTATCCCCCCTATTTCTCTTTGCCTCTCCCCCTCTCTATTTGTCTATATTTGTCTCTTTGTCTCTATCTCCCTCTTTCCTCCTCTTTGCATCTCCTTATATCTCTCTTTATCACTCTATCTCACCGTATAATCTCTCTCTGTCTCTCCCTCTCCCTCTTCCTTTATAGCTCTCTATCTCTTCCTCTCTATCTCCCTATCTCTCTATATCTTTATCTCTACCTCTACCTCTCTCTCTATTTGTCCCTCTCTTCCTTTATTGCAATACCTTAATCTCTACCTCTATCTTCTTCTCTCCCCCTTTATCTCTAGACATGTCTCCCTCTTTCTATCCATCCATCTCTCTCTCTATCCATATTTCTTTTTCCATCTCTCTGTTTATCTCTATTTCATTATCTCTCCATCTCTCTCTACCACTATATCTCTCCCTCTCTACCTCTCTTTATATATCACTTCTTGTCTCTATCTTTATCTTTCTATCTACCCGTCTCTCTTTCTCTCTCCATATCCCTCTCCTTCATCTCCATCTCTATCTCTATATCCTTACCCCCCTCTCTCTCCTTATCTCTCCCTCTCTCCCTATTGCAAACATAGCATGAACATGTTGGTAATGGAACTTGGTTATTTCTTTATTTAGAGATTTTGTTTCACTTGTGTTTGGACCATATAAAAAGATGCATAGTTGATTTAAAACTATCACTTCTCCATTAAGACTTTTATTACACAAGAAATATCATTTGCTAAATGACGTACTAATTGACTTCATATACTCCATAAATGTATAAATAAAAAATAGACCAAATTTTCTCCTCAATTGATCTTCCACACCTCTTCGATGTACCCATTGCACACCAAGGTGCGACTTTATCCTTAAAATAACTGTAAAAATAAAATAAAATACCATATTTGATCACAGCTAGCTTCTCTTCTTCCTCTTTCTTTCTCTACCCATGTGCTGAAAGATACGGAGCTGTAAGAAACCAACACAACGAATTGGGTCATGGAGGGAGTGCAGCCACGTTCATCTCAAATCTCTCCTTTGACATTATCAAAAAATACATGGAAAGCCCACATTGTGAAACGTACACAAAACAAAATCCACAAAACATCTGCCAAAAAATACCTAATAACCAAACATAAGAAAAAAAAGACAATGAAACACAGTGTTACAGACCTTGACATTAAACCCTAGAAAAACCCTCCTTCCAACATCTTCGGAAGGACTGTAACAGTCACCATTTCCCCGAATTCTGGCAAATTCGAAAGAACATTTTGCGTACCGAATGACGAGGTAATGACAACGAAGTAATCCAATCGTAACACTTTTTTAAAGGGGTTAAAACGATGATTTATGATTGGGTTTATGGATCGGAACCAGAGCGCATCAGACTGTTCAGTGCAAAATATTATGCTGCCTGTGCTGGCGGAGGGATGGTCAGTGCGGGCGCCACACATCTTCTCATTACGCCTTTGGACATGCTGAAAGTTAATATGCAGGTGCATTTTTATTGCAGTTGAGATGTATTTTTGTTATTTTCTCTGAGTTTGAATTTTCGAGTCTTTTCACGACGTGTAAACTTATGTGTAAATATGAAAATTAATGAGGAGACTTTTTTTCCTTCAAGTTAAAGTGCATCCGTGCTCTGATGACTTGTGGATGTGTGCGAGAATGTAATAGCTAATGTGCAGGTGCATTAGTTTTTTCCTGGTTACTTTAAATTTATACGTTGTAGGGTTTTATAACGACGAGTAAATTTATCTGGAAATGCGGAGTTAAAAATCATATGCATTTTTGCCGCTTTTCTTTACTTTTGAAAGTTGCAGAGTTTCACGAGGGGTAAGTATATGCGTAAATTTTGATAATAATATGCAGGTGTATCTTTTCCCTCTTTCTTTAAATTTAAATGTTTTTTAGATTTCTACATGGTAAATTTATGTAGAAATTTTCGAAAGTCAACTTGCAGGCGTGCTTTTCTGTTTTTTTCATCAAATTTTAGTGTTTCACTTTTCGGGCATGTTTTAGTTGTTTTCGTTAAATTTAAATTTGGTAGGGTTTCATGATGATGAGTCCATCCCCGTAGAAATGTGCGAGTTAATATGCAGGTGCATTTTTCTGTTTTCTTTACCGTTAACTGTTGCAGGCTTTCATGGTGATGCTTAAATTCATGTGCAAACATCCAATAATGTGCGGTTTGTAGGTGTATTATTGTTGTTTTCCTTTAAATTTAAATTTTCAGTATTTCTTGACATGTAGATGTGCATATGTGCCCGAGAATATGAAAGTCAACACACAGGTGCATTTTTTGCTGATTTCCTATAAATTAAATGTCTTAGTATTTCATGATGACGTGTAGATTCATGATACTACATCCAATCTCATCTTTATTTGGGTTACCTTTAGAGGCTATGTCAAAATTCATGTTCCACCTGGATAGCTTAGGAACACACCATCTTTCCATCAACCATGAGTGCTCTTATCCCTTCAATGGGGAAAATGCTATATTAAACATTACTGTAGAGCTTATAGAGAACACGGGGGTGGTCTTGGGGGTCCTTAATATGGCTACATTTGACTGTGCCTCTGGGTACCCCCACAATGACACATAGGGGTAGACTTTGCTCCATGCATTGCCACAAGTGTGATCCCTACCTCAACATGGCCACAACAAGGTGCCTCTCATGAGAATGGATTTTGGATCTGTGGTGTGAAAATCATCATTCCTCACAACTGACCCCAAATGCGTGGCTTAGAATTGATCTCCTCTGACGTTGGGCTATATACAATATCGTATCTATTGCAGCACCAATATTTCCATCGGCACCGGTTGACATGAAAGCTTGATCTCCTCAAACTCAGTTGTCCCCTTACCATGTAGGGTGGAGTCCCCTGTAAGACTTGATGGGTTTGATCCTAATGTGTGGGGCAGTGACCCATAGGTCAGGACTGACCGTTAATTCTGCTGCAGCTCATCCATATTCAGTAGAAGACAGAACTTTATATGTGGAAGAGCAGCTGTTCATCATTTATAAGAATTCCGTTGCTTTATGTATCACCAACTACATCTGTACATATGCAGATTGAGTTAGATAGAAGGGATAGACAGTCATTCATCTCTATGGAATAATAGAATTTAATATAAGGATGCAATGGAACTATACCTTTCCAAAAAAGGGATGCTATTTGTGGATGGATTTATGCCACGCCTACTTTAACATACTCTTTCAATCTTTAATATTTTATATTCAATCTTGTCCTTAATACTTTATATTCAATGATTAATGAAAACAGCAGAGGTTGAGTTTATTTATTTTTTATTTTTTTAAGGGGTAAACGCTTTTGTCCCGGAGCTATGAATCAGTGAGGTCACAAATGGGAGACCTCATCTCCAATTTAAACATTCAATGATTACACCTGAGTGGGGTTTGAACCTTGATGGCAAGAACAACACCACAACAACTTAACCATCAAACTATGCCACTATTGGCATAGCAGTGGTTGAGTTTATTATTTAAACAAAAATAATCAACAAATGTAATTTTTTATGTGCAGCACAGGTACATAACAATATCAACTCTCATTTCCATAAGAAGCTGACAACTGGTAATTAAATCAAAACTTGCTACACATGGAAGGCTTGTTTGTTATGGTTGGTTCAGCTTAAATCCAAGATCCAACACAAGAACAAAGCATATGCCAACTTGGTCTCCTCTGTACTTGCTGAAAGCTTGTCCATTGAGATAGGTTACCATGTGGCCACGGAATTATATGGCAGCTAAGCTGGAACCCTTGTTTGCCTCCAAAATGCCACAGAACACATGTTTGTACTTGCTAGACCCACATTTTCTGTTGGATTCTGCCATAAAGAACAAGGGATTGGTCTTGGTATCTGTATGATCTGCAAACACATTTTATTACACCTGCTGTTAAATCGACAGCTTAATAAATTTGGATTAAATTTTCTTTTTTCTTTTTTCTTTTTTCTAGTTGATTTGGATAAATGTTTATTCACCTTATGGAATGACTGTTACAGCCATTGCCTGTCTCCCAGTGTAGAATGCCTCTTGGAGTGATAAGTACATCAAGAAATGGTTTGATACTACAAAAATGTTGATCTTTGTTTCATTAAGTCAACAAACTTACCAAGATATTGAAGTCCTATCTATGGAAAGCACTCCATGAACATCGGGCTTTGTTAGTACTTGCCAATTGTCTTCATGGATTTCATCCTTGTGACTATGTTTGGTGAATGCTAAGTACCTTACCAGTCAAGCTATATCGCACTGGCAAGCTTTATGTGGATTAAAAGTTCATGCAATCTATTTGTAATTTTTCTGTTTGGATAAAATGTTATGGTTCTTGTGGGTAGTAAGGTGTCAATCAAAAATATTCTTTGCAAGTGCTAGTTGAGAAATGATATTTATGAAATGGTGCTTTCTGTCCAAATACAAGTCTTTCTGTTATGAAACACAGATTTGGCAAAAAATGATTGGCTGATCACGTTTTTTTTTCTTGTATTCACTCATGCAGGTTGATCCTGCTAAGTATAGAAACATTTGGTCAGGGCTTGGTGTTATACTAAGGGAACAAGGTCCAGCAGGCCTATGGAAGGGCTGGGCAGGGAAGTTTTTTGGTTATGGTGTCCAAGGTGGCTGCAGGTTTGGTTTATACGAGTACTTCAAGAAGTTTTACTCTGATGTTGCTTGGAAAAATAACTTGAAGCATCACAAAACTAGTATCTACCTAGCAGGCAGCGCTTCTGCACAAATAATTGCTGACCTTACCCTTTGTCCTTTCGAAGCTGTAAAAGTAAAGGTTCAGACACAGCCCAGATTTGCTAAGGGCTTGGTAGATGGATTTCCAAGGCTCTACTCAACTGAAGGCTTGTCAGGGTACGCAATGTTGATATTTTGGAACTGAAATGCATGTAAATTTTAATTTAATTAAGTGAAAACTTTCTTGTATGTGATTGAATGTTTCTCTTATATTTTGAAGTTACGACTTTGTAAATAGGTAATCTGAAAAATGCATACATTTTTACTCTTACAGGTTTTACAAAGGAATTGTACCTCTGTGGTGTCGAAATCTTCCATGTAATTCTTCTCTCTTCCATGTAACTTTGATTCATTCAAGTGAGATTAAAATGAAATTTCTTTTCCAGTTTAGATTGGTAAATGGACTTTTCAAAATTCACTATTTACCAAGAACAAAACTCAGTAAAACACAACTAACAGTTTAAAAAAAAGAAAAAACCAAAAGCATCACACAAGCAGCAATCGGCAATGTGATGTTACCATGTGCAATGCCACTTACCAACAATTTGTAGAAGATATGTGTCAGCCAGCTTGCAAGATGACAAGAGATAGGATGAGCATAAGGGAAGGACAGGTGGCCGGATCCCCATGCAATGCCCCCTATGTTGCAGAAGGAAAGTGCTAAGGGAGAAGAGGGTGCCAATAAGTGTGGTGCTGAAGGTGTATCACCCCAAGGGTATCCCACTCCGCAAGGGTTCTAGATCCTCAAAATAATAACTAAAAGGAACATGAAGCGGACATCTAATTAAGCATGCATACTTAGCATTCTTTTTTCATCTATGCTAACCAAACAAAGTGATGAAAAATTATTTGCCAAATTAACCTTTCAATAATGCATAAGATAGGGGAGAGAAGGTACCAAATTAAATCTTTACTAAGAACTAATTTCCATTCAGCACTTCACATGCGATTCAGTAGATGTGTCTTTACTTTCATCATCTAATCCATCAAAAACTAAATTCACTTTCCTTTTCCACAATACAGACAAGTGTAGAGTGAGGGAGAGAATATATTTTTACTTTTGCTAATCTATCAATAACAAAGTAAACTTTCTTTCTTCCTTTCCTAACACAGACAACTGTAGTGAGAAAGAGTTCAATCTCTAATGATGGATATTTTGATCTCTATTTTGCTTCCTCCTTTCTCTAAAACACCATAGTAAAATGTAATGTGCAAAGGAAAGATAAGATGAGGTACATAATGTTGTCCTGTTTTTCCAAAGCTGTTGAGACAATGCAGAGTTTTGGAAAGTCTCAGGGAATAGAAAATGGACAAGCACAGATAGAAAATGGACAAGAACAACTATAACAGCTAAACAGCTGACAATGACAGCTACTAATAAGGGTTTTGAGTACAAACAGATCCTATTATTCGCTAGAAATACATTGATAAACTGAAAACCTCTTACTAGACGCTTGCTTCAAAATAATGGAGTGGACTGGGCGGTCTGCTGTTATAGATTGTATCCCTGTAGGCTACAAACTCTGTGAAACTGCTGTGCTGCAACCTGAATGATGCTAGTTCTAATGCTATACTGCCTGTTGAAATTCCCGAAGTTTTGAGCAATTTTGGAGCTGGAATCATCTACAAAAATTCAATGGGTTTTGTCCTCGATTTCTACTTAAGATGTTTAAGGGTTTTCGTCCTTGAATTTCATACAATCCTTAGGGTTTCCTCTAGATTGGATGAACAAGTGTACAGAATGAGGACTTGAAGAAATATGAATTGAATGAATGCTTCTACTGGTCTCCTCTTGTTTAAATAGACTCCTACATCCCTAGGGCGGTGGCTTCTAGGGTGGCCACCTGCTTTCACCCCCTTGTTTTTTTAGTATTATATCAGATATGACAAGTTGGCAGCCACCTTTTGGCTGAATATTTTAGTATTATATCAGATATGATAGGCTGTCAACTTTTTTAGTTTTTATTTTAATTCTTTTATTATTTAAAAAAAACTTTTGGTTACCTATAATATTTTCAATGTTTTAATAGTTTTTTTCTAGCTCATTGGGAAGGGGAACATGACAGATTTTCTGTTATATTTGGTTGTTTTTGCATTTTAGGGTTTTCAAAATAATATCAGCTTGTGGGGTCTTGGTAGTTGTGCATTTTGAATTGATAAGGGCTTGCAAGATTATCATATTGCTGATCAGCATCCAATTCAATAGGGTTTGACATCTACATTTGGCATTTGTTCATCATTCCAGCTTGCACACTCGATGAAATTTGCATATTTCTTAAAGTTGTCTGATTGGGGACATTACATAACAAACATTTTATTGTAATCCTAAAATGAATATATGTCTTGCACAATGGCTGTAAGAGCTGTACCTGCAATTGTGCTTGAGATAGGGTGATTGCTGATTGTAGCTTATCTTGAATTTATGAATTTTAGTTTTGCTCGATGGCTTCACTATATCATTGCTAGTATGAGATGTGTAACTTTGCTTTGGAGACTCAATGTTGTGCATCTTCTGTCTTCCATGGAGTTCTCAGTTTGCCTTCAAAATTTTAATCTTACTGTGTGGAGGATGTAAATCTTTTTGAAGAAAAACTTTGAACCTTCAATTATGATTTTGATATCTTGTTGAAAAGCAGCAACATGGTTGATTTGGGTGAATTTATCAGTTTATGCAACAAATACGATCTATGCAGCAAGGGACATGCATTTGTCAAACATGTACTGAAGTGCATCTTTTACCATATGAAACCTCTTGGAGGCAAACAAACAGTCACATGAGGTTTTTCGTTGTTAAATGACAAATTAAAAAGTTGGTGAGAATCAAACAACTTTTGCTGAATCGGGGAGAAGAAATCATGAGATATGAATAATCATCCTGGCTGGTTCTGGTAGCCAAGATGGACCTAGCTGTCATATTGAGTAGCACTATCTTACCGTATTAACCTGGTTTTCCCCACCTTCAAACCTTTTTGTTTGGTTAAAAATCCACATGTTATTTTTCTTTATCAGGTCAACTCTAATATAGCAAATTTGGCCCTATAAGACATCCAAAAAAATATATGTTACAGCACAGTTTAGAAAGGCTTATACCTTTCTTTTTAGATGTTTTATGGGTCTGAATTTGTTTTATTTAAATTAAGGTTGACTTTGCTTTAGTATTTCTAAATATTTAAAAATCTTTTGATTTCTTAATAATCTATAAATTAAATACAGCTTCAATTGGATTGAAAATATGCTCACAGAATCATACAAAGACAGTATTAGGTCCAAGTTAACACATTCCTTCTCTTGCAGTTGCAATGATGATGTTCTCCACATGGTGTTAGTTGACATATTTCTTCTCATGCAGTTGCAATGATCATGTTCTCCACATTTGAGCACACAGCGGGCTTTTTATACCAAAATGTTGTGCAGAAGCAAAAGGTTGAGTGTTCCATAATTCAGCAACTTGGAATAACATGTGCAGCAGCGTACATGGCTGGGACTGCTGGAACCATTGTTTCAACTCCTGCAGACAATATTGTTGCGTGCATGTATAACAAGCAGGCTGATACGGTTTTGCAGGTTTTTGTCTTTTATTTAAGAGTTATGGCGTTTGTATGTAATCTAATTTGTAGACTAGTGACTTTTCTTTGATTATTTGGTAGCAGGACAAAGGTTCCTTGATATGGTGTTTAGTATATTTATATGCCGTGTCTTGGGTTTTGCAGGCCATAAAAAAGATTGGAATTGTAAACTTGTTCACCAGAAGCCTCCCAATCAGGATTGCCCTTGTTGGTCCTGTTATCACAACTCAATGGTTTATCTATGATACAATAAAAGTTATAAATGGAGTGTGAGTATTTTTTGTTTGATTTTCTGGTAATTTGTTGTTAATAATTAGGAACCCCCTTTTCTGAGTTATTTGTTTTCTAAATAATTTATTTATTTTATTTAATATATGAGGGCCTATTAGGGGGCCTCACCCCATGCTATAGATAGAAACATAGCTAATCAACAATCAAAATCCTGTGCGACTTATGAAGAGTGACAGGTCCCAATGGAAGATACAGGAAAGTAGAGCATCACCTACAACATCCAGAAGAAACAACAAAACAAGACTAGCAGTTCTGCACATAAACAGAACACCACCACATGATACTAGAAACATACATATAAAGGCACTTAAAACATATAGCATCACAGAGACATAAGCATACAGCCCAAATCCTACAAGTAGGAGCCTGCGCATGACAAATATATGCATCCCTGAGCATTGAACATTAACACTCTCCTGCAAATCCACAACATCTCCCGCTACCAGCACCACCTCCACAAGAGGAGATCACTTACACATAATCCAATGGTATAGCACAATGAATGGCAAGTCAAAGGCTCTCAACAATATGGGTTTTCACAAACATTGGCAACTAAAAGCATTAAGGAAAGGCAAGGGGTGGGAATTGTTTTGATTCTTATTATGATTCATTATGCAATATGTAATAAAAAATAGAGTATCCTCATATCATTTCAGCGATCTTTTAGCATTTTTTTCCTTAACAAGTAATGCTTTTATTATTATGCACGAAATTGATCAGGTTGTCCAGTCTTGAAAAAATGGGACATTCCCACCAAGTCTTCAAATCCCTGGGATGTTGGGAATATCATCTGGATTCTTGGGGATGCGTTCCCATGGAATGCTGTCTACAAGAGTCAAGATGCTCATATTGTGGTGGTGTTAAATTTTTAGTTTTGGCATTACTGTGACATTGATGTAGTATGATTATTATCGCAGTTTCATTTTGACATTGTGTATTATATTATTAATGAGAAAGCCAATGATTATTCATTATTTGTGTATATATATATATATATATATATATATATATATTTGGACATTGTGTGTTATATTATTAATGAGAAAGCAGTTTCATTTTGACATTGTGTATTATATTATTAATGAGAAAGCCAATGATTATTCATTATTTGTATATTGATATATTTATGAATATTTTAATGATTACACCCTTGGAAGTTCCCTTACTCCTAGGATGTTGAAGGTACTTGCAGCCATTACCTTTTTTATGTTTTCCTATGTTTCTCATCCACAAAAAGAGGAATCGACAGAGCATAAACATTTTCCTTTTTCGCTTGGTTATAAATGTCTTGGAAATGTTGGTCTCATTTCTTCAGATCAAACCATACAAAACAATGATCTCCACCAATCTTACGAAATTGGAAATTTCCTTTGCGGAACCAACATGTCAATGTCTCATGTCCCCATTATACCTTATGACATATTCAATCCAAAAGTCAATACAAGCCTTGTAAAGGTTCCCTTTTGTCATCAGGTCAACGGGATTCTCCTTTACTCTGTGTATAGGTGGACCGGCCAAGTCTGGTTTACTCCAGAAGTCAATCATCAGGATGAAACCAGAGGGTACAAAATTTTGAAAAATATATATGGTCGATCGAAAGAGATTCCCTTGAGGCATCCACAATGGGTTTCATATACCATACCAGGACCAAGCTTCGCCATGATCTAAAATTACAATCTTTACCTTTTAATTTTATCTTATTAGGGCAGTTGAATAATTTTGAGACTAAATAGGCTGCTGCAAACCTAGTTTTCCTCAAATATATTTATCTTCATGAAATATCTGGGGAAGGGAAAACTGGAAGAGGGATTGAATAAATGATTCACGGAGAATTTGTTTTCTTCGGCAATCTGTTCTGACAAATACCACATCAGTATAGAAAACAGGAAAATGAACAAATATCTAATTTACAGGGAATTTGTTTTCTCAGGTAGCAGGTTCTGACAAATATACGTCAATGCTTTAACCTGTATGGTTACAAAGATGAAACATTCTGCTTCCTTTGTAATATAACTCACTGTCTGCTGTGAAACTGGAAACTTGTTTGAACAACCATTACCTCTCGTGTTTTAAGAAAATCAAGTTCGACTCAAACTTTTTTTAAGTTCTGATTTTTTTTTGCAGGCCTACAAGTGGAGGCATTGACTATTTCACTGAATGAACTGTAACAATGATACCACTCAAGAATGGAATATGTTCCAGATGCACAGTTGCTGTAATGGGAATATATCCAATAATGTACATAACCAAATTGTTTTTGTATACATTGTTACTAGTCTGAATCAGATAATTTTGCGGCAGGGCAATGAAATTGTACAAGTACCATATCGGTTCTCCACTATATGATTCATTGCTTTTTTTATCATGAAATCTGACTGGAAGCTACATAACAATGTAGGTTAAGCATTTTTGCTGGGATCATGATTAACTTTTGTGTAGCTTCAGAGGTTTTTGGATTCATTGAAAGTCACATCCACCAAGTCGATTTAACATGGAGATCCCTTAAAAGCATGGGGCATGTTTGCAACAGTAGCCTTACCACTGGATCACAGCCTGATGGACGTTTTCAACATATCTCAAGATCATATCATTTGAAGCATTTTTTCAATCGAACGAATATTATTATCCAATTATATTGAATCATTTTTCTATGCTCTACAGTGAGCGACTATTTCTATCTCAAAGGTGATTGTAAGCATGTTTCAGAACCCTAACAGCCTAATGGACGTCTTTAACTTACTAAGTTTATTGCATCGAAAGTATTTATCTAATCCAATGAATATTCAGCCTATTTTATTGAATCATTCATCTGTGCCCTCGAGTGAGTGACTATTTAATGCAGCGATCCAGATGGTTAGTTGCATGGTAATTTCTCATATTTTATAACTGTCCTAAAGGATTTTAGTTTAGTTTGTTAGATTATTATTTACGTTTGGAATGTTGCTAACCTAGATTAATCCATCATCAATCCTTTGAAAGATTGAGTCAAACCTTGAAGAATAAATGTTGAGTCATCTTTAATTGAATCAATAATATCGCCTAATCAAATAATTGAAATCAGTATATCATATGGAAAGATTATATAATTGTAAAGGTTATACATCGGTTACATAAAATACATTTTGGAGTTGGGATTGGAATAATAAATGTAAAATTAAATTAATAGAATTTAAATAAATTAAAAGTGATACTTTGCTTGAATTTAATTGATGGAATATGTTTTGAAGATTTCATGTGTTGATTTGTCAATGTATTGAAAATTAGGGTTTTGATCATACAAATACTTTACTTTGTAAGTTGATTGTTTTCTTTTGGTTTAGGTCCAAGCCTATGGGATTGATTTGGCACATGAAATTGAACTTGGACTTGAAGTTAGTTTACAAGGAATGGATGATTGTAGTAGATTTGCTATAGCTTGTTGGACCTATATTTGGAGCGAGGCGGTGTTAGTAGACTTTGTTTTAGAACTTTCTAAGTGGGTTATGTTCTCCTTAGTCAAAACCCAAGGTGGGTTGATTCAACATCAATGAACAAAGATCAAAAAGACAATAGGCAAGCATGCTATATGCCTAGGATGATGATGTAATCATGATGCTTGATGCTACTATTATGATGCTCTGGTGTCTTTTCTAATAATGATTTTTCATACTTCTTCATGATTTCTAAATGATTGATGGATCTCTTTAAATATGACAATGTAGCACACAAACATGTGCTATGTCAACTCACAACAACTAGTGAAAATGTTAGCAAGGTTTAGATTTGTAATTTGGATTTTAGAAATTTGAGGTTGAGATTCGTGCATGTAGAGGTGACTTGGGATAATTGCCACTCGTGTGTTTGAGCTTGAGAGATGAATGTGAGATTTAGGGATTAAGATCAATTTTTGGAGATGGGTAATGATGTGTACATGGTGAGGCCATAAACCAAAATTCATGCAAGAAGATGATACTTGCAAGCTTGTTATTTGTACAAAGCATACTCTAATTCAAGTGGGCCCAAAACATAAGGGAAAAGGGCATGGGTATGCAATTTTCACCATTATAGTTTGCCCCATTATGATGTCCATGCAAACAACTATGAGGATGCAAATCAAAGTAAAACAAATAGTTGACATGGAAAGTAAATAGTTTCACACTTTAAGAATACAAACACAAATAATGATTCTTAAACTCTTTTTGCAATAGGTGGGTAATGTCTTAAGCCAAAATAATAATGCAAATCTAATACTTAACCTTTCACAAACACTTATTAGTTGAACAATAGCACTATCATGCCCTACTATTTAATTATATCTTAGGCAACTCATATTTAAATTGCTATTTATACATCAACAATTTCATTACACTATGATCAACAATAGCCACATAACATTGGATCATCTTATTATAATGAACAACAAATACATATGTAATTCATGAACTCTTTCCTATTATAATGATAATTGTATTATGTTTATATGATTTTGTAACATCAACAATTCTTACCAATAGTAATGACAAATCAGATCTATACAATGCAGTTAGAGTTTGCATCCAATGAAGCTAAAATGCAAACTCTAGATGAGATTGGCCTTTAAAATCACTACGATGTCTCAGGATTCCCATGCTCAAACACAAGTGCTCTAAATAGATTTTGAAAGGGATTTGGTTAAGCATAGATGATGATCCTCTCTTTTTTATGTTCCACAAACAAAAGAGGTTGGCTACCATGTACAGTTGCAACTTCAAATTTGAATAGTGATCGTGGGTAAAAAAGATTCCACTTTGAAAGTAATGGCACCAAAAATAGGCTACTAGAAACTATACGATACTAGAAAACATAGGCAAAAATATTGGGGATCAAGGGTCAACCATATCATGACTCAAACTATAGGATGATACATTAAGGGTCGAGCAACAAGCATGCTAATAAGGAACAATTTGAAAATTCAACAAGAAGGGAAGTGCAAACTTGGAAGAGAAAGTATACTTAGGAAGGGAAAACACACAATAGACAAAAACAAGGAAGACACAAGTACAAATTTAATATGTATAGACATAGATTAACTAAAAAATGGTATACAACAAGTCATCTCATTCAAAATTGTTTGTACTCAAGCAATTACAGGTTTAGGTGTTGCATCCTCCACTAGAAGATCTTTCCACGAAATTATGTACTCCTTGGTGCTTTTGTTTCTTAGCTTCCTCCCTCACATTCATGACTACTTTAGGAATCAAAATTAATTTTCCATCTTCATCAATTGGAACCAACTCATTTGAGGGCTCTATATGTTTGCCTAGCGCCTTTTTGAGGCATGCCATATGAAAACATTATGTATCTTGCTTCCCTTTGGTAGTTCCAACATGCCACTTCACCAATCCTTCTCAAAATTTGTAAGGCTTTTATAAACACAATTTGAGATTTTCTGATCCACTTGCCTTCAAGGAAGATTGCTTGTACGATTGTGATCTCACAAAAACCATGTCTTTGATCTCAAATGTTCTCTTGATCCTATTATGGTTTGTATACATCTTCTGTTGGTTTTGAGCTTGTTGGGGATTATTCTTGAGTGATTGTCTCTATCACTCATGATGCTCGTAGGTAGTCCATTGAGTTTCATCACTCCCTTGAAAAACATATTAACTACTTGTGATGCCTTAAAATTTGAAGAAATGACAAAGAAATGTGCATACTCCAATAGTCTATCCACACAACATATATGCAATCCTTACCTAGGACTATAGTAAGTCTTGTAACAAAATCCATTGGGACACTTTCCCATTTATGCTTCAGAATGGGTAAGGGCTACAAAGATACACTAGAAATGTTTTTTCCATTTCATTCTTTTGACAAATGATATACTCTTTAATATGGATGAGGGCATCATCTTTGAGTCCCTTCCATGTAAAAATTTCCCTAAGCTATTGGTAGGTCTTGAAATACCCAAGGTGGCCTACTAAGGTATTATCATGAATTGCCCACAAAATATTTTCCTTCATCCTTTATACCAACACCAAGTAGAATTCCCTTGTAGAGAATGAGTTCATTACAAATAATGTTCCTACTGTCCAACAACTTCCCTTCCAACACATCATTTGCGAACATGTTTTTGGCATACTCTATTATGATTTAATTCTTCCAATCTTTGAAGATATGAGACATGGAACACACATTCGACCTTCTAGACAATGCATCAATGACAACATTCTTCTTCCCTTTGATGTACTCAATATTGAAATCATACATGGAGTTTTCTCACCTACTTTTTCTGCTACTAATTTAGATCCTTCTAAATGAGAAAATATTTCAAATTGTTGAGATCAAATTTAACCACAAATTGGCTACCCACCAAGCATTGTCTAAATTTGACCACTATGTGCATGATGGCCAACATTTCCTTGTCATAGGTGGAGAATTGTCTTTCCACCTCTGTGAGTTTTTGACTCTCAAAAGAAATCAAGTGCTTATTTTGCATGAGCATGACCATGGTTCCTTCTCCTAATGCATCACATTCTAGTGTGGAAGGAAGAGTGGAATATATATTTTCTAACACAAGACATGAGCTCATTACCTCTTTTAGTCTATCAAATGTTTGTTGTACATTTTTAGTCAATGTGAAAGCTTCCTTGTTATGTTAGTTAAGGGAATGACTAGTTGGAAGAAACACTTAACAAAACACTCAAGGTAGTTGCAATCACAACTATGTCAAGGTACTTAGGGGAGATCAATCCTAAATTGCCTTGATCTTCTCCATGTCCACCTACACTCCCTTTGCTTCAATGATGTGACCTAGATACAAGATCTTTTCCATAATGGATTCACACTTTGATTGCTTGATAAACAACATTCGCGCATTCACAATTTCCATTTCATCAATGTGTCATAGGTTCTCTCATGTTTTGATGTAAATCAAAATGTCATCGAAGAAGGCAAGGGAAAACTTTATGAATTTCTTGCAAACAATTTGATTGATGCATGATTGGAAAGTTATTGGTGCATTTGTCAATACAAACAATATGACTAGAAACTCATAGTGCTCATAGTGGCATCATAATATCGTCTTGTGAATATCCTCCTCTCAAACTTTGATATGATAGTAGATCGATTTAAGATCTATTTTTGAGTGATAGACTACTCCATGAAGCTTATTTACCAATTCACCGATCTTAGGAATGGGGCATCAGTTCTTCATAGTCTTATTGTTTAGTGCTTTGTAATCAATACACATCTACATTGTGTCATCTTTGTTCTTCACCAAAACCATAAAGGAAACAAAGGGACTTGTGTTGGATTTGATGTGCTCCCTTTCAATTAGTTCCTTAATGGCCTTTTGGATTTCCTCCTTATGTCTCCTAGGGTGGCAGTAGAGAGTAGTGATGATGAGCTTAGCGCCCTCCTCCAACTTAATGATGCACTCAAAAGCCTCTATTTGGTGGTCTACTTGGGTGAATGCTATTGAATAATTTACTATGCTTGTCCAAGATGCTTTGTACATCCACATGATATGCCTTCTTTCCTTCAACAGGTTTTGGTATAGTCACCAAACACTAAGCTACCCATGCGGCTTGCTTGTGACAAAAAATCTCTCTATTCTCTTAGTTGATACTATCCTTGGCGCTTTATTTATTATTCCTTCTAGTACCAATTCTTTTGAACCCTTTGATTGAAACTTCAATTCATGACCATATCCATGTATTCTATGTCGACAACATAAAAATCATCCATATCGTATCCTCCCAAATTAAGATTCGATTGGGAGATCTATTTATTGTATTGGATGGTGAAACCGTCATCCACCATAACATTTAATCCTTCAAATTCCTTTGTCTTGAAGCTTCACTTGGGCACTAGTCCCTCATTAATGACGTTATGAGTGACATCAATGCCAATGAGTACACTCACCCTTTGACCCCGTAGGAACCCACAAATCCAAAAGGGGTTGTACCTTGGAGTACCTCGAAGAATATCAAGAGTGACTCCTGCCATGAATCCTTCCTCTTTTGGTTAGTCTTCTTCTCCAACTCCTATTAGGTTTTTCTTCACTTCACAATTTAGGTTCCTTAGATCTCAATTCATCATCAGACCTTACCTCAACGTAATGGACTTGTCCTTTCCCAAGACATCTATGTCTAGGTGACAATGACTCCTTGCAGTTGGAAAATAAATTCCTCCTCATCTCATTCCTCACCTCAATGTTTGGTCTTGATGGGAAAATCTTGGTTTGCTATATATTTTTGTGAAAAAGGCTTCTTTGGAATGAAAATTTGGGTCTATAACATTCTTTGGCATGAAATTATCCAGAGTCAAAGCTCGCTTGATTGCCTTTTGTAGGGTTGGTGGTTCAAAAGCCCTGACTAGCCCCCTTGAGAGGTTCAACTAACCCTTCAATGAGGAGCATAGTCAATCTTCTCTTTGTGATGTATGACACCATTACCAACAAATTCTAAAACTTTGTTACATAATTCTTATGTGTAATTGTAGACACATAAAAATGGCCTAGACCTGCAAACCACATTCTTCTATATCATGCTTCATCTCAACATAATTGAAATATTTAATTATGTCTTATAGTCCAATGTCAACTATTAATTAAATAATTCTTAATTATTTAATTAATTCACATCTTTATTCCTCCTAGCTATTTAAAATAAATAAATAACATTTATTATTTAAATACGTCACTAATTGCTTATGTCACTCTATAATTAAATAAATTCCTAAATTTATTTAATTATTACTTCTTCATGATTATTAAATAAATAGATCTTATTTATTTAATACGTCATTAATTATTTATGTCTTCTCATAATTAAATAAATTCTAAATAAATTCTTATTATTTATTTAATTATTATCCTCTCCAACTTTCTTTCTAATTTTAAATAAAATCATCTATTTAAAATTACCCACTTTCTAATTTTCCTCCACAATTGAATAATCTTAATTATTAAATTGTCTTATTGATTTCTTTCTAAATTTAAATAAAAACATTTATTTAAATTGGCAACTTCCCTCTTTCCAAGTAAATAATTTTAGATTATTATTATTTACTGTCACATGAATTCACCATTTTGGAATTAATTTAAAATATTAATTTCAAAATAGCATTTCACAAAATAACTTGATTTTCTAAATATCTTCTTCTTGTTCAATCGTTATCTTCCTGATTTTTACTAATTTCATCTCAATGTCACGTTTATTCTCTACCATTGATTTAATTTCTTAAATTAAATTTTGTCCACATATTTTGGGTTTGTTGCCCTAACCCTAATTGAGAGTTGCCTTATTGAATCTTGACCTTTGATTCTAGGGCATTCCTCAATCTCTCATCTTGTTCGTCTGTTCAAGATTGCATTTTCTATAAAATGACAATCTTGATCTCATTTTCGGGATCGATCATTTGCTTAATATATTTTTATTATAGGCATTCTCACATCTTAGGCTTTTATTATTACTATTTGCATAATAGAAGTAAAATTCTATTTTGCACATTAGTTCATTTTATAAATCCTTAAAAGGCTTTGCTAGGTCTAGGCATATTTAGAGTTTGCTCACAAATCTGAGGGCATCCATCATCAACAACAAACTTGAGGAGGTACAATGGAAGTCAGCCATGGAGCATTAGATGGGTGAGATCTCTCTAGTTTTCTCCACTTATTTATTATTTTCTCCTTTGCATTTCATTGTATGATGTAATTAACTTGCAGGTACAACTAATCAAGTGGTTCTATCTTGCAGGAATTTAATCGCCATTACAATAATACCCTCTAAATGCAAGGTGGTAAACTTGATTGCTTCATCTTTGGCCATTGGCCTAATGGATAGGTATGTATTTAGCTTTTGTACTCATGCATTAGTTGAGCATTTGTTAGACTCATTGTAGGAAGATATTATCAACTTCCCAAAAGCTTGTTGCACATATCTTTAAAAGGCTTGCGACCTAGGCTCAAGCCTATAACCATTTTGGGACTTCTTCATATTCATATAATTGATGAGTGATATTTACTTCGAATATCCTCAGGAAGAGCTTTGTATTATGCATGACTAACCCTAATATCATCAAATGATGAATTCAAGGCTTAAGGATCTAGAGCCTCCATCTCCTTATTTAGAAAGGTAGGTTGGGTGGGTCTTATAGTTGAAACAAGAACATTCCCCTATGTGTGGCATATAGATTATCACCCTCATAAACTTTTACTTCACCCATTGGCTATCTAGGCTTATTCATATTACTATCCATATGATGAAGCAATTGTGCCATCATATCAATCATGAAATCAAACTTCCTTTCGACTTGACCATTAGGGTTGTTTGCATTTGTTCTCCTTTGTATTTTTCCATATTGTTATGCTCTACAATAGAATTTTTAGGAAACAGTTTAGTCACTTAACTCCCTATAGAATGAATTTGTTTCTTGAACTTCCTCAAGTGATATCTATTTTCTCTATCACTTTGCTTCATAAAAATAAACCATGTAAAGTTGAACTCTAAACACAACTTGGCAAGATCACTGCCATTCATACCATTGTAATGTCTTGGGCCAAAACAATAATGCAAATCTAATTATTAACCTTCCATAATAACTTATTAGTTGAATAAAAACACTACTAGGCCCTATTATTCAGTTAGATCTTATACAACTCAAATTTAAATTACTATTTATACATCAACAATTTCATTAGACTCTGATAAACAATAGCAACATAACATCCAATCTTCTTATTATAATGAATAGAAAACACATTTGTAATTTTTCTCTCTCTTTAGTTATAATAATGACTGTTATGCTTAAATGATCACACAATGGTAACAATTCATACCAATCACAATGACGGATCATATCAATACAATAGGGTTGGAGTTCGCATTCAATGAAACTCAACTACAAACTTTGTATGATATTGTCATCTAAAATCACTAGGGTTTTCATATGAGGATTCCCAAACTCATTTACAAGGGTTCTAAATGGATTTTGAAAGGAATTTGGTTAAGTGTAGATGATGGTTTTGGATGAAAATATTATTTTTTATCCTCCACAAACATAATAGGTCAACCACCATTTTCACCCACAACTTCAAATTTGAATAGTGATAATGGGTGGGAAATATTCTAATTTAAAAGTAATAGCATAAAAAATAGACTACTAGAAATAATTTGACTCGTGATGGGAAGTTAGGAGGGGAACGAAAACATAAGTAAAAATATCAAGGATTGTAGGTTGGTTTTATTAAAATACTCAAACTATTGGACAAGGTGTTGGGGTCGAGAAATAGGAATTCTAGTAAGGGAAATTCCAGAAGTTTAATAGAAAGAAGAGGAGTGAAGTTGAAAAAAAACATACCTAGGAAGGGAAAACACATAACAAATGAAAGCATGTAAGACACAAGTATAGACCTAATAACAAGTACAAGGTAGAAGGATGAGCTACATCATCTAAGTATAAAGTGTGAAAGGGATCCAACCAAATAGAAAACAAATCTAATTATGTAGATAAGGTCCCAAATACCTCCAACCATGCATAAAAGGTTTTAACAATGTAAAAGTATGATAAAGATCTCTAGTAGGAAGAGATTATGTGCATGCGATTGGAAAGCATACTCACAAAATAATGTTAGTGATATATGCCCCCTCCAATTGGATGAATAGAAAGGATGCAAGGAGAAATCTTATAATATCATTGAACATTTAAAAGTAATCAAAGTCATCATAATGTGATAAACATGTAAGAAGATGAGTAAGATGTGATTGTGAGAATATATGCAATGAATGAAATCAAGATGTCCCAAATGAGAACAAATAATATGATAGAAATGGTCGTAAATGATAGATAAGGAACATGTAAGAATAACTAAGATATTATGGATATAAACATGATATGAATCATAACATGGAATCCATAAAATCTAAACATGATAAGGATTATTCATATAGGCATGTGAGTATTAGATAAATATATAAACACAAGCATGATATCATAAGATAAAATCATGATAAACATATGGAGAAATGCAAATGCTACTACACTTTAACATGCAAGCAACATAAGTTGGAAACATGAGAAGCATATAATTATGATAACGTGATAAACATATAAGATTTATAACATAAGTGTTGAATGCACAAGACAACTGAGAGGGGGGGTGAATCAATTGTTCATTTAAACATCAAAACCCTTATTATCATTTAGATACTTATTTACCCTTAATTTGTTATACTAATTTAGCATGAAAGTAAATAACAAAAATTCAAACACATCAACACCACACACAACCGAACACCAGATTTATGTGGAAACCCAAGAAGGGAAAAACCATGATGAGGATTAGCTCACAATATAAAGCAATTGTAACACCGAACAGAAAGAAGGGCTCACTGCCAGATTATAAAGAAGAAATAAAGAAGATTGTTACAATGAGAAATCCATCTCAGAGCAACAAAAATGTTCCACATCATCAGATATACTGGCATCTTCTTTAACATAATAACTTCTCTTAACTGATTTACCTTTGTTATCCTTATATTTATCTTTTGAAACTTTGGCATGACATCTTGAAGCATAATGACCAATTTTTCCACAATTGAAACATTTGAAAGGTAACTTGCCTCGTATTTTCCAGTGCCCTTTTTCAATCTCCTCACAAAGTTTTCTTTTGACTCATCAAACTCATCCAAATCAGATTCCTCATTCTTCTCTACTTTTCAAAATTTAAAAGTAGTCTCATTCTTTCAATCACTTGGACCAAACTCTCTCAATTCAAAAACAATTAAAGCACCAAACAATTGATCTCTAGAATACTGATTTAAATTATGAGCATCTTCAATAGCAAAAAATTTATGACTAGAAGATTTAGGTAGAGTTCTTAGTACCTTCTTTACCACCTCATCATCTTCAAGGTTTCCTCCAAGGCCTCTGATGGAATTGAAAACTTCATCCACTTTATGCATGTAGCTTGTAATATCTTCATCCTTTGACATTCACAAGTTTTCAAACTTGATCTTTAGGTTCTGGATTTTAGCTTGCTTGAATTTATCATCTCCTTCATAGATACTTTCCAACTTTTCCAGATCTCACTGACAATTTTGTAATTCATAACCTTCATAAGTTCAGAATTAGAAAGACCACTCAAGGGAGCATACCTTTCTTTACCATTGTTCTCATAAGACTTGATCTCATCATCAGTCCTCAAACCATTTGCAGGCGAGGTATATCCAACTTAAACTAACTTCCAAACTCCAAATCCTAGGGATAAAAGGAAACCTTCCATCCTAGTCTTCTAGAATGCATAATTTGATCCATCAAACAAAGGAGCCTCTTTGTGCACTATCCCAAATCTACCTCAAGTGGTTAAGATTTCTTCTAAGGAACCTTGCTCTGATACCAATTGTTGAATGCACAAGACAACTGAGAGGGGGGTGGATCAGTCATTCATTAAAACATCAAAACCCTTATTAACATTCATATCCTTATTAACCCTTAATCTATTATTCTGATTTAGCATGAAAGTAAATAACAAAAATTCAAAAACATTAACGCTATAAACAAAAAAACACCAGATTTACATGGAAAACCCAAGAAGGGAAAAACCACGATGAGGATTAGCTCACAATATAAATTAATTGCAACATCGAATACAATATGCTCATTGCCAGAGGGCTCATTTCCCAAAAGAAAGAAGGGCTCACTGCCAATGGCTCACTACTAGATTAGAAAGAATAAAGAAAGAATATTATTACAATGAGAAATCCATCTTAGAGCAACAAAAAATTTCCACCACTACATCACCAATACATTCACACTCTCTCAAGAATGTAGACACCTTCTACTCACTGATTCCAATAGTCTTAGTCGTTAAAGCTCACACTAGACTTCACACTTTCGCACTTCACATCACAATTCATATCACACACATTTCACAAACAATTCACCTTTCCTTTATACCATTCACAACCTTAGAAACATCTTTCAAGGTCAGCTATACACCTCAAATGTGTAAATTCAAATTAGGTCGGCACCGAAACATTCTTGTGGAGGAGAGGAATGAAAGCAGACCACATCACACCTTAACTCAAACCTAAATCCATACGTACACACCATGCCACACTTCCACAAACACTGAAGCACCTCCAAAATTAGTGTAAACACCCTGTTGGGAACAGGTGCCTCAACTTCTGGCTTGAACCTCTGTAAAAGACTTGGCATTTTGCAACCTTTGCTGGACTTTACCTCTCTACTGCTAGGAGTTCTTCTTAGAGGCGCGGTAGCATGGTTTACCGCCATATCGCAGGCCTTTGTTGCTCTGTCCGCAGTTGGGCAGTGTTATTGCCATATCGTGGGGTCTCTGACTTGAGCTGGCGGTAGCGCGGTGGACTAGCAGAGTCAATTTGAAGGTTTACCTCCCTATCGCAGGGGTTGCTCGAAGATGGCGCGATGGCTGCGGTGAATGACGACAATCAACAAAGAATGCTTGCCGCCATACCGCAATGGCCTTTTGGCCATGTCGTGATGGTGAGGTAAGCTGTGACGATCAGTAAAGTCGCCTACCTCCTTACCACAGAGGTCTGGCGGTCGGGGCGCGGTGGGCTCGATGGCTGACACAGGTGGTTACCACCATACCGCGGAAGGCTTTGCAGTGCTCGGCGGTGACGCGGTGATGGGTGATGGGTTGGCAGACAAGCCTCTACCTCGGTACTGTGAGGGTGTTAGGAGAGACCAGCGGTTACACGATGGCATCACCATACTGCGAAGGTCTGTCAACCTTGGAGCGATGACGCGGTGAAATCGCCATACTGCGGTAGTCTCTTTAGCTCAGCGAGGTAGCGCGGTAAGAGGTGTTCGAAATTTGTGTTGATTGGTCTAACTTGACTGGTAGCGGTGAACAAATAGGAAGGCGACACGTGGTAAGTAATCAATGACTAATTGGACGAAGTTTGAAGCAGTGAAAGTATTAACTGCAAGGCTCGATTCAGAAGGTGATAGGATTCGATTATGGCAAAGAGAATTAATGCCTGGATGACCCGATGCATGACTACAGGGCGACTTGGTCAGAAGCGATCAAATTCATCTATCAGAAGGAAGGTGCATAATAATGGCACTTGATTGGTTGCTTAGAAGAATAAGTAGAGGTCACTAAGGTGATGATATGTGAGATGATTATTCATTGTATGCAAAAAATACATTGTAACAGTGAGAGTAGTTGAATAAAAAGGAAGTCTGCTGTTGTGAGTTGATATCAAAGAGAGAGAAGTCTATTAAATTTGTATGTAAGCTTTTATTGTAATACAAAGTGATTACTCTTGGTCTGGTGGGCTTTTTCTCGTAAGGGTTTTCCCACGTAATTCTAATGTTATCTTTGTGATCGTTTATTTTTGTTACTCTTGTTTTCCTGTATGTGTTCATCTTAAGTGTTTTAAAGTTTTTAAAACTGGTCTTTGCACTTCTCCTTTATGGTTTTAGCATTAGGAAAGCATTTCCGCACTGTTTCTTTTCCTTTCAAGTGGTATTAGAGCTTGGCCAGTTGTGTTATCCTTGTTAGTGGGGATGGTTTTTTGTGCTAATACTGTTCTAGTGGGAGTTTTGCAAAGTTAGAATCTAGTTCTGTTTAAGATGACAAGTACATCAGGTAGAGTAGAGATTGAAAAATTCAATGGTAGCAAATTTGAGTTGTGGAAACTCAAAATGGAAGACTTGCTTGTGGATAGAGATCTCTGGGTTGTTGTGTCTGGAACTATGCCACAAGGTATGAAACAAGAAGATTGGGATCTTGCAAATAGAAAAGCAAGAGGATTGACAAGACTTAGTCTGGCCGATTCTGTACTCCTGAACTTCCATGAGGAGAAGTCTGCAACTTCATTATGGAAGAAGCTTGGAGATATTTATCAGGGAAAGTCTCTGGTAAATAAGTTATTCTTGAGGAAGAATTTGTATTCCTTGAAAATGGAAGAAGGTGCATCTGTTGCAGACCATCTGAACTTATTTGATATGAGTGTTTCTTAGTTAGCGTCTGTGGGTGTGAAGATAGAGGAGGATTATCGTTGCATGCTCTTGTTATGTTCGTTACTTGACACTTGGGGTCATCTTGTAATGGCTATTAGAATTACGACCACTAATTTCAAGATGGAAGATGTTGTTGCCTCACTACTGTCTGAAGAGATGCAGAGGAAGTCTTCAGAGATGGCCAAAGAGGCTCTTGCTGTTCGAGGTAGGTCAAAGGAGAAAGGAAAGAAGAAGGACAAGAAGTCTAAATCTAAATCTGGAGGGAGATCAAAGTCTCCTGGTAAAAATCCAAGGTGAAATGCTGGAATTGTGGGCAGCCTGGCCATATCTGAAAGGATTGTAAGGAGAAGAAGAAGAAGAATAACGCTTCAGACAATGACTCTTCTCAGAGTGATGCAAATGCCTTCATTGCATCTTTGGCAACTCAAGCATCGGATGATGTCTGGCTGGTTAACTTAGGTGCATCTTTTCACATGACGTCTTATAAAGAGTGGTTCACTAAGTACGAAAAGTATGATGGTGGAAAGGTGTACTTAGCAAGTGATTCAATATTGGAGATTGTTCGCCGTGGAAGAGTCAAAATACAATTCCCTAACGAAAGAATCAAAGGGATTGGTGATGTACTACACATACCAGGTTTGGCTCATAACTTACTCTCTGTCAGTAAGCTAAATGATGCTGGTGTGGAAGTTTCTTTCTCAAGTAAAGTATGTAAGATGGCTAGAGGCGCTATGGTACTGGCTAAGGGTGTACGTACTAGCACTTTGTACAAGCTAGATGCATGTCCTGTTCAATGTAATAACGTCTCTGTAAAGTCAAGCAAAGTTGCTCCTGTAGAGAAGGATGATGAAGCTCCTTTGGGTGCAAATGCCTTGGAGGTGAAACTCCCAGCTGAAAAAACCATGTTGTGGCATCATAGAATCAATCACATAGGTGAGAAAGGTTTAAAAACCTTGAAAAATAAAAATCTTGTTGAAGGGCTTGTTGATTGTAACCTTGAGTTTGATTTTTGTGAACATTGCATACATGGAAAGCAACACTGTGTTTCATTCTATTCGAGTCCTCATAAATCTTCTGGTGTACTGGATTATGTTCATTCTGATGTGTTTGGTCCAGTTAATGTTCCTTCGTTATCGAAGTCTAGATATTATGTTTCTTTTATTGATGACTATTCGAGAAGGGCATTTATATACTTTCTTAAGAGTAAATCAAAAGTATTCAATTGGTTTAAAGAATTCAAAACTTTGGTAGAAAATAAGACTGGAAAGAAAATTAAATGTTTGAGGATGGATAATGGCGGTGAGTTTTGTTCTGCATATTTTGAAAGGTACTGTAAAGACCATGGGATTAAAAGGCATAAAACTATGCCTTATACTCCACAACAAAATGGAGTTGCTGAAAGGTTGAACAAAATGTTAATGGAAAGAGTGAAAAGTATGTTGAGCAGTCCTGGTTTGGAGCAGAAGTTTTGGGCTGAGGTTGTGGCTACAACATGTTACCTAGTAAATCGTTCACCTTGTTCTGCTCTTGTTGACAAAACACCTTTGGAAGCGTGGTCTGGTAAGAAGCCCTCTTTGAGACATATTCGTGTCTTTGGCTGTGAGGCATATGTATATGTGCCAAATGAGAAAAGATCAAAGTTGAAGAACAAGGTTGTTAAATGTATCTTCATCGGCTATGGTGTCGGTGTGAAGGGATACAAGCTTTGGAATCTTGATACTGAGAAGGTTCTTTACAACAAAAGTGTAATATTTCATGAGCTGAAACCTTCAGTAGATGATCCACAGTTAGAGACAGATCAACAAGAAAAGAAGAATGATGTAGTTCAAATTCCTCAGACTCTAGAAAAAGAGGAACTCCATGGTGTACCTGAAACTGAGGAGAGTTCAAGCAGCTTTGAAAGTTTTGAAGATGAAGAACCACAACCTCAGCCAATAAGAAGGTCTACACGTGAAAAATGACAACCTGATAGGTATGGTTTCTCTATGTTAGATTCAAAGTGTGCCTATGCTTTGACTACTAGCATTGATGAGCCTAGGACTATGAAAGAAGCTATTAACATGTCTAATTCAAATCTTGGTTGGAAGCCATGAATGAAGAAATGGAATCATTGAAGAAAAATGAATACTAAGATTTGGTACCTTTGCTTGAAGGGCAAAAGCCTATTGGCTGTAAATGGGTATTTAAGAAGAAGATTGGTCTAGATGGCAGTGTTGAAAAATATAAGGCAAGGTTGGTTTTAAAGGGATTTTCTCAGATTGAGGGAATTGATTATGGAGAAATATTTTCCCTTGTAGTAAAGCTAACATCTATCAGATTTCTTGTGTCATTGGCAACAACGTATGACTTAGAGATCGAGCAGATGGATGTGAAGACAACGTTTCTCCATGGAGAGCTGGAAGAAGAAATTTACATGTCCCAGCCTGAGCACTTCGTTGAAAAAGGTAAAGAAAATCTGGTCTGCAAATTAAAGAAATCTCTGTATGGTTTCAAGTAGTCTCCTAGAATGTGGTACCAGAAATTTGAAACTTTTGTGTTGTCTATGGGATTTGTGAGATCAAAATCTGATCATTGTGTGTATTATAAATTTGAAAATGATCGTGTGCTTATTATTAGCCTGTATGTGGATGATATGTTGTTCATAGGAAATAGTAAGACTATGATTTCTGATCTTAAATCTCAGTTGTCTGCAAAGTTTGAAATGAAAGATCTGGGTGCAGCAAGGTATATTCTGGGGATGGAAATAACTAGGGACAAAATGAGTAGAAAGCTTTCGGTCAACTAGAGTAAGTATGTTAACACTGTTCTGGAGAGATTTGGTATGAATAATTGCAAGCAACTAGTTGTTCCAATTTTGCAGGAAAGAAGCTATCTGTTGAAGACTGTCCAAAATCTTCTACTGAGATGGAGGACATGACCGAGGTTCCTTATGCAAGTGTTGTTGGCAGTCTAATGTATGCAATGGTCTGTACAAGGCTAGATATTGCCCAAGCAGTGGGAGTTCTTAGTTGTTTTATGGAAAATCCAGGAAGGACACACTGGGATGTTGTGAAGAGAGTGTTTAGATATTTGAGAGGTACTTCAGAATATGCTTTGTGTTACCATGGCAATTTGGTTGCATCAAAAAAAATACTTAACATTCGTGGATATGTGGATTCTGATTGGGCAAGGGACATTAACAGTAGGAGATCCACCAATGGATACACTTTCATGTTAAATGGTGGTGCAGTCAGTTGGATGAGTAAGCGACATGCTGTAGTCACTTTGTCCACTACAGAGGAAAAATACATGGCAGCAATACATGTCTGCAAAGAAGTTGTTTGGCTGATTCGTTTGTGTTCTAATATTAGTTTTAATGCAGGGCAGATTACAATTTGTTGTGACATTCAGAGTGCCATTTGTTTGGAAAAGAACCCCACTTTCCATTCCAGGACGAAGCACATTGATGTGCAGTATCACTTTGTTAGAGACATGGTGGAGGATGGAAAGGTCTGTTTGGAAAAGGTTGACACCTTGAAGAATGTTGTAGATGCATTAACAAAGCCAGTGAGCACAAATTTTTTTAGATGGTGCACATATTTGATGGGCCTTGGGGCCTATGATCGTCAATAAATTCAAAGTCTAGAGGAAGCCAGGAAGTCTTCGTCAAGTGGGAGCTTGTTGGGAACAAGTGCCTCAACTTCTAGCTTGAACCTCTATAAAAGACTTGGCATTTTGCAGCCTTTTCTGGCTTTACCTCTCTACCACTAGGAGTTCTTCTTAGAGGTGTGGTAGCATGGTTTACCACCAAACTGTGGGCCTTTGTTGCTTTGCTCATGGTTGGGCAGTGTTACCACCATACCGTGAGGTCTCTAACTTGAGTTGGCAGTAGCACGGTGGACTAGCATAGTCAGTTTGAAGGTTTACCTCCCTACCGTAGGGATTGCTCGAAGATGGCACAATGGCCGTGGTGAATGATGACATTTAGCAAAGAATGCTTACTGCCATACTGTGATGGCCTTTTGGCCATGTTGTTGTGGCGAGGTAAGCTGTGGTGGTTAGTAAAGTCACTTACCTCCTTACCGCAGAGGTCTGGCGGTCGGGGCGCGGTGGGCTCGATGGCTAACACAGGTGGTTACCGCCATACCACGGAAGGCTTCACAGTGCTCAGCGGTGACACGGTGATGGGTGACGGGCTATCAGACAAGCGGCTACCTCGGTACCGCAAGGGTGTTAGGAGAGACCAACGGTTATGCGGTAGAACCGCCATACCGCAAAGGTTTTTCAACCTTGGAGCGGTGACACTGCCATACCACGGTAGTCTCTTTGGCTCGGTGAGGTAGCGCGGTAAGAGGTGTTCAACATTTGTGTTGACCGGTCTGACTTGACTAGTAGCAGTGAACAAATAGGAAGGCAACACGTGGCAAGTAATCAATGACTGATTGGATGAAGTTTGAAGAGGTGAAAGTATTAATTGCAAGGCTCGATTCCACATGTGACAGGATCTGATTATGGCAAAGAGAATTAATGCCCGGATGACCCGATGCGTGACTACAGGGCGACTTGGTCAGAAGCGATTGGATTCATCTATCAGAAGGAAGGTGCATAATAATGGCACCCAATTGGTTGGTTGGTAGAATAAATAGAGGTCACTAAGGTGACGGTATGTGAGATGATTATTCATTAGATGCAGAAAATGCATTATAACAGTGAGAGTAGTTGAACAAAAAGGAAGTCTGCTGCTGTGAGCTGATATCAGAGTGAGAGAGAAGTCTATTAACTTTGTATAATACAAAGTGATTGCTCTTGGTCTGGTGGGTTTTTTCCCATAAGGATTTTCCCACGTAATTCTGGTGTTATCTTTGTGATCGTTTATTTTTGTTACTCTTTTTTTCCTGTATGTGTTCATCTTAATTGTTTTAAAGTTTTTAAAACTGGTCTTTGCACTTCTCCTCTGTGGTTTTAGCGTTAGGAAAGCATTTTCACACCCAAGGCTAGCTGAACTTGTGGTAACAACATTAAACATTTAAGTGCATGATTCCTTTGATCCAAATATGACTTGAAGACCACACACAACACTTAAATACAATTTGGAATATTCCATCAACACCTTGAAATCCAACAAATCCTTTAGAACAACTTTCACTTGAAGAACATACTTATTCTGTACAATCGATTAACCTTCCTAATTGATGATTCCAACCTTTTAGAGCACCAAAACTCAAACAACTTGGACTGAAGATAGATATGAACAATATAAGAACACTCCCAGATCTGCAAGACCAAAAACCACACTGCGGAGAACTGCAGAGCAAAACCATTTCTCCTTGACATCATTGCTTCACATTTCACACATTGGTGAACACAACTTCTTTTGTTAAACGATCCAAAACATGAAACTCTGGATATAAAAACTCTAAACATCTCTAATCAACATATCCAAACCACACAATAAAATATTCAACTATGAATAAATGTGGAGCAAAATACTGAACACTATTATGCCACACTGCTTCCTCTTCTATTCAAATTTTCTCAAAAGCACTTGGAAACCAAACACTACAAACATCAAGTCAACATCTGCAACACTTTCTCATTGACACCAAACCAAATACAATACAACAACTCAACCATGCTAGAGGTTGAACATCCACAAACACATGCTCATCAAAGCAACACCAGAGGTTGACATCAATGAGACTACTAATTGTAACATAATGCAACTAATCAAAGCAACTCCAGGGTTGACATCAATGCAATAACATCAATAACATAGACCTGTTGACATCAATGACAACACAAAATTCCAATAGTAAGCAGGTGTAAGCAGTAGGAACATAGCAAATATATGTGAAAGGGGTTAAGGTCAATTGGTCAACTCATTGGGTTCTCATTGTGGAGATCCAAGTTCAAATATGTGAATCTAAGCTATGATTGTTAGACTTACATAGGTGGATTCTAATATTGATATTTATGTGTTTATCTAATGTTAATTCTCTATAGAAGGTAATTTTGGTCTCATTTGTATGCAATTTCTTGTAATTTATGTGATATTTGTAAATGTTATCTAATATTAGAAAACATAGGAAAGATACTTGTATAATAAGCATGCCATACAAATAAAGTAAGAGCTAGACATCATAAAAATGAAATATAAGAAGTATATGAATATCATGAACATGGGTTTGAGCATCACAATCATGTAACACATGAGCATATGAGCTAACAAGGAGCATAGGAAAATAAAATGCAAAGCTTAAAATTGATGAAAAGGGATACTCTCCCTTTCAAATCTGATCACAAACACACAAAATATACTATGCAAGAAGGCTGAAAATACATATAAAGAACTAAATATGGAAGAGAAATCTACAAATTTTATTACATTCAAATATGAATTTTTTTTACATCAAAATGAAGCTCATGGGCCCCTCTTCAATCCTACATGCAACACCTGCAACAAATTTATCTTCAACAATATGGCATCATTTCAGTAGCATCTAGGTATTCAACTCAACTTATCCAAAGCCCCCCCCTCTCCAAATGAGAAGGCATGAATTAATAGAGAAAGTGGAAGGAGAAAACAACTCTTGGTTGCCAAAACCATCAATTGGAAACCACCTTGAGGAAAGTATGCCCAACCTTGGAAGTTTGAAAATTTTCCATGAGGAAATGTTGTCCAATGCATGCCAACCGTTTCTTGGGCACCTAGACACTTGGCCAATAAAATTTGGTGGGTTATGACATCTTACACCTCTTATAGATTCCTTATAGCTGTTAATAATAACTTTGCATGCAAAGACATGCAAGCAACATGCAAGATTCCATTGCAACCCACTTTAAGAATTTTTATGACACATGTACATGCATGCAAGACCTCTTTTGACCTCCTTCAAAATTGGGACTCCCAAAGGGCATATTCTTTCACAAGTTACATTCACCTAGTTACCGAGGTTATTTTCCTAGCAAAATTTACATTACAATTTCACTCAATGGGAATTTACAATGTTGCACATGAAAATATTATTTTCTCACCTAAGCCCTTATTGAATATTTTTTTGTTGGTGACACAGGATTGCCCTTACACCTTGGATGCTCCTGCATCAGACACCCATGGTAATTTAAAATGTTTCATGAGTTGAACTCATAAAAATTTGTAGATCCTATGCTTATTCTAGATCCATCTGTTTACCTTGTCATTCTAAACATCTTTCCGAACTTGTCTCTACAATTTGATGTCCCTTCTATCCTTCATTCTTCCCCTCTTCCTTCCTCTTTTCACAAATTCCAATTCCTACCAATTTGCACTATGAAACTTTGGAAAATCATAATCACCAATTTTGTTTTCTTCAGTAAAATAAGGAAACTCATGCTTTACCTCTTCCCCTATTATTACTGCAATTATTGGCTCATTTTTAATCTCTATTTGTTCCATGTGCTCCTCTTTTCTACATCTCCTGGAAGGCAATTTTTAGCTACGAATTCAATATTAGTAATACAATAAAAATACTCATCCTTTCCACCTCTCTCCTTTGTATCAATTTAAATATCAATAACACAATCAAAATATTCTTCTCTTGCATCCTATAATAAAATTTCATCCATACAAATCTCCTTATCAAATGAGAAATCATCAATTTGTGCAAAGGGTATCTCTATAAACAAATTAACATTCACCTTCTCACCTTCTTCCTTACTTACAACTGTAGTGCCTTGATTCACCAATGTACTCATTACTGCAATATCTTCCTCCACACAAATCTCATCATGCTCACACAAATCAGCAACAATATTTTCATAAAAATCAGATTTTACCTCTTCTTTCTCCACCAAAGCTTTCACTCTACCCCTTTTGAATGCAATCAACACTGTTGCAACTTATATTAAAAAATCATGATCTTTATCATCAACCTCTTTAACTAATTGTATAACTCCATTAACCAATAATTTTCCAGTGTCTTTACATACCTTTCCTTCTTCTTTATTCAAAGGTTTCAACTTGTGCTTCACTCCATCCTTCATCAGGGAGTAGGTATTGGCATACCCATCATGCACTGCTTTCCTGTCAAACTGCCAAGGTCTTCCCAATAACAAGTGACAAACGTCCATAGACACAACATCACACAAAACTTCATCACGATAATCAACAATATTAAATCTTACCAAGCAGTGTTCATTCACCAAAACCTTATGGTCATCCTACAACCAAGAAATTTTGTATGGATGCGGGTGCCTTCTCCTTTCCAGTTGTAACTTATTCACCATTTCTTCAGAAACAAGATTATCAGTACTTCCACCATCAATAATCACATTACATACTTTACCTTCACATTTACATCTTGTTCTAAACAAACTCTTCCTTTGCATTGGTTCATTGTCTTCATTCAACAGGGCTCACCTAGTCATCAAAGCTTCTCCTCTTTCAGCTTCTTCAGAGTGTGTTGACATTGCATCTTCTTCATTCACATTTGCTTCTCTAACATGGTTTTCAGATCTTCTATTGGCCCTTTCTTGATTGTGTGGGTAGTCATATTCTCTATGTCCCTCTTCTCCACATTGGTAATAGGTTACTTAGAATCCTCCTCTTCCAAATCCTCTACCCGATCTTCCTCTTCCTCTAAAATTATGCTCATAAAACTTGTTTGAGATTTCACCTCTTTCATCCTTTCTATCATTAATGTCTCTAATCTGCTGTTCATCCTCTTTTTTCTGCACATAACCTTTACCCTTCCCCTTCTACTTATTCTCAAATTTCTTGTTCAATATTTCTTCTACTTTCAATGCAAATTGATATGCATCCTCAATGGTGTATATTATTACTAATGCCAACTCTTCCTGCATGCTTGGATTTAACCCATTAATGTAGCAGGCTACTTTCTACTTGTTTGCTTCAGAGTGTTTTGTTCTAATTAGCATCTTATGGAATTATTCCATGTACTCCTTCATAGCTCTCAGTCCTTGTCTCAAACTTTGCATCCTTTTAAGCAACCCCAACTCATAATCTACTAGAATGAATTGCCTCTTCATTGTTGTCACCATTATATCCCATTTGGAAATTTTGTCTTTCCCTTTTCTTCCTCTTTAAAGCTGGGTTTCTATCCACCAAATGCTAGCATGTCCTTTTAGTTTTTCTTTTGCAAATCTCACCTTGTGAGGGTCTTCAATCTCTTCAAACTCGAAGAATTCCTCCATGTCATTAATCCATTCTATCAACTCTTCAGGATTTAAACTTCCACTAAAGGTTGAAACCTCCATTTTTGGTTTCTTTCCAATTTTTGATATTTCTCTCAGCAATCTAATTTCTCCAGGATCTATTATTTCTTGTTCTTGTTCTTCAAATTCCTCTTCAATTTCATCTTCACTATCATCTCTTTCTCTATGCAAATCTCTTCTGTGAATCTCTTCCTGCAAAACTTCAACTTGCCTTCTAAGAGATCTAAAGTCATATCTAGGAGGGTCTCTTCCTCCACCACATCCGCCTCTACCTCTACCACGATTAGAAACTCTTGGAGGCATTTAAATATTCACCCACAACTCATAGTCCTCCTGCAAACAACCTCTCTTCGACGCTTTGTTTACAGGCTCAAAATGACCCGGTCTGATACCACTGATGAAAAGGGATACTCTCCCTTTCAAATCTGATCACAAACACACAAAATATACTATGCAAGAAGGCTGCAAATACATATAAAGAACTGAATATGGAAGAGAAATCTACAACTTTTATTACATTCAAATATGATTTTTTTTACCTCAAAATGAAGTTCATGGGATCCTCTTCAATCCTACATGCAACACCTGCAAAAAAATTATCTTCAACAATATGGCATCATTTCGGCAACATCTAGGTATGTAACTCAACTTCTCCAAAGTTCCCCCCTCTCCAAATGAGAAGGCATGAATTAATAGAGAAAGTGGAAGGAGAAAACAACTCTTGGTTGCCAAAACCATCAATTGGAAACCACCCTGAGGAAAGTACACCCAACCATGGAAGTTTTGAAATTTGCCATGAGAAAATTTTGTCCAATGCATGCCAACCCTCTCTTGGGTGCCTAGACACTTGGCCAATAAAATTTGGCGGGTTATGACATCTTACACCTCTTATAGATTCCTTACATCTGTCAGTAACAACTTTGCATGCAAAGACATGTAAGCAACATGCAAGATTCCATTGTAGCCCACTTTAAGACTTTTTATGATACATGTACATGCATGAAAGACCTTTTTTGACCTCTTCCAAAAGTGGGATGCCCAAAGGGCATATTCTTTCACAAGTTACATTTACCTAGTTATCGAGGTTATTTTCCCACCAAAATTTACATTACATTTTCACTCAATGTGAATTTACAATGTTGCACACGAAAATATTATTTTCTATCACCTAATCCCTTATTGAAATCAAACAAATAATTTTATTTTTTTGGTGACACAGGATTGCCCTTACAGCTTGGATGCTCCTACATCAAAAACATAGTAGGAAAGAATGCATGTCAAAAAGCATAAGAGCTAAACATTGAAGGATCAAAAGGAAAGATGACCCCAAGTGGGCAATCAAAACATAAAGTAGAATATAGAAGGTGAAATGAGCATGGGATATGCACCGATATTTTTTCAGTGGTGAAATCTTTACCAATTGGTGAATAGTTCATATCAGACAATTTGAATTTAGCGAATATAATGGCAACCATCAGGGGTTTAAATCATTTAGATTTTTCAATTTATTGATTAAGTGCATGTTAAGTTATCACCAATTGAGTTATGAAGAATTTATAAGTGATGTTTTAAATTTTAGAGACATTTAAATTTATCGATATATTCAACAATTAAAATAAAATTTACTATTTATCAAGACCAATTTCATAAATACCATTATAATTTAATCTTAATTGTACAGTCATAATCATTTGAAAATCAAAACATGTGTTTTGGATCCTGGTTTAAATTGCACAACTTTTATATTGACAAATTTACAATTATGTGGCATTTGCCAAAATTTACAAATAATTCGCTAAATGTGAATTCATATAAATACAACCAAAACTTTGAATTAATATTTACACATTTTATTTTTCTCTCTATTTAGACTGACTCAATTGTTAATTTTTTTATATCTTTTAAATAATTATGTTTCAGACTCATTTCTTTAGTTTCTTCAATGCTCAGTGCTTTCTTGCTACCTTGAATTCTATTTATAGCAAGTCATAGACAACAATAGGCGTTAGTAAGTAAATGACTTAAAAGTGATAATTTCCTTATTGTTTGATTATATAAGATTACTTTTGTTTGAACACAAAATGGTTTAGATTATTGTTATAAAGGATATTGAGTAGTGAGACATCAAGGCCTTAGGTATGTATATTTTATGATTCCTTTTGTTGATTTTTTTAGTGTCAAGCCTTTTATGGTGAGTAATGACCTAAATCAAAATGACATTTTAAATTCAATTTCTAATTCATGAGAGATGTTGAGCGAGATCCAATTTATTCAAATTAATGAATGAAACTCATCAAATCACAAAAATATAATGCTGTACTTTGGTAATGTTTGTGGTCAATCAAATCAACCTTCAACATCAAGATTTATATGTCTATTAATGAACAAAGGAATATCTCAAAGGAAGATTCTAATGAGTTGCATGATAATGCTAGATATGATGTTCCACTAAAGTCCCAAGGTCTAAATAGTTGAATAATATTAATAAACCCACCTCAATAAGTGATAATGGAAATATAGATGCTGCACAAAAGGAGAAAAAAATACAAATAAAAAATGGGTATGAATGGGATACTAAAGAATTTTTTATTCACTAGGTGTAAAAGCACATGTTCATTGAATCAATGGAGAATAAAAATAAAGATAAATCTCACATAGATTGTATGTGTTAGATTTGCAATTGAACATATCATAGGGACAAGAAGTTGTGGGTAAAAGTTGAAACCATAGAAAAATATGTTAGTAAATCTTATAAAAAGTAAATTAGATGGAAAGAAAAAAATAGTGACAAGATGGAAAACAAAGGAAGAGTGTCTTCATATTAAAAATGCTATGGAATTTGATAAGCATATACGAAAAAAAGGTGAATACTTCTACATGTGGAGGTACAATTGAAGCTCAATTTGGAAAGAGGATAGGAGCATCACAAATGGATAAAATTATCCAATTGAGTGTTATTTTTCATATTATGACTAGAGGGTGTCTTGTGAAAGACTACCTAGAATATCGTGGTTTATTGAATTTTATAGGCGTTCCTAAATTTCCTTACACATATTGGTCAATAAATAGTGCACAAGAATGGGTAAGTTATCTTGTTGAGGTGGAAAAACATGATGTATAGGAAAAAAACAAAGCAATCAAATTTTATTGCATTATCTTTAAATGAAGTTATAGTAGTAGATAATGTACTTCTTGGGCATGTATTCATGTGTATACTATATAAAATAATGTCCACCAACCTCATCTAATCTTTGTTCATAAAATTATGGAGAATGCAACATCATCTAAGTGAACTAGTTAAAAAAATCTTTGAATTAAATTGGAGGTATGGATGACTATGTACAATTGCCCAAAAGTCGACTAATATAGGTGCAGATGGAGCTTTAGTAATGCAAGGTTATATGAATGATATTTGTGTAAATACATAAACATCTTGTTTACCATGCATGATTAAAATTCACTGCATGAACCATATAATGAATTTAGGATTTAAAATTGTTAGCAAGTTTTTTGCAATATCAAAAGTTGAGGATCTAGTCACGAGCTCCACTCATAATTTTTTAAAGTCTCAAATAGTTTTTATAAGTTTTAACATTTTTCTAAGGGAATAAATATAGGAAATAAGCTTCTTAAGGATGGTTATACAAGATAGATCTCCTTGCATGGTCCAATGCAAATATTTTTTTATAGAATAATCCTTGATTGGATTAAAGTATGAACATCACTTTAGAGTAGAGAAAAAAAATTGATCTCTTATTTAGGTTAAGAGACATAGAAGCACTCCTAACATTATTTGGTATTATTCTCATGCTAGAGGAAATGAACATTCATATGGAAAATCTCAATAAAGAGCTTATATATTTTAAAATATACGAAGTACATAAAATGATATGCATAACAATTGATAATATACATCTATCAAGATAGTCATTCATAAATATAAAATTTAATAGTTGAAACTTAATGACAAACATGGACAATATTTATATTTTTTATAGTTTAATGCAAGCAAAGAGTTATGTTTCTTTTATGGGGATATGAGATATCAATGCACCATTTTTTGAGGGTTAGAAACACTAACAAAGGTGTTACAAGGGAAGATTCTGACAAAATTGTTAAATATGCAAGTGCTTTAATTTAAAGGATATTACTATATCTCTTTCCTAAAAAACTATAGGTAAATTCCCTTGAGATGAACTACTTGGTGTCATGTCTATTGTGTCTCAATAATAGATCAATTGTCAACCATCTAGTTTTCATTACAAGATAAAGACATCGTCCAAATAATTTTCCAAAATTTTAGAATTAAATGGACAACATATCAAATAAATTATAAATAAACCTAAGCTTAAAATCAATGAACCCATTTTGTAACATGAATTTTGAAATAATTTAAACTCATGGATAGTCCCTTCCAAGGTGAATTGATAACAAAACTTTAGGCAATCTTAAGTCAAAGAAAAATATTATATGATTTAGTATTAGAATTTTTTTTTAAAAATTATCCATGTCAAACCATAATATTGGGGTTGGTGGAGGATGACATTTTCAAGTGCATTGGGATTCTTGAAATCAAATATAAGAAAAAAAATTGACAAGAATTTTTAAAATTTCTTAAGGATATAAGCAAATAAATATGATATCCAAAAAAATCATTTTGAAAGAACACTTGAAATTTGGAGGTCTATATGTTAAAGAAGAGGGTTGTGCAACACTTTAAACAATACTAATACATTTAACATAATGAATAACATATCTAGTGTCGACTAATGATATCAAGTTTCCACAATCCATATGAAAGTTCAGTTTTGCTTCTGGATTAGATTGTGTAGAAGTTTTTGCATCACTCTGTGATCCGAAACATTGATGCAAAAACTTCTACACAATCTAATCCAGAAGCAAAACTGAAATATCTAGTGTCACTGATGAGATGTAGTTAAGTGGAAGTATATAGACACAAGAAAATGAAGGGTGAAATCAAGATGACTCTCATGGTTAGAGTGACTAGATGGTTTGGCAATTTGAAGAGATTTAGCACTTAGTAGGTATTTATATTCCAAATCATTATTGATAATATTTGGGTAAAAGCACAAAGTTGTGTCACACTTTTATAAAGGAGTCAACCAACATTGATCCAAATTTTTAACTTGAATCACCAAAAAGTGACATGTATGTTTTGAATTTTGAAATGATGTAAACTAATAAAATGTTTAATTTTTAGTGTATTTTATGTTTGTATTTAAAAAAGTTAAATTAAATTATTTGAATATAGTTTTTTATGAAATTGAAACTATAATTTAGTTGCTAATAAAATGTTGAAAAATGAAGTTAAACGAGATGCCAATCTTTATATAGTATGTTTTTTCTTCAATTTTTTTGTGTGTATTTATAAGTTAAAACTTTAGTGCATAGATTTATTTTTTCTCAATTTGGATTTTTTTAATAAAAAAATATTAAAATGGGCATGTATGGTCAGAAACCATTGGATTTGATGGACGCTAATGGCCCTTTGCTAGAGCGTGCAGAAGCTAGGGCTTCCTCAGGGTTGAAGCTGGGGAAAATTTCGTAGGGTTTTTCCTAGGGCACAAGACTAAATGTTTTTGGTAACAACTAGGCTACAGACCAGAGCTGCTGATTATTGGAGGAGGCGCAGGTTCACAACCACAATGTTGACGGATTTAGGTAAAAAGATGGAGCCGAGTTTGCACAGCAAGCCCAAAAGAATGAGGAATAGGGGGCTAGCAAAGGACACATATTTGAAAGGAACAAGGTGCCTATAAATAGGAAAGACCCTAGCAGAGACTACCATGCTGTGATCGAGAGAGCTTCAACAAAGCATCAAAGCCAGAAAAGAGAACTTCATGCTGCACGTGTCTCAAGAGACGATGGAGATGAAAAGGGGTCCAAAGCGACTCAGACTGGGGGAAAGTAGCCGAGACCATCTAGATCAATCACAATGGAGCTAGATGAGGAGCTTGAACAAGAAGTACTTTTTAATGAATATTTTTTTTTGGGTTGGGTCTGATAGGCAAATTTAGGGGAATTTGGCCAAGTTTGACATACCTCCACCAGTGGATTTCCCATCAATGGAAATAGGTTTTGGAAGGGTATGTTCAAATATATCCCATGGCTAAAGGTTTCTTCATTGTTGTTTTTGCAAAAGATCAGGATAGAAATAAGATCCTCTGTAACTACCATCGGGAATGGGAGGAAAAATATCCATTGATGCTAAAGCCATGACACCCAACTTTCAATCTAGCTACTGAAGTTTTTGAGAAGGTTCCTATATGGGGTCCTCAAGCCTTCTGCATTCAACCTTTTCTTGGATTTTAGTGGAGATGGACATATCAAAGGCGCTCCCAGAGGAAATACGATTGAAGACTTCAAAAGGCCTTTGGGTGCAGCCCCTGAACTATGAAGGGATACCCTTCAGATGCAGAGTATGTTTTAGAACTGGACATCTGGCTGCTCAATGTGGCAGACACATGACAAACAAATTAGCCTCCTGGTGGAAAGGTGTTGGCTCCCAACATTATACTATGGAGAAAAAACATGAAGATCAAAGGAGTTCTCAAGAGAAGGGTGGGATGGAAGGGGGTTAGGTCGAGAAGAAATCATGGGAGGATGAAATAATGGTGGTCTAGCAACAAAAAGATGAAGTCCTAGCACAAGAAGGGAATCTGGAAGTTAACAAAAATAATGTTGTCCACAATGGAAGTGAAAAGGAGTCGAATCCTAAAAATGGGACAGCAACACCTGAATTAATGGGCATGTATTGGAAAATAATTGTTTCCATGGAAACAATTATTTTCCAATACGTACCTCATTTATACATTCATTAAGCATTAATTCAGAACAAACAGTATTTCAGATATGGCTACAGGAAGTTCAACAGTAGAGGCTGTAAGAAAGGCTTGTCATCACAAAAAGTCACAAGGCATACCTATTCTATCAAACTAATAAAACATTCAGGCAATAATCATGGAAAGACTTTTCATAATAAACTTATTGTATTTAAGCATAAAAGTCTAGTCTTGTTCCCATAACTACCACTAAACGTTTGTCTCAGCATAATAAAAAGTAGAAAAGTGTTTTAAAAACATAGTCTACATATGCCAAAAACTGGGCTCATCACTACATATACATTTAGTGAGCACTTTTATTTGAAAAAGTTGTGTCCATATCTAAATTAGCTACAATGAATCTAGCTAGATCATATGTTTAACCAAAAATAGTTTTTAGTTAGAAATACTTAAATTCGCTTGTGTTGATAAGTTGGCTGAAAGTGTGATACAACTTTGTAATTTTACCTATTTTATTTGTCTATCAATAATATACATTTTTCAATTTCTATTTTTCTAACTTTCTATTTTAAAATATAAAATTTAAACATTATTTTCAAATTTTTATTTATTTATACTTGAAGTGTCTATTTGGTAACAATGGACATACTATCATAATTAAGAAAATAAATCTTACAACCATAAAATTTAGTATATAATTCTCATCTTTTCAATATCCACACATAATCTAAATATGATAGATTCATCTAATCAATAAATACTATGTAAATCCATGACTTAGTAATAATCAAGATAATTAGAACATCTATACAAAAATAAGATTAACATCTATGCATTAGGAAACAAGTGTCATCCATACAGATCATGAATATAATGTTCAACAATAAACACACAAAAATATTCAATATGAGTCATGATATCAATAAGGAACATAAAGAAAATCAGGAATACAAAAGGTGGGATTTCACATATATGAAATAAACTATCCTCCACAAAACTCCTGAATATATAAACAAAACACCATGCAAGTCAACAAAAATAGGGTCTCACATGTTCCTTATTTTTGACCCAACCCAACCCCTATATCAAAGTTAGATGTATTTGTATGGATATGAAAAGGGGCAGTTCAATTTGGTCCTCATAACATAAGTGTCATGGTTAAGGGGCTCTTAAGATTTTGAAAGTCTTAATGGCAGGTAGTTTTCCACTCAAAATCAACATCTTTAGAGATCAATATAAATAGGAGTGCTATTTTACAAAAATATTTGATAAATCTTCCATAGTACCCCACATGACCAATATATTTCCTTACATCCCTTTGTTTTCGTTGTGTGGATAGATTTGCTATAAATTTAGTTTCTTGGGGGTCTACTTGGATACCCTTCTATAAAATGTAATGACCTAAAATTACACCTTCCTGCATTATCATGAAGTATTTTTTGTTGTTGAGATATAGGTTATGGTCTTAATGTGTCTCTGTAGTACTTTTTAAAAATTAATTCAATGCTTCATCATAGGTATTCCATATTCTATAAATTTATTGATATAGAATTTTATACAATCATAAGTGAGATTAGAAAAGATGTTCAATATAGCTCTTTGGAAGGTGACAAGAGCACTACATAAACTAAATGGAAGGACTGGATATGCATAAGTACCCTAGGGATAGGTAAATATAATTTTGTCTTGGTCATCCGATGTGATCCTAATATGGTTATAGCTGCTCAAGCCATCCAAAAAGGAAAAATATTTCTTCCTTACCAAAGAATCCAAGACTTGATTAATAAGAGGGAGGGAAAGATGGCATTTCCTTGTGACTACATTAAGTTATGTGCAATCTACAAAGACACACCACTTTCCTCTCTTCTTGGGAACTATCACTAAAGGAGAGACCAATTGACTATCCAATATTAGATAAATGAATCCAACATCCAAGAGCTTTTGTAATTCATTCTTCACTATATCTCAAGCTACAGGATTCATACTTCTATGTAGTTTTTGACAAGTTGTCATCAGGTCTCACACTTTAATTGATTAGTTTTCATATCAACTAGGGTGGTGTCGAAGTATATCTATAGAAGGAGTTAAAATATCCCAATTTATGCTAGATTTTATCAAAATAGGAAATGGTTATGCTAAAATGAAATGTTCAATTATAAAGTATTTAAGTGATATAAACTACAAAAGTGTATGAAATATGATCTACAAAAATATACAAATATAATTTTATGAAATTCAATTTAAACTTTTTTGTGACAAAATGAAATTTCTTTAACTACTAATTTGTTGGAAACGAAACATAAATTATTCTATTCTCTTTCTTATTTTTCCATAGAATGTAAAGCTAGCAATGGCTCAAACTAGATTATCATAGAATTAACATGGAATGAAGAATATAATGATAATCTAAATTATATAGCTATAGAGTATACAACTTCTCTTTCACATAAATACAATCTTATGGAAGAACATGCTAGCTCATAAATATAACAAGGGAAACATAGATAACACAAATACCAAATATAACATAGATGACATTGAATTCACTAAACCTATAGGCTATAATATAATATAAACATAGTTACTCAAATATGAATTTGATGCAAAACTCAAATACTTATCTATACTATGCTTTATAGTCCCAAGTAGTTGAGTGACCGACTCAATTGAGGTTTTAACTCTTATACTCACAAAATCATTAACAGTGTGAAATAGTGCTTCTTAAAACATGAATTCAATATTTTTCTCCATTGAAAATATATTACTTTATGAATTCAAATATCATGTGTCAAGTATTTTTTGAATAATAAGAAATATATATATAAATATAAACTACAACATGATTCCTAGATTATACCATCTTGGTGACAAACATTGATTTTATTAAGAGTTTGTTAAATAAATTTATAAATAAAATTTAAGTTGAATTAAATGGAAATAATTGAACTATCTGAGAAACTATTACAAAATAGGAGTCTTCCATCATTCTTAATCTTTAAAGAACTAACAATCTTATGGTAGTTCACAAATTTAGGAAAAATAGGTACATCTGTCTCCAGAACTCCTCTCATAGAGACCTGGCTTATGATGGTTCTAGAGATGATTCAAAAATTTCAAAGCTCTACAAATGTGGAACTCTAAAACTTTTGTCTTTCTTAAAAATGTATTTCTTTTAAAAAACACAACTTTTCATCCACAACCATCAATATTAAAATCTTCATTAACATAAATAACAACAAATATGCATTACATTAATATTAATTAAGATTGTAACTAGTTTCTTATATAATTTTATTAATTTTAATCATGATAGGGTGTATGGAAGTTTTTGGATGGTTAAAAAGGGGTAATTTGATCCTAATAATAGGGTAAATTATTATACCTTATCATTCCCTAGATCTATGATTAAATAGGTCCTCCTACTTCCCTATTTTCCCACTACTATGGTTTGTTTGCCTCTCTCTTATTGAATTCTTCTTCAATTTTTTGATGTCATAAGCCAAGTGTGATTACTGATCTATCTCCTAAGGATTAATGACATAGCCCCTTCAAATTTCTACCTTCTCATTCCATTTTTCAAATCTCAATCAGATTATGCATCATTAAATTTTAGTAGGGTGATTGGTTGGAGAATGAGGGGAGGTTTGTACCTCATTCCAATCCATTTTTCTCTATATCTATTCAACATTTTTCCACTTCTTTTGATCTTTGGAAAGATCAAATAATATTCCCAAGAAGTATTGGCTCCCTCTTTTGGAGTTTCTCACTTAGAGTTTCATACCTTTCTTCACAAGCTACAAAATTTTCTTTTGGTAGATTAGGGATACATTTATGAGAGTTTGATAACACAAATTTATATTGTGGGTATACTTATTATCCATAGCAAGGTATTTTAGCATCCTTTGAAACTTGTCTCGAAAGGATTTTGGTTTCCTAAATTGATATCACATCAAAAAATTACCAATTTCTTCTGGATTTTGATACTCCCTTGTCCTTTGTTGTCATGCTACTTGATTTTTCATCGTAGAAATGAAGGCCTTTAATAATACTTATATCATAAAGAGTAATGAAAAATTATATATATTTTTCAGCCAATAGATTGTGTATGAAAATTCACATAGGAGATTTTGTTGCATTGGAGCTACATTCTTAAAGGCTTCCAAAAATTCCTAATCATCAAGATCATGGGGTAGATTGTATGAAATCCTTAAAAAATTATATCTTAATAAATGTTCATTTAAAAACATCTTATATACCTTGGAGGGATACCTAAATGTTAGTACCAATTAAACTATCTTATATGTTTCATTTTTAGCTTCTTACAATGTTGTTTGCATTTATCACATAGGTTTGTAATTTCTTCTTTCAATTTTCCACTCTTTTATTAGAAAAAATATTTTAATTCCCTCCATTTTAGGGTTTGCATTAGATATATCTTGGGTTTATTCAAGTTTTTCTTTTAAACACAAAATTTATCCATCCTTCTTTCCTAACATCTTTTTGAATTTTTTTTTCTAGTTTTTGTTGTTTTTCTTTCTCCTCTAGCATTACTTTCAATTTCTCAATCTCCTATTTTTTTTCAAAAGCTATTCGTTCCACCCTAGACAACTATAGGATAAATTGGTTCTCTTTTAGAATTATTTTTCTTCCTCCTTTTGGTGTTTTTTCCTGTCCATCTCAAGGAGACTCTAGAAGGTAGCCAACCTTCATCGTCAATAATCCTATAGATGAAGGGCCAACTTGACGGGTAAAGGGTTTTGAACCTTTAACCCTTGTACTTTAGGCTTTGTGGGACTAGGGAGGGTATTTCCCAATGGAGTTTACAAGAATTTCATTATAATGGTGAACAATTCTACACAGATGTGTTCCCTTATGCAAAAAAATATCATTTAGTAAAGGTATGGCTGACATTCACAAATAATCATTCATTTTCTAGGAACAAAGTATTATTTCGGGCCTACACCTCAGAATTGATAGAATTTGGTTTAGTGTTGTCGTCATTATAAATCCACGACTAGGTATTTTGGGTACTTCATTAGATTATAGGGATTTACAAAGGATAGACCAGTACCTCAACAATCGGGAATAGAGTCAAGCATACGACAGTCAGTAATGCATAAATCATGAGATTAATGGCTTATTATCATAATACCTTGCATTATGAGAATTCACAGTTCCTAAAACGCAACTTCTTATCAAAATCTTGAGCGATTGCTTACAAACCTATAATTCCCTTCAAGTATTTTAATTAACCCTTTAGGCATAAACAAGAACATAATTATACATTCAAATAAACATTGAAAGACAAATGAAAAGACACTTGGTTTTCCATTTATAATATTGTAATCATCGTTTACAGGAGAGAATATGCTTCAGTGTTACAAATTTGTTTCAACATAAAAAATTTATGCAAAACTATTTAAGAGCATCATATACAAAACTTAGTCCCAAGACAATGCCCTAATCAATCCTATATACATTATGTAGTGCTTTAATGTTCAAAATTTTACCCTAGCCATTGTCAAAGTCAAAATCGACCCCCCTATAATGAGCCTTGAAATCCCTTTTATAGATTAAGGGAGCAACAAGCAAATGGCTCATTATAGTTGCATTTTCGATAATTTTGAGGTCATTTCACCTAGTGGGGTTTCGTTCCTGAATCGTTATATTTTCATTTACACATCACGGGAAAATAAAAGGAAAAAAGGAAAGAAGAGGTGCAAAACTATCAGTCGAAGATGCCACACAAGCCTTCCAAAAGGCATCACCCTCGTAACCCGCACATCACCAAAAATAGGAAAAGTCACCACCAACAACAAACAACCAAAAAAACTTTGCACCGGCCATGTCGGGAGACACATCACCACACCTAGGATCCAAGCACTACCAATCAAGACACATGGGTGTCATCTAGCCTTTTCAACCACCAAATGAACACCTTCACTGGGCATCTTCATAGAGAGTGAAGTTGCAACCACCACCTCGTCGTCAGAGAGTATACGGTACTGGAGAAACAGGGCAATGGCCAACACCCAGGCCAACCCCCTCAACCTCCTCCGAAGAGCTATCACTGATTAAGACTAGGGAGCTGATTTTCTCAGAATAAACCCTAGGGTCTGCCTTAGTTCTGGTTAATTCTTTCACAAACACCTCAGGTCCCTTCCCTTCAAACTTGACTAATTCTTTTGAACAAGTCCTCGGTCGAAGATTGTAGGCACATCTGATAGCAGTTTACCCAGCCCTCTTGTGAGCACTCCTCTTAGCCTTTAGGATGATTGGTGCTTCTACCACCGCAGGCTTCACTTCAGGTTCATACACCAACAGCTCCTGCAAGCTCAAACATTGTGACCTACGCACTGGTGTAGAAGAAGATCTCGGTTGACTCATCTTGCATGTAATACAAATTATTTACCAAATATGTGAGAAAAATACTAGCTACAACTTCCAAAAAACTCCTATGTGTAGATAATATGAGTTGCACTAGCACCGGATACATAAAAAGTCACCAAAATTTAGCAGGAACAACATGCGTATCACTACACCACCCTGGCAATAAAATATCAGGCAACGAAACTTACTACCTCAACACTCATGAGAGTTAACCAAAGGCACTAATAGAAGTGGATGAGTAAACAATCTACAGGATGATCCTCATTAAATAGATGAATTCAAGGCATGTTGCAATTAATAGCCATCCTGGTTCGCTCGCGTGACTGAAAAATTAATCACTTGCATGTCGCATCTTAGCTGTCGATTGCCGTGGATTAAAAATTGATCAACGAGGATCATTAATGATCGCCACTTTCTTTGTTAGCCGTACTTAGAAACAATGAAGAGGTTCTTTAAAATTGCCACGTATTTGACAGTATCCTAACTCCATCATTCTTGACACGCGCACCATCGATCCAGACAATCGCAAGCAAATTTGAGCCACAAACTGAAACACATCGCCCATCATCGGTTTGTTCTTCTCATGAGAGTCCCATCAAGCGATAGCACTAAGTCCAACGATGAGACATCAATTATCGATCCAGTCATAGAAGGATTTCAACCATTAAACAATTGCTTGCATCGTTCATTGCACATCAACATCCACTTGAACCATCCTAATCGGTGATAGATCAAGCCCGCACGATGGGGAGGAACTCAACCCATCGGTGGTCGCGTGTTCCACCCGGAGTCACAAAGGATAACAGGCAATAGTCAGGGAAACAATGATGCATTCCCAAATAAACCCTCAGGCGCCACCAACTACGTTCATTGCACATCGCATGTTGTCCCTCCATAGACCGACGCCAACTAGCAAAATGTTACGCCTTGGTGATAAAACATGACTAAGACATCAACAGTCGTGGGTTTCGCTTCAAACTACAAAAGACAACCAACAATAGTTAGAGAAGTAGCGATGGGTCAAAAGGTTGACCGCATTGCTCATCAGGTGTTACTTCCTCACAGCTACAAACAAACATGCGATAGACCAAAGGCGGTTGATCGGGAGGAGAGGAAAGGGCATCGCTGGTTATACAAGGGAGTTTGGAAATGAACAAGCGATAGGCAATGCATACACTTTGAGCCCGACTTAATGAAACATTTGAAGCACGTGCATCGAGGTTTGTTTTAAAAGGGACTGCCTAGCCATACGGGAAGCAAGATGAAAGGGGTTGGTAAACCACGTGACTTAAGGTCATGAAGGATTAAGAAAAAATTGGGAAACAAACATAACCAGTCAACTCAAAAATAGAAACTAGGGGTCAAACAAGGGTGCGAACATGAATGGCTTGGAAAACCACAACCCTAGGGAAATGACTATCAGGGTTTAATCATAAAAATTCAGTGGAACCAGGAAAATTTCAGGGGTTCCACCACCTCCAATGAGGTTTTCATTGGACTTTTTCCTTTTGTTGGGATGCAGTGCAAGGGGTTCTAGTTGCATTTCTTCCTCAACCATTGTGGCACCCTAAAAAATTGGGTTATTTTCTTGTGTTGGAATTTCATTGGTGGGGGAGTCATGTTCCTTCAGAAGATTTATAATCAAATATTCCCCTAGGGCTTCTTTTTTAGGGATTTCTTATTTTATATGTTAATCAATGCCATGAGTTAACTTAGATTTCCAACTCTCAATCCTTTAGAGGGGAGGAGGTGGTTTTCCTTCCTCTTTTTTACCTTGGTTCTTTTTCTCTAGGTTTCCTCTTTTCTCCCTCATCACCCAGGGATATTAGTTCTACTAGTTTTTGAAAGCTAGGGCTCTCTTGGGTTGATTATTTTTGAAATTGTTCTTTTGGGGGTGGATGCTCAGGAGTTCCAAAACTTCCATGTCTACCTAGAAAGTGATAAAATTCTATGATTTTTTGTCTTAAATTCTGAGGATCCTCTACATGAGTGGCTTTAGAAGTCCCCCCAATTTCTATTTTTTGAACTTTTTTCTCAAGGGATCACAATAATTTTATCCACTCCTTTGTTTTCTAGTTTTGCAAAATTTGATGTTTATAAAGTAGCATAATTAGTTCATGATGCTTAGGGGTCCTATTTCCTTCTTATACCTATCTACCATAATTTTCAAAGGCTCATACATATACTATAAGAGTTGGTATAGAATAAATCTACATCATGCAAGATTTGGTTGAAGATTATAGCCACCCAAGATCTAGGAACTTCATTAAAGCACAAGAAAGATCAATATGCAATGTGCAAGATTATAATAGAATTAAATCTAATAGAATTTATTTACAGATGAGAGCCCCTTGATTATATAGCTAAGGTGAGACATATGATTAAATAGGATTATGACAAGTGTCTTAATCCTATTTCATGTGACAACATATCATAACTACATAGGACACATGTGTTAAAAGTCAAAAGATAAGATAAGATCTAATGACAACTAACACCTTCTAGAAATATTCCCTCTTAGGACCTAAGTAAATTTAATATGTAAATAGGATCTACTAATGACTAGATAGGTAAAACACTTATTTAAACCAACACCCACATTAAGTGCAACTTATGGAGTAGTTGATTACTATGAAAATGACACAAAGATGGATCCCAACTATTAGGCCATGTTAGGTACCCATGTGCAAATGCAAATGCAATCTCTCACAAACAAAGAAAAGGAGAAAACCCAATGGGGCAAAGATCTTCCCCAAAAGAGTGATGAAATACAAGATTACCTCAATGAAGAATGAGAAGGATAAAACCCCATGTGAGGAAAAGGACCCCCATAAGAGAGAAGAAGAAAAAAGACCATTTAGCCTCCTCAATGTCGAGTCTCCTGCAATGATGGTAGAAGCTCAACATTTAATGTAGAAGATGGTCCAATAGCATTGAACAACGTTCCTCCCCTTAGGAAGAAACAAAACCAAGAATTTATGCATGATTCTTTTCCTATTCCTGAAAGGAAGATGTGGAAAGAAGAATGATATGTGATGTCTTGGAAGAATGATCAAGTGTCTCAATGTTGATGTAGAAAGGTGTAACACTCCAAACATGCATTTTAGGGCCACACGATTGAAGAAGACAATCTAAAATCTCTTAGAAATGATTGTTGAACACAATCCAAAGACAAAGATACCTCCTTTGAAGATAAAGAATCCTCCTCCAAATGTTGTCCAAAAGAATCCACACTCACATCAAACTACAAAGAATGATCATATAGAGAATGAACACGAGAGTCAAAGTGTTCCCTCATAAAAACTAAAGAAGGATCATCTCCATCAAAGAGAAGATGAATTTCATCAATGATGTCTCCCAAATCTGAAATGTGGTACTCACAAAATAAACCAACAATGTCTTTCAAGTACTCATCCCAAGTAGCCATCTCCAAAAGACGATGAATAGCTTGTTGCATTGAATCACAAGGAGCCAAAATTGTGGCAACACAAGCATCCTTAGGTACAACAATAGATGAAGGAGATGATATATTAGTGCATGTCATTCGACTACACCTATCATCCCCTATTATGCCCTCAAAATATGATGAAGTAAGAACACTAGATGATTTTTCCAATGGATTACAAGAGAGTCCTCAACCTCAAGATGCTGACTCATAGATGAAGAAGATGAACCCTCTAAATCTGGATTAGGAGCCATAAAAATTGAAGTCTCAATAGAAGTATTGGTAGGAGGAGAAGGAGAAGGTTTTGTGTCATGAAAACTAGCATACCTTTCCTAATGTGCAGGCTCAACAACTATTTTATCATTAATTGGTCTAAACTCAAAAAGTGGAATAAGAAAATTTGTAACAGGATCCTCTAGGAATGGAGGTTCATTCAAGTCTCCATACATCTCCTAAAGTCTGGTTACAAGGTCACGAGGGATCTCAATACCATCAGCAACCAATTATGTGTCAATATCACAACTACAACCAAATACTCCTAGGATATGTTCTATTTTTATGTCCCACACAACTCTCTTCCATTTTGATGAAGGTTTAAGAACTAGTCCATAGAGATATGGAAAAATAATAAGCCATCTAAAATGTGTTCGGATTCCATCTTGTCAAGACTTAAAGATTCATCGATTTAACCTAATTACAATGGGATGTATTTTGATGCCCATATTAAACTCCTCAATTTTAGTGACACAATAGACCAATAAGGAGACACAAACCAAAAAATGCAGATGATTACACCCCCCCCCAAAAAAAAATAAAATACTCAATCATGAAAACCCCCCAAGCAATATATGAGGTTGTAACTTTATGATTAGTGTGATTATAGGTGACACTTTCCAAAAACAACAAAGTGGACTTGATCTTAGTCCTTACAGATTGCCAAATTTGGCCACAAGCTCAAAGTAAAATTCTTACACACAATGGGATTATCTGATCACACCATTGGAAAGTACACAAAAAATATTCACTTTAAAAAAGAATCACCCAAAAATGTTATCGTAGGAGGAAGAACAGAGCCCTAGAAGTTCCAAAAATGAGAATGACTTAGCAACACCTATGAGAATCTGTAACTTCTGGAAACACCAAGCACCAAAATCAGAAGTCAATTACACCATTATGAAGAGAGCGAAATTATAGCCCAAATAAAAAAAATTGCACTGAAAAAAGTTCGTATGATCAAGTTATGGGCCTCCGAAGTTGGACTACAAAATTAAAAACTTCAATGGAGAGGGGGCAAAAAATATCTTTAAGTAGTGTTGATGTCACGTTGACGCTAAGCTGATGTTAGCAACTGATGGGATTAAATTTGATGGCTAGGGGGTCATCACCCATTGGAATATTATCCTCCCGACAGAATGTTCACTCTAATGGAATATGCTCTAAGAATATTTTGTAAACGACACAGAGAAGGAATATTTGGTTATTTCATTGAAATATATTATTTGACGTTGTTGGGAGGTAGGTAACTGGTAATCGGTGGAATCTTCGATAAACAATCAAAGAATATTTTAGTTGATTGTTGGTCTTTTTTGAAACACCGGTAGTATGTGGGGATGGCGAGACCACCCAAGCCATGTGGCACACAATGGTTCCCGTGTACCCTTGCAGTACAATATAGGTGTATGTAGATTTAAACTCAATGGTGAGCTTAGATTTGCACCAAAAATATCTAATTAAACTTGCAATAAAAAGCCACAAAGAGGAAACCTCTAAATCTAGTATTTCTTTTGAGCTTTTCAAATTCTCTAGATCATCATTTGATGTAAGAGAAGAGCATACTCAAATTTTCAAGATCCACCAAGATTGTAACCTAGATCTCTCAATAAAGACTAACAAGAAGCAAGCTCACAAGCTCTAATACCATGTAAGAGTTGGTATAGAATAAATCACATCATGAAAGATTTGGCTAAAGATTATAGCCACCCAAGATCTAGGAACTTCATGAAAGCACAAGAGAGATCAATATTGCAATGGAATTAAATCCAATAGAATTGATTTACAAATGAGAACCCCTTGGTTATATAGCCAAGGTGAGAAATAGGATTAAACAATATTATGACAAGAGTCTTAATTGTATGTCATGTGACAACATATCATAACTACCTAGGACACATATCTTAAAAGAAAAAAAAAAGATAAGATCTAATGACAACTAACACCAACATCTAGTGATAACTAACACCAAGATATAAATGAAACAAAGAAGGAATATTTGGTTATTTCAATGAAATATATTGTTTGACGTCGTTGGGAGGCAGGTCACTAGTAATCGGTGGAATCTTCGATAAACAATCAAAGAATATTTTAGTTGATTGTGGGTCTTTTTTGAAACACTAGTAGTATGTGGGGATGGCGAGGCCACCCAAGCCATGTGGCACACAATGGTGCCCGTGTACCCTTGTAGTACAATATAGGTGTATGTAGAGTTAAACTCAATGGTGAGCTTAGATTTGTGCCAACAATCTCTAATTTAAACTTGCAATAAAAAGCCACAAAGAGGAAACCCCTAAATCTAGTATTTCTTTTGAGATTTTCAGATTCTCTACATCATCATTCGATGTAAGAGAAGAGCATACTCAAATTTTAAAGATCCACCAAGATTGTAACCCATATCTCTCAATAAAGACTAACAAGAAGCAAGCTCACAAGCTCTGATACCATGTAAGAGTTGGTATAGAATAAATCACACCATGCAAGATTTGGCTAAAGATTATAGCCACCCAAGATCTAGGAACTTCATGAAAGCACACGAGAGATCAATATGCAATGATCAATATTGAAATGGAATTAAATCCAATAGAATTGATTTACAAATGAGAACCCCTTGGTTATATAGCCAAGGTGAGAAATAGGATTAAACAAGATTATGACAAGAGTCTTAATCATATGTCATGTGACAACATATCATAACTACCTAGGGCACATATCTTAAAAGCAACAAATAGGATAAGATCTAATGACAACTAACATGTAAATAGGACCTACTAATGAATATATAGGTAAAACACCTATTTACACCAACATACATGGGTAGGTTAGTCTTAATGGCGAGTTATTTACACCATGGTATAGGTGGGTTTGTTATGAAAATTTTCCTTGAAGTGAAAACAAAGCCATGAAAGTATTAAAGGGAGATGGAAAAATACAGGATAATATTTTCACTTGGTGAAAATGGAGATTAATGAAGGATATTAATGAAAAATCCTTTAAAAGTGGGGAATAATTATATTTATTAAATAATAATTAAAGACAACTTTGTGAAAGGGTGTGATGGTTTGAAAACCACCCCTAAAGCTTATATAAAGCATTTATGTGAGGCTTGTGTTGTGCAAGAAAATGTATACCCTTGCATTTTCACACTTGTTTGGGCTTGCCTTGCTTTATTTATCTTTATTTATGCCTTAATTGGTCCTATTTTGCATCCACAATCCTAATAAACTACATCTTTTTTTGGCAAATCCCAACAAACATCAATGGATAAGTGATAATTTAATGATTTTGGCTGAGTGTCCCTGATTTTTAGGTCGAGACTAAGTCACCACCTAGGGTGTCTTTGTCCCCCCGAGGTCTTAGGACCCCTTTTTCAATGGAACCTTAATTGGGCCACTTTTTGGAGTTTGTGCCCCAAGTTTTCAGGACTTGGGACTAAGACGCCACCTAGGGCGTCTTTGTCCCCCTTAAGATTTTTTTGGGATTTAATTTCAAATTCTGGAAAGCTTTGGCCTCCTTTAATTAATGATTTCATATGTCAGCTTGTTGTGGTGTAATTTTGAGATATTAAGCATAGATAAGTATAAATACAAGGTTCATTCATTCATTTTCATATCTAAGCAATCTAAGCACTCAAGTATTCATTCCTAAGGAAAGTTTATGGGATGAAGAGAAATTATTCAAGCATTTGGAGCCATCATCAAGATTCAAGCATTCTATCAAGGATATTCTTGCATCATGTGTGTTTTTAAGCTAACATTTATGATGTAGGGTTTTTATTCAAGCAAGCACTTCAAGTCAAGATCTATCAAACATTCAAGTGTTTCAAGATCTATATCCAAGCTAGCCATCTCACAAAAGTTTGTAGATTTCACAACAAGAGTTTCGTGAGTTGTAAAATTACATGTTGTTCATTCATCATTTCCCTCCATTTCATTCTATTTCATGGTTTAATTACCAACAAGGGGTTTGACCAAGGCAAACCCCGATTTACTAACAATCAACAAGTTTTTCTTCTCTTGTGTGTTTTTGATTGCAGATTTAGGTTGAAGACTTGAAGATCATTTAGGGTGCAAAGTTGAAAAGTTGCATCACAAAGTTGTCATCTTCATGGAAACTCACCTACAGGCCAGATCCAAAAGATTCAGAACCTGAGATCTGAGAGGAAGGAAGTGCAGACCTTGGACCTCAGGACCACATTCAAAGTTTTCAGAAATTCAGAATGGGACTAAGTCACCACCTAGGGCATCTTATTCCTCCCGAGGTTATTTTTCAAAATTTCCTTCAGATCTGGTTTCGACATCCAAAGACATCACATTTACCATGAAAAATAGCAGCGAAACTAAGACAACAGCAAGGGCATCTTTGTCCTTCATCTCACTTTTTGACAGAATTTTTGCACTTCTAGAATTTCTAGGTACACATACCCTAACATGTTGCATAATTTCATTATTTGCATCATTCATTTAGCTTGTATTATTAGGTTTTGTGAGTTGAATTATTATTTGTCTTTCCCAGGCTTTTGTTTGGTGGTGAACCCCTTAAAGCTTAAAAGAACCCCTCCTAGGTCCTTACCTATTGAGAATTGACTCACCTTTGGGGTTGATAGTCAATCCAATTTGGGACCCTTGGACAATATTGATTGGCCTAAGGAAGATAGGTGAACATACACCCATTTTCCTCCACGGTTCAACTTGGAAGGGGGCATGGAGATCACTCAAGGAAGAATAAAGTAGTTTGTTGGGGCTATGGGAATTGGATAAGGGGTACACAAAGTGTGTCTAACTTGGGGTATAAAGTACACCAATTATTGTCCTGCCCAAGTCTTTGTGTGAGTAAGCACAAACTATATTTTTACTCAAGTACTCCAAAGTGTGCCATAGCGAGAGCCAATACCACTGAATCTTCCTAGGGTGAGTGTTTCCTTTCCAAGTACCATGATTCAAATAAGTATTAAAAACCATCGATGCTAAAATATATGGGGAATATAAATTTATAAAAAGTGGAAATTCTTCTTGCCTCAAAATTATAGATTATAAGAATAAAGGTTGCAACAATAGCAATAAAGTAACCAAGGATCTAAGAAAAAACTAAATTATAAATTTTCATGAGGAAACAAAGGAAGGAGAGATTGTTTATCTAAAAGAAGAAGAGGAAGATGCATATTTGATAAGAGAAATAATAATAATAAAATTTCTAGTGGGTATGGTCAAATATTCAATGTTATCATTTCAATAAGTACGATCACTTTGAGCAACAAATTGAATGCGATGTCATCTCTATGATTGCCTTGGTCTACCGTGGCTAGGGTTTCTGGTAGCAAGACTGGGTAATGTTTTCCTAGTATTAATCAATTTGTTAGATAGGGATCTGTTCCTTATGTAGAGGTTGTGAAAAAAGGGTGACCAGATTTGTTGTTAGGAGTTGGGGTTTCCTCAACAGGGCAGTTTGAGAGGTATGGGTGGTACACAAAACACACAATTGAGGCTCCTAATGGTTGGGTCTCTACGTTAATGGGGGATCAAAAGAAGGATGGAATTCCAACAATGGGAATGGAAGAGGGCTCAATGGATCCAAGAGAGGTAAATCACAACTAGCCCCTGTGTAACGCAAAAATGACCTCACGTCTCTTTAGATGGGGATATTACGGTCGAAGTGGTTGAGAATGCAAGATATTTTGTGGAGTTGGGTTTAATGGGAAGGTTTCAGGGGTTTTGGTCGAGCCTTGCTAACTTGCATCACTGGACTGCATATTTTTGAAGCCCCATTTTGGTTGGGGATATTCAAATTTACCCTAGTGCAAGAGGTATTTTTGTGGTGGTGTTCGAGAATGTGAAGGATAGGAATACTGTTCTATGCAAATACCGGTGGAGTTGGGAGGACAAAATTTGTTAATGTTGAGACTGTGGCACCCCACTTTTAATCCAACCATGAAATATTTTGATGTGGCTCCACTTTGGGTAAGGCTTCCAAATCTTCCTTCACACTTCTAGTTTGAATCATGCTTTGAAGCCATTGATAACTTGCTGGGGAAGTTTTGGGGGTGGATGAGGGTTCTCAATTTTTTTTCGCATACTACTTATGCATGAATATTGGTTGAAAGAGACATCACCAAAGATCTTCCAATAGGTGCACTCTTAAAAAAAATTGGCGGGGAATGGAAGTAGATGCTTGGTTATGAAGGTTTACCATTTCATCGTCATAGATGCTTCAACATTGGTCATATTGCCAATCACTATTTTAAGCACAAGATGGTTAATCAAGAAACTTGGTGGAAATATGTCTCTCTCCACCATTATTTGGTGGAAAAATATTACTTGGATGGTAATGCCCCTAATGAGAATTCAAAAGTTACAATCAACATGGTATCCCCTCGGAAGGCTCATGTGCTGAAGGCGGGTAATTCATCCTTTGTGGTGTAGGGCAACGTACCAATTATTGAGATGGGGAGATGGTCTGAGTGTGAGAGCATGGTTTCCTCTGAAGATAAGAGCAATCCAGTAGAGGATTTGGGTGAGCCTTCATGGATAGATGAATAGGAAGGGGTTTGGCATAATGTACGGAGGAAAAAGAAGAAGAAGGTAGCTGGTTTTAACATGCTTCTTCGCTCCCATGGCAAAGGAAAGAAATAGCAAGCATTGATGTAGATTTTTGTAATGATTGAAAATATTTAAATATGTTATGGGGTAGATGTCAGGTAGAAATGCATTTAGGATTGGGAGCCTTGCGGGGTTAAGGTGGATTATGCACTTCAAGCTAGAAGCTTTTTTAAGGATGTAATTGATGGATATAATGCTTTTTAGAGAATAAATAAAAAACTTGCAGGGTTTCCCTATCTTTATCGATAAAAATATATATTGGGAATATTACATATGTTAAATTGATTTAATTATATGGATGTGTTATTCAATTTATTGTGTTGATTATTTACTTTAGAATTCTTACTAAATATTCACATGATGCATTTTACATTGGTTATTCAAATCTATTTTAATAACATTAGATCTTATAAATGATCTTAATTTTGATATTTAATCCATTAAATCTATTTTTAATACTTAAATAACTTTGGGAGAAAGGTAACATTACAAGTTTAGCATTCTAAATGTTGGACCCTCCACCACACCAAATTGACCTTCACATGTAAAATATTTTTTTTACCCATATCACTGACTTCTAAGGGACAAGAATTGTGTCCCTGTTTATGCCCTTATTTTCACCCTTTTTAATAGTTATAAATTAGGGAAGGTTTTCTCCTTTGATGAAATTGGTCAACATTTCTTGGTGGGTAAGTTATTTTTCCCCATGCAAATTAATTCCTTCAACAATAACTCCAAAAACTTGAGAAATAAGTTGATGCTTATCTTAAACCTTCTTTTAGAAATTGTGGTAGTGTCCTTTGAGAAATTCTAAATAAATCCTTTGACCAATTCTAGGTGGTTATACAAACTCCAACTATCTCGCTTCTCTAAAAACATCTACCAACTCTTGATCTTGAAGCAATTTTTCTAAGGAATGTGGCTTGACCTTCTTATTCACACCCATTTTTGCTTGTCTAAAGAAAGGTGCTCAAATATCTGGGTAAAGGGGTTTACACAGTTTGGATAGTTTTGAATGTAGATAAAATTCTATAGGGGAAACTTTGAGTATAAGTTAAGCTCATGTAGAAAATGTGGTGAGTAATTAACATTAATTGATAAAAGAATAAAAATACATACAAAATATCATGGTGCCACCTCATACATGAGGCAGAGAAAAGGTGTTGCAATCTTATTCAATAATCATTACATTCCTAATTAATACTTAATATACATACATGGCATTATTTTATGAAAAACATATTTGCTTGCTAAATATTTGATATGTCTGATACTGACTCGTTGTACTCATTCATCATTCATGTGAATAAGGTCCTTTATTACTTATAACTTTGAAGATTTCTATTCAAATTCCATTTGATGATTCTGACATGTTCTTGATGTGAAAATTTCTTAATCCTAATGCTAAAATTCTCTTATTGTTAATTTTGATATTTTTATGCTTGAACGAAATGAAAATAATTATTTGAAGCATCATTAAAGAGGTGTTTTTGGAGTAACATGAGCAAGATTTTTGGAGCATTGTTGAAAGCATGATTTTGAAGGAAACACAATTTTTTTTTTAGAGTATCATTGAAAGGATGCTTCTAGAGGAAACAACAAAACCTTCTAGATTATCATTGAAATGATACTTATGGAGGAAACATGAACAACCTTCCAATGAGTTGTTGAAAGGATGCTTCTAGAGGAAATATGAACAAACTTCTAGAGTATCATTGAAAGGATGCTTATGGAGGAAACATAAATAAAATTCTAGAGTATCATAGAATGGATGATTCTAAAGGGAACATGAGAAACCTTCTAAAGCATCATTGAAATAATTATTTCTGAGGAAACACAAACAACCTTCTAGAGTATTAATAAAATGATAATTTCAATGGAATCACAAACAAACTTCTAGAATATTGCTGAAAGAATGCTTTTAGAGGAATCTTGAAAAAATCTTCATAGCATAATTGTAATGATGCTTCTAGAAGGAATATGAATAATATTCTGGAGCATCATTCAATGGATATGTTCAAAGGGAACATGAATAACCTTCTAGAGAATTATTGAAATGATGCTTCTAGAAGAAATATAAATAACTTTCTAGAGCATCATTGAAAGGATGCTTCTAAATGAATCATGAATAATATTTTGAAGCATCATTGAAATAATGCTTCCAGGGGAAGCATGGACAAATTTTCAAAGCATCACTGAAACAATGCTTACAGAGGAAAAACAAACAACCTTCTAAAGCATCATTGAAAGGATGCTTCTAGAGGAAACTTGCATAACCTTTTGGAGAATCATTGAAAGGATTATTTTGGATTAATTACAAACAAATTTCTAGAGAATCATTAAAAGGATGATTCTGAAGGCAACATGAACTATGGAAGTAGCATAAAATAACAAAAAAAAAACTACAAGGGAAACAATTTTTTAGGTTAAAGAATACTAACCTATTCTTCATTGGAAAAGGGAAGACTCTATTTACACACCAAAGGTCAACTTATTGTATAACTATTTGAATGCACTCTTGTTTTCTTATTGGATTTTGGTACAAATGAAGTCTATGGCTATTTACTAAGAACATTCACATATCATCATAAATTGGGTTCAATCATACATATGCATTTTCAAACAATTCTTCCACTTCATAGGGTCCTAACCATCACATTCAGATCTTTCCTTTAAAATATTTATCTTGAATTGAATAGTAGTGCCCAATCTCCTTTGTGGAAATTATTTCTTTTGATATGATCTGATCATGTCACAGTTTCCTTTTTTTTTACATCGATTAAGTTTGTTTTATGACTTCCAATCACATTTCATCTAGTTCATTCAGGTACATTGTATATTTTACATGAGCCTTACTTAAATTTATACCCACATCCACAATCGTCCTCAATATCTAAAGTTCAAACTCAATTAGGAGAATATGCTTCTTACCAAAAAATGGTTCAAATGGTAAAAATCTTATGGTTGATTTTTGAGTAATATTGTATGCCTAAATGACTTCCTATAATTTCCCGTTCCAATCTTTCTTGGAAAATGAAACTATTATTGTGAGAATATTTTATAATTATTGATTACTTACTTCCACTTGAATATTTTCTTGAGAATGGTATGGTATTGGTTTTTAATGACTTACTTGAAAATGTCTAGTGAAAGAGAAAATGACTTTTGACATAAATTGGGGGGCTTGGTTAGTCACGATGGATTTGTGTGCTCCAAATTTGAGGAACATTCTATTATAAAGGAAATGTGCAACTTTCTCTTCCATCACTATTTTGAATGCTTAAATTTTTTCCCATTTTGTGAGATAAATTATACACATAAGTACATGCACTCCTTTCCCTGAGATGATGCATTGATAAGGCCTATAACATCCAGTCCATATTTTTAAAATGGTTTTAAGACCACCTTAGGGTGGAGGGGAATTTCACCAAATGTTATTGGTCTTCCCATTATTTGGAACATGTCACATTGTTGAACATATCTCTTAACATATATATGCATTGAAGGCTAATGATATTCAACACCCAAGATTTATGAGAAGTCCTTTTTGTTGAATAATGTATTTTGGAGGGATCATCATGGAAAGCTCTCGAGATGCTATAAGTTTCATCAACTTTGACACACCTTCGTAAAATCATGGAAGGAAAACATTTAAATAGAAAACAATTAAGCCATTTAAAATTCCTACTCTCCTTTATTAATCTCTTTTTCTCTTTTGTAGAAAATTTTGGGGATATATTCAAAAATTACAAATAATTGTTCATCTAGGAACTCATCTTTAACCAGTTTAACTCCATTTTGTATTCTAGATAAAATTTCTTCCACTATGTTATATTTCCCAAGTTTTTCTATAGTGGCGATGTTGAATTCTTAGAGAAGAAAAATTCATTTGATTATTCATCCAATTACAATAGATTTGTTTATTAAGTATTTAATGGATGAATGATCTATATGAATTATCACCATATAACTTGTGATGTAATGAATATATTTATTGAGTGCATGCACAAAATATAAGAACTCTCATTTTATAGTTGTGTAGTTTCTTTCTATGGGAGCCAATTTTTTGCTAATAAAATAAATAACATATTTCCCTTTATTTTTATCTTCTTGTCCAAGGACTATGCCAATGGTGCCATTTAAGGCATCAATGTATATGTAAAATAGTAGCACCCAATTAGATCCATGCAACACTATGGTAGTGGTTAATTTTTCTTTGATGGATTCAAATAAGGCATGGAACTCTTGAGTCCAAGAGAAATCAACATCTTTTTCAAGTAGAGAAAACATAGGTGTCATAATTTTTGCTAAAATTTTCTATAAAATTACTGTAGTATGTAGCATGGCCAAGAAATTTGCACACATTAGTTTCTTTTTTTGGATCTTCCAATGTTTGAATTTCCTCGATATTTTTAGGGTCAACCTAAGTACCTTCATTTAAGATGTGATGTCCTAACATAACTCATTGTTGAACCATGATAATATATTTGTCATGGTTGAGTGATAGTTGATGTTCTTCACATTGTTGGACTTTATCTAAGTTCTAGAATGTATTTTCAAAGGTATTACCATGTACTGAGAAGTCATCCATGTAAAATTCTAAATAATCATTCATTGGTTCAACAAATATTTCCAATATTTCCCTCTAAAATATAACAGAGGCATTGCATAGACCAAATGGAATAACTCTATATGTGAAATTTATATACGAGCATGTAAATGTGGTCATGTTATGATCTTTTGGGACAACTTGTATCCGATTAGGTCTTCCCATATAGTTTTTCTAGGAATTAGTTGATAAAGGGCATAGGGAATTAGTTTTTCTAGGGATTAGGTCTTATATAGCTCTCTATAATCTACACACACTCTCTCTATTTTTCTCCTTTCTTGGTAACAACCACTAAAGGGGAAATCCATTGGTTTTTAGATTTTGGATAAATATATCCTACTTGTAGAATATTTTCAATATTTGTTTCAATGATTTATCTAAGTGTAGGGTTGAGTCTATGTTGAGGTTGGTGAACTAGTCTGACTAGTTCAGTGTAGATATGATGTGTATAAATACTTGGATGTATTCCTCTTATGTATTAATTATCTCATATAAATGATTTGGATTTGTTTACCATAACATTGAAAAACTACAATTCTTTTTTTTGTAATCCATCTATTGATATTTAAAGTTTTTCCTAGTATTACCACAATTTTTTGGGTCTCTATATGACTAGAAGTGATTGTGTATATATCACTCATCAACATGTTCAGTGGGAAATAGTGAGGTTGCATCATTTGGAAAGTGGTGATATCTTTAAATAAATTATCACTTCTTGGGATTGTACTAGCTAGAGGATAATACAATGTTGAAAGGAAGTTTTCTTTATTGTTTTGTGTGAATTATGCCATGCTTGTTTGATTCTATAGTGTATAGTTTGTGTCTTTGCCTTCTTAATCATCCATTTTAGGGAAGTTTTTAGTTCTAAATTAGCCTCTATTTCATCATAGTTTTGTTTGGTCACAACCATTACTAATTGTGCCAAAATTTTATATTTATTGGTATCTAATGGTTGATCTACCCATATTTTCTTATTCATAGTTGGTTGGGCATGAGGATATAAGGATGAGTATTTGTTATTTAAACCATTATAAATGGTTATTCCTCATAATTTTTATTCTATTAAGGTAGCCACTATGGCTAACCAAGGTCTTCCCAATATCAATGGATAACTATCTTTTGGAGTTCATGACTGGATAACTTGAAATTCCACTTGGTATTCCCAAGTTTCTTCCATGACTAGGATATTTTATAATATTGTTTTTGGGATGGTAATGGATTGATCTACCATATGTAGGACGCTACTTGTAGGTTGTAGATTTATTAGTGATAGTATTTGCATCATGTATCTATTATCATAACATTTATGAAAACTCCTAAATCGGTCAATGTATTAGGGATTTCAATTCCACCAATAAATATTATAATTATGGAACTACCAAGATCACTGTATTTAGGTGGAAAAAGTTTTCTTGAGAGAAGATCAACACTATCCATAAATTTGGATACTGTTAATCTACTTCTTCTTTCTCCTTGGTTTCTTTATGCACATTTATTAAACCAGTTGGTTAAGCTCGAGTATTTTTTTAATTTATTGAAGCAACAAAACTTCTATGTTTAACCATTTGATCTCTTGCAATAGGTGGGTTTCATTGAAATAAACCAATTATATAGAATGGTTGAGATCAATATTTTTAAGCCTCTCCAAAAAGGAGCTTACATGAGAGAGTATTAATTCCCTATTTTAGAGTATCCTTTTTAGAGGGATCCAAAGGAAGGATTTATAATGATTTGGGTGGGGTGTTTTTGAGGATTATCAATAGGTCCCTTTAGAGGGAATCAAGAGGTTTTATTTGGATGAATATTTCTAGGAGATAAGTTTGGATTCTCATCAAGGGGAGCTTTTGGAGATGCTCCTGAAGATAATTTTGGAGTAGTTCTAGAGTTAGTTTCTTTAACGGGTATTTTGTGTGGTTTTGTAGTTGACTGCTTACCATTTTGATCAAGTAGATCAACTTTATATTTTGAAAGTGCTTTAGGTTCTTCACCTATTATATCAACTATGGTTGGTTAGTGAAAGGTTCTTCCTAACCTAAGTTGAATACTTCCACAATGTATTAAATTGACTCCAACCATATTCTCTTGTTTAGTTGAGTAACCTAGTGCAGTTTATCTATTAGTTTTGGGATTAGAAAACAATTAATTTGATAGTGGGGGTTGTGTTGCTTGGTTAGATTATTGTTCACTCCATAGAGGTGGTATAAGATATTTTTGTTGATTTGGAATGTGGCAGGGTCCCTAATAGAATTGGTTTTGAGGTGGATTCCATTATGGGGAAGAATTTGGAGGAACCATGGTTTTTGTGGTGAGATAACCCAATGTGGAGTCAAAAATTGTTGATTTATCTACTCTAGGGGTCCTAAGAGTATGGTCCCCAATTTTGTGGTCTTGGGTGTTGTGACCATGATTCATTCCATTGGTTATTGTTCCAAGAAGGTTGATGACTCCAAGAGGGATTTGATTTTTTATCAAAGGAGAAGTTAGATGTAGGTCATCATCCCATGTGATTAATTTCTTCTTTTACTGAAGCAAGATTTTTCATTGAATTTCTAATTGTTTGCAACAAGTCATACTGGTTAGTTTTAGGGTTTTTATTATAGATTTGACAAATGCCTATCTTGTCTAGAGGACACTCTTGTGACATATATTTATTTCTATATCTAGAACAATAAATGGAAAGTGTCTCTATACTCCTATTTTTGACTTGTATCCCATCAAGAGTAGTATTCAACTGGATAAATATATCAATTTTAAAGTGTGCAATTTTTCTCTTAATTGTTCTATCTTGTATGTTCCTCTCACCAAAATAGAATTTTTGATTCCTTCTCTAGTTTGGGAGTAATTTATGCTAAGTAGAGATTTTATCAAGCTCTAGCTTAGCTATTTTACCTTTTTTCATTAAATCAAGGGATTTTCTTCAATCTTCTTTCAGGTCTTGCCAAAAGAATGGTTTTAACTACCACATCGGGCATGATATTTTCAAAACCACAATATTTTATTGCAAAAAAGGAATCTATCTAGGTAGTCTTATTTATAATCTCCCTTCTTTTTTCTTAAGGGAGAATGATTTTTCTTTTCTATCATTGACCTTGTAGTAATCTTGGTATTTATCTAAGATTATTGTTTCTATTTCTCACTAGGAGTTAATTGTTCCAACAATAAATCCCATGAACCATCACATTGTTGAATCCTTCAAATTAGATGCAACATATTCGATGTTTAATCTACAAATTTCACCTAAGTTTTAACTTAGGAAATGAATAATTCATGTTTTAAAAACAAGGAAATGAAAATTTTCCTTTTTCAATAACATAATTGCATACTGCATAAATAATTTCACACAACATTGCATAAATGAAATAACATAACATAATTATAAGTAAATGAAACTCATGTTTTCAAATACAAATTACAATAGATTCATGATCATATATTCAAATTTATAACTTACAAGAGTTCAAGGTAGATCCATCCTTAGTTGGATTACACTTCTTTTGTTTCACAAGTCTTGACTGCCATCTGCAAGAGGGAGAGCACCACCCAAGAGTTTTTCCTCTAACCACAAACTTAGCGGTCCCCCACACACCTTCCTAGCTAGAAGTGGCCCTACCCTTCAATGAAGAGTTTGGTATGGAAAGCTCTAGTAATTTCCTTACTGAGTATCTAGTGTTGTGTCCCACATAACTAGTATGGTCATACAACTATGGATACCTTCCAACTATGTATGATGTTGTTGACTAGCTATGCAAATCTAGAGCACTATGATCTGACAAAGTGTAATCAATGACTTCTATACTTAATTTGGCCAAATATTTGATATATATAATCAATCCACTTTCTAAGGAAGAGGTTTCGTCAATTCACACACCTCTTACTTGACATGGAAACCCTACTTACTTGTGGTTAAAACTTCTGTTGGTTTGACCCCAAGGTTAACTATCATAAAAAAGATTTATTTCAAAAGTGATGACACACTAATATCTATTTAATCGACCAAAAAGGTTGGAATCATTTCTCTTGAATACTCTATTACATACTTGTAAACGATTTGGGTCTAGAAAACACCTCTTATTTAAGTCCTTTCTTACTAAGTCGGTAAATGACTTAACTGGTTATCTTCTTCTGACTAGAATACCCAAGTTACGCTCTTGCAATATTCAGGGTCTAGGTAACTGCCTCTTATTCAAGTCCTTAGTTTTAACTAGGGGAGTAACTAATCTCCTATTTATACATAATTAGTTAATACCAATGACTCACTAACATCGACTAGACACACCCGGTCTCAATCTAAAGTATTGATATATATAATAATCTAGTATTAAACTTGAATTGAAGATTACTTCTTTGTATTAAAGTTTCAGATGTTCGTCATTTACTCTTACGGATCTGTTCCTTAAGAACTCCATACTGAATATGGTTAATCTTGAAGTGACCATTATTAGACAATTGTCTTCTTCATAAATAATGGTTCAAACTCTTCATTTTCATGCCAAGTATGGCTTCGTCCTTCTAGAATTCCATAACCAATCTGGTTATTCATGACATTAAATATCATTTAGTTTGATTCAATATAAAATCTTATCTTTGTAATAATGTTCCTTAATGACTTAGCATAATAATCTGTTTACTTTTGATAACTCAATTGAGAACCATATGAATAATCTCTATATTCTTCACAGGTTTCTCCAATGTTACCCATTGTATAATTATATAAAAAATACCTATGTTGTCTATATATAGATAATCTTGACACATATATTCTCATATATAAATGTATGATAGTTTTACAATCACACTAGAGAATATATTTTCTCCTTGAGAGATATTTGTGCTTCTACACCTTAAAATCTCCTCGCATTATGGCTTGGGCTTTTTTAAGAATGTAAAGTCCTCTTCTTAAGATTAAATTATCATGAATAGGTAATAATATAGACTCTTGGTCAAAACATAAGATAATATCACTCAAAAGATATATAAAAATATTTACTTCTAATACATTTTAAAACCCTCTTGTTGATAAGTAATATAAACTCACTCAAACATTATAAATACAATAATATAATATTGGGATAATATCATATTAACCTGCTTAGCTTCTCTTTTGCTATGTTAATCTAACAAGCTAGTTGTTTGGCTTAAACACAACTTTAGAAATATTTTTCCTTCTAATGGAACTTTCTATCTCTCAGATACATTTATAAATAATACTTAGAATCACAAAATGGAACCATGACTTAATCAATGTAATTCAAGATAACTACTTAATATACCCATCTGATTCCCTAATCCAACTTATCTCTAGTATTTCTAAATTAGCTCTATGCATAAATAATCTATCTATTTGTATATACACTCAATACTTTGCTAATAGCGATAATTTGCACATAACAATGGCATAAGCATCACAAAAAAATAAAAAGTTTGGATTCAAAATTTAGAAAGAGAATGAAAAAGAGATAGCTTAATCATGCCTAGATTAAAATAACTCAAATCGAATTCCTGAAACTTCTTGCTTCAAATCTGCTCAATGGCTCAGCTCTAATCTGTCGCCTTCTTAATTTATAGCTATTCGCTTTGCTCTTACAACTCTCCCTTGCTTCTAAACTGATAACTACAACTACTAAGCAATGCACAACTGAAACTAATAGCTTTCCCTCACTCTTTTGATAAATTGAAATACAGATTTCTTGCACTCAAAATTACTCTCTACTCACAATCTCGTGGATACTCAAAACTCATATTAACAAAATGATTGAACAAATGAACAACTGCTCTCCTTTATACTAAAAATGGACAGAATTTCATTGCTAAAAGAAAGCTCAATTCCTTCAAATGGTGTCACCTCTCTCAGTTCTTGCTAGTTGTGGAAGTTTAACCATTCGACTCGACGACATTAGAATACCATGACTGGCATTTAGAACCAATCAATATTGCCACTTCTCATGCGTTGAGATCTCAGTGCTAAAACCATGTAGTTTCAGTTATAATTTGGACTTCAAAACCAGATTGAATGCTTCTCAAATGGACATGGTTGGGTTGGGCGAATCTTTAGTTTGTTGTTGGTAGTTAAATACAATAGCAAAAGTCTCATAAATTAGCACGTTGGGAAGAAAAACCAATTCAAACTCTTCTTCACGCCTTTTTCCCAAGTTGTGGGCTATAATGATAATAGATACACATGCCTTTTTAATCCCAATTCGCCACCTCATGTGGTTGGTAACAACTTATTTAAAATGCAATACTTAGCCACTTTACGTTGCAATAATAACCTTTTAATTGTGCATAGTGTGGTGCCTAAATCGGGCGATCCATTAACCATATATAACTCCCATTAAAACTACCACTAACCCCATATTCACGTGGCATATTTTCCATTAATATGCTTGCCATATCTATCAACTATAATAATATATATACTATAAAAAATATATATTAATATATTTGCATATGATAATTATTTAGATATAATATATATAAAATCTAATTGATTGCATACATACACATATATATACAAATGAGTATATGTAGATATTATTATCTATGTATATTCATACCTACATACATACATATATATGCTTCGTCACATATACATATATATATTAATATATATTCAAATATACATTATATGTAATATATGCTTTTTACAAAAGTTTAACATTTTAATATAAATTGATTAAATGGTCAAGGAGGATTGAAGACAATCAAATCTATTTTCCCTATCAACCAAAAAGCTATCAACTTAGGTTAAGCACCTACCAATACTAAACTTAGACTGACTCGACAAGGTTCCTCTAACCTATGCAAGTGAATGTGTGTTTCTACTCAGATAGATATACCAATGGTTCCAATACCAACCTCCTCTCCTGGATGATACTCTCCCTCTCCCACTAGAGGGTTCAAACTCTTCATGCATCCAACTTAGAGCAACATGTTCGTAGTTAGCTAATAACATATAAATCACATTCATAATATATCATAAGCATCATTAAAGCATTTAAAAAATAATTTCATCATAATGCATATTCATACATTTCATTCATCCATTGAACATCATCAAGACATAATCTTGCATTAAAATCATATTTACTCATAGGTGAAAGTAATTTGGTAATTTAGCATTGGGGTATAACATTAGAGGGGAACAATTTTAGTTTTTGGTTATCAATCTTATATTCATAAGTCTAGTAAAGAACCTTATATTCAAAGAGGACTAATTTGGATCTTTTGATGATAAACCTCAAAAGGCAAGAAGGTTAGCAAGAGAGATATTTTTACTAGATCATCTTCTTCTACATTCAAGTTGATTAGATAAGTAAATGTTCTTTCTACCCTCCTTGTCTCTCTTCCATTATTATTTATTTCTCCATTATTCATGATGTTTTTGATTAATTAAGCAAGGAAGGGCTTTGATCCCATGGTTACATAGCCAAAACCAAAAAAAGAAGGAAGCAAGCTAGGAAGAACAACACCAACCAACAACAAGAAACAACAAAAAACCAAATCCAGAAACCAAGGTGGCACGCAGGCCAATTATCAAAAAATGTAACCATAGAACCATCATATACTTCATCAAAAATAGAATACTACTACTAAAGTAGCTAATAATACAAAGACCATTTATAAGGTCTACCAGAGTACAACAAATGCTTAACCATAACAAAGCTATATTATAATAGCAGTCCATAATTGTAAAGTAGAGAGCCAAAAAATGCAAAGCAACCATAAACATCTAAGAAAGAAAAAATGCCATTACTTGACATTAGCAATCAAGTCCCAATACTCTCCAATTTGGGAGACATACTCCCTCCAATCAAGTCCCTCTTCTTTGGCCTGGTCCTTCATTTCTTCAATCTTCCCCATCTTCTGGAGCATTTTCCTAATCTTGGTTTGGCCTGAAATAACACCAACCATAGCCTTGTGCATGAGACTATTAGTTACCCTCACCAAAGTAATAATAACTTTCTCCATATCATCCATTTGAACCTGCATGTATGTCATCCCACTTTTAAGAAAATTAGTGTTAGAATCATCAACAATGTTAGTATCTTTAGCATTGTTTTTTGTTTCAGAAGCTTTCAACATTTCACTCCTTGACTCCTCTTCTATCCCTGTTTCTTCCTCCTCATTATCTTCTTTTTCCTCCTCCATTTATTCCTCTCCTAGATCATACACAATCTCTTCAAAGTTCATGTTTTCACTGTCTTCATCCACTTGTGGCTCAAACTCTTCCACCTCCAATTTCTCCTCCTCTTGAAATATGGCTTTTTGTTTACCCTTTTTATCTTGGGAGGTGGCCTTTGCAAGACATCTTGATCTTTAGACTCCACTGGCCTGAATCAACTTCCCTTCCTCGAAGACCTTTGTTTGATTTCCCTCTTTATCTTCATTTATAGTGATGGCCACATTTCAGTTTTTCAAGTCTTTTTTCGGATTCTTGGCCTTTGGGTGTTCTAGGAGAAGCGGTGAGTGTTTGCACTTCTTTGGGGTGGACTTTACTAGTTTGAGCTCTAGGGAATTTTTAACAAGAGTCTTCTTATCCCAGGAGTAAAGGGAGTGAAATTTTTTACAGCAGAGGTAGAGACTTTAACAGGGTGAATCACATTGCATTCAATAATTTGGGGTGGAGGCCTAGGCTTAGGCTCTTGAATGAGATTAGCCACATCAAGGGGTTCAACATCTTCCCCTATATTTTGATTCAGAATATCCTATCTAGTAGCCAAAGGATTACCATGGGGATTCAGAGAAAGGGCATGTTTATAAAGAGCAAGCATGAGGCCTTGGTGCAGAGGAGGGTTCACACTATTTTCAATGTTTTGTTGCAATGAGGAGAGCAGATAAAAAGAAAAGTTTATATGTTCATTGTGGTGAATGTGGTTTAGCAGAGGAAAGTGATAAGCATGTGCAGTCATATATCTACCTTCAAGAGTAAAATATATCATAACAAACATACTGACCAGAGAGAAGGGTGATGGGAGTTCGAGCCGTGCATACCCATTTTAAAACTGAGAGCGTTTCTTGCCATCATGGAGGAAATTATCAACAAACATTTGGTAATCAGATCCACTTCTTAACAACCTTAATTCCTTGGCTTTCTAGGCCCATCGCCTTTGTAATGAATTGAGTCATCACCTCAAATATAATAGCCCCAATAGCCACTTTCCCCTTTCTCCATGAGTTGGTGAATCTAGTCGTGAGACTCTCATTATACCCTTTCATTACTTCAAAAAAAGGAACCATTCCCACTCTACTGAATAACCTCCAAAGATCAACATTTCACCTAAGAAAGAGCCAAGCAGTTCAGAGGTTTGGTTAGTTTTCTAGGCCCACCCATTTCAGAGCACTGTAAAGCTTTAGGATTAATGTTTTGTGAACCTTTCCTCATAACACCATAGCACCCTAATAGTCAACTAATCTTGCAGAGCACACTACAACTTAAGTTTTGATAATAAACTCTTCTATAAATGAAATTCAAGAACTTTCTTAAAGAAGTGGCCTTTATCACATTTCCTCGAGAAAAAAAATCTTTATTGCCATTACAAATAATAAATGAGTCCTCATTATTCGTAGAAAGATGGTCTTCAACGTGGAGGTGAGATTTGAAATTAGGCACATCGATACATTGGGATTTGACACAAGCCTTTGCATTGAAATAATCCATGTAATTCTTAATATTCTCAAGAATGAAATAATAATTACCCTTCTCACCTGAGGATATCTTCTTATTCCTTGACATACCAATATTATCATCATTATAATGAGAGCCCTTTTTGACACAAGATCACATAATCCTCCTATGTTGATCCCTTTTCCCAACTTTATAAGTTATATACATTAACATATTTGTCTTTGAGCACTTTGTCTTTCAATGAAAAAGGCAATTGGTTGTACTCCCGTCAAGTCCACCTATTACACTTTAGTGCCTCCTCGACCACACAGTCGATAGAGAGATTGCATTCCCTAAACACATATTGTATGCAACAATGAGTGAATAATTTCATTAGGACCTTGCAATTATCAATAATTTCTTTTAGTTCCCAAGGGGTCACGCCACTACCTTTCAATATGTCCACTATTAATTTGGAGTTTCCTTTCAAAATTACCTTCTTAAAACCAAAGTCTCTAAGCATCTTTATTCCACCCCAAGCAACCATTGCCTCTACCTTATTGTTGGAGAAAATACCCATTTTTATACCATATCCCATAATGCAATCTCTCGAATGGTTTCCTAGCAATCCTCTTGCCCCTGCAATGCCATGATTACCTTTTGAGCACCCGTCAAAGTTGCATTTAATCCATTCCCTTTCATGAGGGGTCCAAATAGTTGAATTCCTAGCAAAAAGCGTGGACCAATTGAGATTAGTAAGGTCCTTATATTTATTCCCCAAATCTACTTGACTCTCAATTCTTTATAGGTCGGCTAGAATTTTGAGTAGCTATACCCTCCAAATTCTATATTTTCTTATATTTGGGCCTTTATAGACATGCTTACCTCATAGCTGCTTCTCTCTGCTTCCCTAAAAATCCTATTATTTTCCTTCCAGATTCCCCATGTTATGAAAGGGGGGGCTTGATTCTAGAGATCCATTATAATTTTATGAGAATAAGGACAGTTGGACCAACTTTCAATAATTGTCTTCATAGTAGGGGGAAACACCCAATCCAAAAACATCAAAGGGAGGAAAAAAGACCACACTTCTCTAGAGTACTGACAATGGTAGAAGAAATATATTATAGACTCTTCTTCTTGCTTATAGAGGATACATCTATCGACTAACTGAAATCCCCTCCTCACAAGGTTATCAATAGTTAGGATTCTGCCATGTGATGCAGCCCACCAAAAACAGTTAGGTTTTTATCAACACCTTGTCCCAATGAAGGTCTCTATAGTCAGTAAGAGGTTTCTCTAGTTCCTTATAAGCATTTTTAATCGAGAATCATGTAGAGGGGTTCGCCTTCCACAACCATTGATCTTTCCTTTCCTTGGAGAACCAAGTCACCTCCTTAATGAGGCTATGCAACCTTTGCAGAATCAACTCCCAATTAAGTTGTTTATGACCTCACAAGTTGGCACTTCTAAGCAAATTGTTAAATTCCTTCTCTCCCAATTGATGTAGGCAACCAAATTTTTACCACATATTCTTGCCAGAATTTGTTTGAGGGGGTTGAAGCCATCTAAGGAAAAGAGAGGGGAATCCATTACCCAAGGGTCTTTCCAGAAAGCAATGTCCTTCCCATTGCCAATCCGCTTTCTCACACCCAATTTCAACACATTTTTTGTTTTGATAAGATGGTTCCAAAAAATAAGGCAGGTCAAAGGCAGAAAGGAAACAACTCAGATCTCTATTCTTAAGATATTTCACTTGGAAAATCTTTACCTAATCCTTAGACCCTTCCAAGAGATTCCATCCCATCTTAGTAGTAAGGGCTTTGTTAAAAAGTTTAATTCTCCTTATCCCCAATCCTCCAACATTTTTAGTAGACACTTTCTCCCAACCTACCAAATCCAGTCTATTTTTCTTTTCTGTTCTAAACCACATGAATCTTCTTTGAATCTGTTCTATTCTATCCCCAATGAAGGCCAAGATTTTAAAGAGAGACAAATAGTAGAACGAGATGTTCTGAAGAGAAGATTTTAGCAATTGTATCTTCCTCCAACTTGCCAACTTTTTTTGGAATCTTTCAATTAGGTGATTCCAATAATTATTATCCAATTTTATTGAGATCAGAGGGAGCCCAAGGTTAGCGATAGGCAGAACAACTTCTTGGCAACCCAAGATCTGCACCACTCTTTCTTTCACTAATTGATCAGCATTGAAGAAGTATATCTTTCTTTTATCATAATTAATATGCTAGCTAGAGACAGAAACATAGTCATTTAAAAAAAATTTCCATAGGCTAGCTTCACCAATAGAGGCTTATCCAAACAAAATAGTATCATCAATAAACTATTGATGAGAGTCAGGCAGGAGAGACAAAGCAACTTTAACTCCTCTCAGGACTTTAGAATCAATGAGCTTTTGGATGTTCCTTCCAAGGACCTTAAAAACAATTATAAACAGATAGGGGGAGAGGGGATCTCCTTGTCTTAGACCGCAACCACACGAGAAGAAACCTCAGGGGACTCCATTTACAAGAACCGAGCACATAGGGTTGGTAACACAAGTAGTGAACGACTTAAGGAATCTACCCTAAAACCTAAATTTCTTGAGAACAACAAAGAGAAATAGCCAGGATACTCTATCATATGCCTTAGAAATGTCAATTTTGAAGGCCATCCTCAGGTTTTTACTTAGATCCATTGAATGAAGGATTTGATGGGTAATAATAACAAATATCTAAAAAAATTCTTCCTTGGATAAATCCTTTCTGGTTTGGGGCTATCATTTTTCTTAATACAACTTTTAGTCTGAACATAATTATCTTTAAGAAAATTTTATAGATAGTGTTACAGAGGCTAATGGGTTTAAATCCTTAACAAAAGAGGCTTCTTTCTCCTTGGGGATAAGGGTAATGAAGGTAGAATTCAATTGATTTAAGAGCCTCCCTAATCTAAATATATCTCTAGAAAAATTGAATAGGTCAGATTTAACAATATCCCAGTATGTCTAAAAAAATGTAGGAGGGAACCCATCAAGTCCCGGGGCTTTGTAAGCCCCAAAGGAGAAAATGGGCTGTTTAACTTCCTCCATAAAAACAACATTAGTCATTATATTAAGATCTTTCTCATTTATAAATTTAGGAATCACTTCAAGTAAATCATCATATACTTGGTTAGCATCCCCTTGAGCATTTTGGAAGGAGGAGAAAAAGTTGACAGCTTCCTCTGCTATTTCTCTTTCAGTCATCACCGTGGAGGCATCTTCTTTCTTAAGCATTCTTATTTTATTCTTGCTTTTGTGTTTCATGGTAGATTGGTGGAAGAATTTGGTGTTTTGATCTCCTTCAGTAAGCCACTAGACACAAGATTTTTGCTTCCAAAAAATCTCCTTTTGTTTGTTGATCTTAAGCCATTGAGATCTAATATTACGTTCATGAGTGGAAATCTCATCATTCACAAGGTCGCCTTCCATTTTATCCTGCACTTCCTTTAAGTTGTTTCCCAGGGAATTTTTAATTTCAAAAATATTACCAAAGGTTAATTTATTCCATCCTTTCACTCTCTGCTTGATTCTTCTTAGCTTCTCCACTAGGCTAAACATGGGGGTGTCTCCCATAAGTTCAGCCCACCAATTTTTGATTAAGGCAGAAAAATCAGGATGAAGACTCCACATTATTTCAAATCTAAAGGGGAAAGAGCCTTTGTTGTGATCAACATTTCTTTTAAGAACAATAGAATTATGGTCTGATCCAAATCTTGGGAGGTTAGAGAGAGATTTTATGAGATATTCCAATTTGAAGAGATGAGAAATCTATCTAGCTTCACTTGAATCAAATAATTACCAAGCCTTTTATTGGACCATGTGTATTTGGAACCCAATAGAGGAATATCAAAAATCCCAGCATAATTAAATAACCCAGCCAATTCCATCATACTATTAGTATAGACATCGAACCCTCTAACTTCTTCGAGGGTAAAAGAGGGGAGTTGAAGTCACCTCCCAACATCCAATAGTCATTCGATCTACTTTTTATAACATCATTAAGAGAATCCCATAGCTTTAATCTGTCCCTACTACAATTGGGGTCATAGATATTAATTAAATTTTATTTCTCTAGAGAAGATAGATCTTCCAAAGATACCATTAGATTGTTCCTTCCAATAAATCCCAATTTCCCTTTGAATTTTAAAGGATTCCATAGAGTAACTATACCCCCCGAGGCTCCTTCAACCTCACTAACAAAGTAATTCGCATTAGGCCATATTTTCAAAATCACCTTATCAAAGTTATCTTTCTTCATTTTGATTTCTTGAAGAAGCATAACATCCACTTTATTATCCAGAATATAAGTTTTGACCAAAAATTATTTATAAGGGCTATTAAAGCCGCTTATATTCCAGGAAAGAAACTTTATTATGAGAACAAAACTATTACAGAAACACTAGGAGGCCATTAGGAGAACAACCAATATTACTTCTTTTTGGACTTCAAACCTATGATCGAGTCCAGGGTTCTTTGTCTACTTGCAGCCACATCCCTTATAGTATCTTTATTTCTTGATTCCTTTTGGGAAGGTCTTCCAACCTTGTTTCCCCTCCAACATTCGACTTATTTTTCTTTTTTGACTTATTTGAAGCTTGTAACCATTCTTCCTCATCATTGGGGTGAGGGGAGAAGCCCAAAATGGATGATGTTGACTAGATTATTTTTTGGTGTTTCCTCAATTTTTTTCTTTGGGGTCTCAGATGGGTCCTGAAGAACTAGTTGTTAGAAAATTTCATCAACTAAGACTTATTTTTATTTTTGTTTGTGATAGGTGGGTTTTGACAACAAATCTTCCATGAGGTACCCTTTCTCTAACCATGCAAAAGAAAGAATACTAATGATTTAAATTCTTAATAAAACCTAGTGTAAGAGGGTAAAAGTACAAAGTTGTGTCACACTTTTGGCCAACTTATCAACACAAGTGAATTTAAGTATTTCTAATTAAAAATGTATTTTGGTCAAAGAGATGATCGTGTAAGGTTCATTCTAGCTAAGTTACATATGTCCACAACTTTTCTAACTAAAATTGTTGGCTAAATGCATATGTATCACCACTTTGAGGCCAATTTACCAAAAAGAAGAAGACTTATTTGAAAATTTTGATGTTTCAACAACTTCTACTCATGTAAATAACATTTTTTTTAAATATAAAAAATACCCTTTTGTAGATCCATAAGTGTAGTTTTCAAAAATATATATATTAATAATTTAATAATTATTTATATTTTCCTTCTTTTTTTTTTTATAATAAAAGTAGGTTATCAACACAAAATATTAGGTTCATTACCATGTCAAAGAAAAATAGTAAAACTTATTAAAAAAATTGAAAGAAATATGATACACTAGATAAAAGAATCTATATTAAGATGGTATAATTTTTTTCCATTTTCGATAAATAGATAATATGAAATTTTATGTCGAATGGAAACAACTATGTTTTAGTACACACACATTTTAATATATATTTATTGCAAGAACTTCTGGATTAGATTGTGTCCAAATTTTTTGCATCAACGTTTTGAATCACATTCTGTGATTCATAAAAAATTGGACACAATCTAATCTAGAAATTCTTGCAATAATCCATATGGATTGTGGAAATCTATTATCACTAAATATATATTTATCAAAATTGGAAAAAAATATATCCATGCACTAAATTTTCAAGTTATAAATACACACAATTTTTTTTAAAGGAAAACAAATAAAAATTACTATATAAAGATTGATGTCTTATGTAACTTCATTTTTTCAGCAACTAAATTACAGTGTCAATTTATTAAAAAACTATATTGAAATCATATTTTAATTTTTTTCAAAAATACAAGCATAAAATATACTAAAAAATAAATATTTTATTATATTACATCACGTCAAAATTCAAAACATATATGTCATTTTTTAGTGATTCAAGTTTAAAACTTGGATCACTATTGGTCATATCCTTCAAAAGTGTAACACAACTTTGTACTTTTACCCAAGAACATGAGGTCCCTGACAATGACACCAAAAAAGTGATGAGTTGTCATCAGGTCTCAACTTTGATTGACTAATTAGCGTATCAACCAAGGTGGTATCCAAGGCTATCTATAAAAGGAGTTCAAATATCTTAATTTGTGTTAGATTTTTATCAAAATATGGACTGGTTATGCTAAAATGAAATGTTTTACTAGAAAGCATTTAAGAGCTCTAATCTACAAAAGCATATGAAATGTCTTGGGTGAATATTTTGTAATCAACTAATTGATTACAAAATGGTTATATCGACCACAATATAGTGAGATTAAATATCTCCTCTTAGAAAAGGGGAAGCTCCCTTCTTATTGCTAACTAAAAACAACTAGTAATTAACTAAGCTTATGCACACTATAATTATCCATGGGGGTGTTTCCATTTATCCTATTATTATTTTTTAGAATAGATGTTTCCTCTTACAAAAATTACAATGATAATCTCATGATAATTACAGCATGTAATTAACCACAAAATACTAGTTGGAGCAATAATAACCAATATTTAATTCAATTAGACGAAAGAATAACTAGAATGATACTAGTGTGATAGGTATCTCTTCTCAAGGCCCTTTGAATTTGACACCATCGACACATGAACTTCCTCGTGGTTCACGAAGGAATTTTCCTAAGTTCTATGGGGATGGTAAACAACACCCAAATGAGCATATTGCCACATTCTACATTGCATGTGGAGTTCTTGGGGTAGAGCATGAAGATGTATATGTGAGATTGTTTATTGAAATGCTCCAAGGAGTGGAAGCTGATTGGTTTTATCATCTTTCAGCTGGAAGTATTACCAATTGGGCCACACTTTGAACTAAATTTGAAGAAAGGTTTAAACCAATAGAAGATGCTCATGCATTGTTAGCCCAACTTACTCAAATGAAGAAACCACACGTGCCCATACAATGAGTTTATGGCTAAGTTCAATAAATTCAAAACTAGAATTTCAGTTGTTGCTCAACCTACAACCAAATTTTTTAAGTGTTTCTTCATCAATACACATTTTCTTGAGGTAAGTTTTCTTCTATGAAGAGCATCCCCATCTACTCTTGAAGCTTCCCAAACTTTAGATGCTGAAGTAGAGCATGATATAATCCTCACCAAAAAAATAAGAATCCAAATAGGTCTAGAGGTAAGTCCTCCTCGACCTCACCTTCTACAAGCACCACAAATCCTATGGTGCAAAAGCTAGCTAATGAATTGCTAGATCTCAAGAAGCAGATTTCTCAAGGTTTGTCTATTCTCTCCTACAAGGACATTCCAAGGAGAACATACCCTAATGCTTCTAATTATCCAAGCAACGTTACAAGAAATCAAAACCATAATAGACTTCCCCCACCACAAGGAAGGCTTGCACTTGAAGCACCACCTAAAAATATAGTAGTGGGTTATTATGAATCTGAACAAGATGATCTTTTGCAATTGAAAAATGTATTGGAAGATAGTGTTAATCTCTTCCTAGAGGAGGAAGTAGATATAGCTGGTGAGTCTAACATCAGGTTTTTGAACTATGAATAAGGAGTTGAGCAAGAAGAGGATACATTTGGTGAGGCTTATGTTGTTTTCACCTACTCACAAAATTAGCTTGATCATTGACAAGGTGATGGAGCTAAGGCAAAGGATCACCCACATTCAACAATCACAATCACTAAGAGGGGAACTCCTTTACTAGTTCAACCAAAGGATATAGCAGGAAATAAAAAAGTACATCAAATCCTCCCGCTTCTTTTATTCCTAGAACTAGTACCTCAAATCCTAAGCCCCAAAATGGAAATCCCCCATCTTCTTTGGTGAACCCTTACCAAGCTTTTGATATCATAGATCATGCAAAGAAGACACAAAATCAAATGTATGAGGATGAGCATCTCCAAGCTAACCTTGACCAATTTGATAGACTTGTCAAGTTTGTTAAAATAAAGGAGCTCACCTTGGTCAAGATTCTTCCCAAAATACATTTGTTGCTCCTAAACCAAGGCCTACACAAAGTAACCTTGTTGCAACTCCTTCATCTATTCTTGGGAAAATAGATCCTTTCTATATTTCCTTACTAATCAATGGTTATAAACTTAGTAACCGTTTCATTGATTCAATTGCTTTCGATAATGTGATGCCAGCCAAAGTAGCTAATTTTCTTTGGGTTTAAATTTGACAAAGACTTTTGGCTGGTGTTTCTCTATGGAAAACAAGCAAGTCACCCTCATAGAGAAAAATTAAAGATGCTCAATTTTCATTTGTCGCTTTTCCTAATAAGAAGATTAAGATGATAGTTCTTGTAGCTGATGTCCCATCTTCTTATGGAATATTGTTGGGAAAAATTTCTACACGGACGTTGGTGGTGAGATCAACATGGCTTGGTCTGAGGCCAAAATAGCTATTAAGGGTGTTATGCAGAAACTGCTTACAAAAACGGAGCTAAGTTTTCTGTGACAAAATTTGATGATCCAAAAGATCAAACTATTTTTTAGTCTTCTAGAATGGGTACTAATTTATTGCAAACTGATGAAGTTTTTGAGTCCCCAGATAATGATTCAAGTGAAGATCAAGTAACAGATGGTTCATCCTCTTCAAGTGAAGAGATTCCAAATTTTGAATCTATCAACATAGGAGGTTCAAATGATGTTTGGACTTTGGAGTTTGATGGTAGTTGTTCTTCCACTGGATCTAGAGAAAGGATATTTCTCATACCCCATAAAGAAAAATCTTCCCCTTTTCTTTCAAATTACAATTTGATAACACTAACAATATTGCTGAATATGAGGCCTTGTTGTTAAGAATAGATGTTGCAAAAAAAAAATGAATTAAGAATCTTCATGCACAAGGTGATGTAAAGTTGGTTGTTTTTCAAGTAAGAAATCTCTACCAGACAAAGAATGAAATGTTAAGGAAATATCGTAATTGTGTTTGGGATTGCATTGAAGATTGTGATGCTTTTGATATATCTGTGGTTCCAAGGGAATACAATGATAGGGTACATTCTTTGGTTGTATCAACCACTCTTATGGTTCCTCACAAAGATTTCCAAGGAACCAAGTATACCATTGAGTTGGTTTTTCGACCCAGTGTTCCTGACAATTCTAGCAATTGGAAAATCTTCAATGATGATAATCAAATTATTGCCTTTCTAGAAAAGGCTAAATTTTTTAGTAAACTATATTTTGAAGGGAGCGACTCCTCTCCTTAAGAATCAATCTCTGAAGTGGATCATAAAATTAGTGAGGAAATCCTACAATTAAAAGGAAATAAAATTCCCAAGGTTTGGCATCTCTTGAAAATGTTTTGATAAGCATGATCCCTATGTCAAGAAGTAGAAGCAATCTGGATCTAATTCATCAATGGAATTTGAAAAAATTAATTTGGGGATAGAAGAGGATCCCAAAATGGTAAATATTGGTAAGTATTGTACGTTGGAAGAAAAGGAGAAGTTTGCAATTTTTTTTGTGGTAATACATGGACATTCTTGTATATTCCTATGATGACTTGAAGTCTTTTCGTTCAAAGAAAGTTTAACATGATATTCCCCTCAAGTTAGGTTTCATGCCTCATAAGCAAAAACAAAGGTAATATAACCCAAAAATATCAAGTACCATTCTTAGTGAGATTCAAAAAATGCTAAATGTTAGGATCATTTTTCCTATCCATCATTCAACATGGATAGCTAACATTGTTCCAGTACAAAAGAAGAATGGAGAGATCCTCATTTTTGTAGATTTTTCGTAACCTGAACCAATAGTCATTGAAATATAATTACCCACTGCTAATAATGGATCAATTTCTACAATCAGTGATGAGCTCAGAAATGTTGTCTATGTTAGATGGTCTTTTAGGATATAATCAATTGGAAGTGAGCAAAGAAGATCAACACAAAACCGCTTTCACTACTCCATGGGGCATGTTTGCATATCATAAAATGCCTTTTGATTTTATCAATGTCGGTGCCACTTTTCAAAGGGAAATGAACCTAGATTTTTGTGATGTGATTGGTAAGTTTATTGTGGTTTACCTTGATTATTTGACTATTGTTATCACTTGGATTTTGCACCCTGTTGAATGTGAAATTCAAGAATCCAGTGTAATATAGGAATACCTCTCAAAGTGTGGGCTTTGAAAGAAGAGGTCAACCTCTGGAGAAGACTTGTTTCCTATCGGTTATCACCTAACTATTGATTCTAAGGGGAAAAGGGAGAAAGACTATAATAAAGCTGAAAATGGTAAAGACTACTTTTATGGTGATACACCTAACTGAATCAGGACTATGAAATTCAGGAAACTCAATACTTAACTACAATGACAAAGTTATATATTGCACGATTAATTGTTGCATAACCTACATAAGTGTTTCACAAAAGGGTCACAATGTTTAAACTTCTAGGAGGAATGACAATTTCACAACTAGACGCTATTTTCAATGTTTGACACAATCTGTAACTTGTAGTATCATACTCTTGCATAAAGGTGTTAAAAATTAGACAAAATTATCAGGGAATGAATAATATTTCTCAAAATAACTTGATCCATCAACCAAATACACACAATAATGCAAAGAATTAAAAGGAAAAACCTCAAAGTCAATGATATCCAAGGTTTGAACTGTATTCCATACTCCAAAATGAGTTACAAAACCTTCAAAATTCTGTCAGAGGACTAAAAACTCACTAAGTACATAAATGCATATCCATAATTGACTCATAATGAGTTACAAATGAGAATATATCCATCATCTCCAAATAGCTCCACCAAAATAGGAACTAGAACCTCCATGAACTCGTATGTCTTCAAAACCCTAAAATTTAGCAATAAAATCCATCTCCAAAAGAGCTCACAATGGTTGAAAAAGTCATGCAAGACTTAATCAAACCTTAAAACACCTCCTAAAAATGCTTCAAACTAAGTCAAAAGCCTAAATCTGCTCCAAATGTCTCTCAACCTCTTAGAACCACCCCTAGATGCTCTCCATATGTCTATAACTACCTCATCAAGACTTCAATATTCTCTCAAAAGTATAGGCAACCCCATACTTGTAAAACCAAATCAACATTTTGCATTTAAAAGATAACAAGATGATTTAAGGGCTTATAAATACACCTTTAAGCCATTTTTTTTACATTTTATAAAATATGCAAAGATAAGATCTTCAAAAATGCGACGAGGCTAGAAAGGCTCCCATATGATGACTCCACTTTAACCACGAGGTGGCATTACATTAAAAACTTTCAAGAAAGTTTCTAAGGCATAGAAGTAAAAGCTCCACATAGGCCCTCAGGGTTACATTAGCTGCAATTGACTTTTTAAATAAAAAGAAGGCAAAAAATGCCTTCTATTGGCCTTAACATAGGGTTTGAAACCCTAAAAAGGAAAAAAGAAAGAAGCTTCATTTCATTCGTCATGTAAAATCTTCAAGAAGAAGCTAACACCGCTGACTCCATGAGGGTTTCATAGAACTCTGTAAGAGGTCCTCCTGAAGGATTTTCAAGGTCACACAAAGGCATTTCTTGTGCTAGAATTTGTTGATTTTCCACATAGACCAGTTGGTAAGTTATTCTTTTGAAAAAAAAAATGAATGATAGCCTCTTTGTTAATGATTTGGCCCCTACAGGCCGCGACATGCATTTTTCTTATAATTTCCATATGTTTTTCTTCTTCCATTTGGCCACCATCAAACTTCTTCAGGAGCTTGGGAAAACAATTTCTCTTTGTTAAGAAAAACTTGTACATGTATCAATATTTCTTTGATTCAAAGGCCACTTTGGGTCTATCTACATTTAATTGTGATTCTTACTTTGATATATAGCCGCAGCCAAGCATGATATAAGCATCTATTCTTCAGTACACTTTGGAAAAACTCCATAAATGTTTCAAGGTTTTTTGTTTTTGTAGGATTTTCAATATTTTAAAGAAAAAAAAGCTCGAACCGAGCCATATACTTTCATTTCTTTGCCTCTCGCTTTACGTATCAGGTTGCAAAGACTATATATCAACCAATAAAACCCACAACCTCCATCATAATTCCTGTAAGTTTTAAAAAAAAATTGGGTTCTCACTCATTACCCAAAACCAAGGGTTTGGATACAAAACTTCAGCTTTGCATTATAATTTTTTTGGGTTTGTATTTTTTATCCCATTTGTTAAAATGAGACAAAACTCCACTTCAAGCTCTGTATTTTTTCCATGTATCTCTTTTCCCCTCCTTATTGTAATATGCCTTATGAAAAGGCTGATAGTTGTCCATTGGGCTAAGAATGTCATTTATTGCTATGTGCATGAAAGGCTATGTCACTGTGCTTATTTGCATTGATATTGTTACCCCTGATTGGATAGAGTTGTAAATTTTAAATCCATCATTTGTGTATATTCAATGCCCACTGAACATTTACTCTTTCATAAAAGACTACCCCTTGTCCACTATGATTACTTAAGATCTAACTCATATCTGGTATGCCACTGCCTGCCATAAGGATTCACTGTATTATCATTATTTATTGCATTTGCTTCTTATTGTGCAAGAGAACCAACAGGTTGTCATAACATTGCTTCATACACATATTGCTTCATACAGTGCCTATCATAAATTTTATTTTCACTATTCCTACCACATTCATTGTAGTATGATCATGGTAATGCTTGCACTTGTATATTTATTCATAAGGCTGATGGAATTTCATGGGATAACACCTCCTGACACATTAAACAACAAGTAGCATGAATGCCTTGTGTATACTCCAAAACTATCTTTAAATAAGCTCCTTTTCATAATACTTGCAACACAGTCATGTTGATGAATTGTTCAACCCCTGTCATACTATCCTCTGGTTCAACATCCTAGATCTCTCATGATGTATGTTCATGATGAAATATCTCTCTCAATAGCTATCACAAGAAATTTTGAGCTTCTACTACCACATATTAAGTGCATTGTCCTTGACGTCTTCCATTGCATTTTCACTCTGTTAACTCTTAGTGACTCTGTCTAACAACAGATATCAAGAAAATTTCCTTGGAAATGCTTGTCATGGTATCTTTTCTCTTAGATATGTAACATACTATGAAGGTCAAAATCATGGCCCTTTAACACTCTCTATAACTTGATTCCATGAATTGAATTCTTATATCAAGCACAAAAAGGAAGCCTATGACATGTACACAAAAAACCATGTCTTATTCTCCACTCCATCATTCAACGCCTATAAAGTGATAGTATCTTCTAGGTGACTGCCATGTTGTCCTTTCTAGATTATGGAGCTGTCATTTACTTTGATTCAATCTATAACATGATGTCCTTTACTCATGATTGCTTTTGATATCTCTTGATAGATCTTACCTTTCATAAACATGATGGCATTACATACATGTGTTCATACTATAATTTTGCAATCCATTTTGACACAATGATAGTGTGCATTCTCACACATCTGTAGATGGATTTTTTTTTCTTTTCAAATAAGCTCAAAAGAGCTCACCATTACAAAATAGATTCACATTGCTTGGCAAGCTGGGCTCAACCCTTGTGGGAGCCACATTTCACTCCACTTTCCAAGATGAAATAAATCAAAAACAACATCTTGACAATACCTATAGTTGCACATGAAGCAAACATTTTAGAAAAAAAATGCATGTTTTGGCATGTATGATGACCTTGATGATTCTCAGAGATACCTATAGATTTTTTAATACACATTATGATCAGTTTATGCATGCATAGGGTGAATGTGTATGCAATGTTTATAATCAGTCATTTCCTAGAGTATACTCTAACACCATCGGTTACTGTCATATGTAGGACTAGGAGTGGAAAGGAGCTAGAAGAGGCAGATGAAGCTCGGGACAGCAGCAGGACGAATGGCGCCAGTCAAGACCAGTCATTCACAAGCAATGGCTGGTCACCTTTCTTCTATACACATTCATTGTTTTTCTTTACTTATTCATGTATGAGATAATGTATACTTATACATTCAATAAAGATTACTTTTTTGAAATGATTTGAATCTTTCTTTTGTTATATGCATGTGTATGAATGCAATGATCTGTAGTTGTAATCTTTCTAGATTTTTTTTCATTTATACATCTGAATGTAATGTAAGAAAGATAATAAAATGAATACCTCGTTTTCTCAGTTTAAAATCAAATCACTTCACCTGATTGAGCCTATGGGTGAAAATATGGTAACAACTATCTTTTCAAAGGATCGTTGAGATCATTATCATCACTTACAACAAGTTCTTAAAAGGTGCTGATAGCTTGGTATTTCTCTTAATCCCAAGAAATCTATTTTTGGGGTTACAAAAGGTAAGCTCCTTGGATACAGTGTCTAAGGAAGGAATCAAGATTGATCTTGAGAGGGTTAAATCCATTCAAAATCTTACTTTTCCTCCAAGTAAGATAGCGGTACATTCCTTTGGGAAGGTGAACTTCTCACAAAGATTTGTTCTAGACTTTGTAGAAAAGACTCATAATATCATGGAAATGATGAACATAAAGTAAATCTTTTATTGGAGTGTGGAATGTAAAGCTACTTTCAATGACATAAAAGAGGCTATTGGTAATGCTCCAATCTTAGTCTATCCAAACTATATAAAATAATTCATCATTTATAGTTATGCCTTAAAACATACTCTATCCACTATCCTAGTGCAGTAAAATAGTGAGGGGATTGAAACCCCAATAGATTTCATGAGTTTTCCTTTGAATATTCATGAAATTAAGTACTCATCGATGGAGAAGCATGCTTATGTTGTGCTAAAAGAAGTTAAGCATTTCAGGTTCTACATTCTTAATTCTCATGTTATAGCATTATTACTCGATTCAATGGTCAGATCTATCTTGAGTCAACAAAAATTTGGAACTAAAAGAGGTAATTAGATTGCTAAGATCCAAGAATATGACATGGTAATTAAGCCCACTAAGGTAGTTTTTGGGAAGGGTTTGTGTCAGTTGATGGTTGATAACAAACCAAAAGAAATATTCAATGATGAGGAAGTGAATACTGAAGATATTCCCATAGTCTTGTTTGTAAGAACGACTGATGAATGGTACTCTAATATTGCACATTTCTTCACATATGGAGAATGTCTTGATCACTTTTCGTACAAGGAAAAGAGGACAATCAAGTTCAAGGCCACAAAATTTACTCTTTGGGACAATGGTTTGTATAAAAGAAGTATTGATAGAACCTTTTTGTGTTTTGTAGACAAAACATAACAAGGAAGGTTGTTGTAATCTTTTCATAGCTTAGCATGTAGAGGACACTTCTCGACTCTAGTTACTCACAAATTTTTTAGAGTAAAGTAATATTGGCCCACAATTTCAATATGCATACAACTTGGTGCATAGGTGTGAGTTGTATCGATAATTCATCGGGAAACCCAAATTAGTGGCTCTACCCCTCAAGCCAGTGGTGATCGAAGAACCCTTTCAAAAATGGGGAATTGATTTCATTGGCACAATCAACCCATCATCAAGTGCATGACATAGTTATGTTCTCATGACTACTGACTATTTCACCAAGTGGGTGGAAGCCATTCTAGTCAAGCGTGCTAATTTGAAAGTGGTATGTAATTTCCTCAAAGAAAATATCATCTCAAGGTTTGAAATTCCTAATAAAATAATAGCAGATAATACTACTTATTTCTCATCCAATGAAATTAAAAAAAAAATCTTTGAATATGGAATCACTCTTTTTCACTCTTGTAACTATTACCCTCAAGGGAATGGTGAAGCTAAATAGAGCGACAAGAATTTGGTTACCATAATCAGGTAGTTGGTGGATAAAAATCAGAGGTCCTGGCATAAGGCATTATATGATGCATTGTGGGAAAATTGTATTACCCCTAAATAGGCAATTGGCATGTCTTTGTTTCAGCTCTTGCATGGCTTGAATGCAAAAATACCTATCACACTAGTATCATTCTCGTTATTCTTTCATTTAACTGAATTAGATATTGGTTATTATTGCTCTAACTAGTATTTTGTGGTTAATTACATGTAATTGTCATAGGATTATCATCGTGATTTTGTAAGAGGAAACATCTATTTTGAAAAAAGAGAATAGGATGAATGGAAATACCCCCATGGATAATTGTAGTGTACCTAAGCTTAGTTAATTACTATTTGTTTTTAGTTAGCAATAAGAAGGGAGTCTCCTCTTTCTGAGAGGAGAGATATAATATCACTATACTATGGTTGATATTACAATTTTTTAATTAGTTATTTGATTACAAAATATTCACCCAATAAAATGTGATCTACAAAATTATACAAATTATAATTAACAAACTTTAATTTAATTTTTGTTATAATAAAATGCAATTTTCTTAACTATTGATTGGTCAGAAATAAAACCTAAAATTTTATATTTTCTTTCTTGTTTTTCCACATAATGTAAAGCTAGAAATGATTCAAACTATACTATCACAAAATTAACATAGAATGAAGAATACAATGACAATCTAAACTCTATAGCTATATAATACACAGCTTCTCTTTCACATAAACACATCTTATAGAAGAACATAAGAAATAATAAATATAACACATGTAACAAAGATAACACACATAGTTAGATAGCATAAATAACATTAAGACACTAGACCTATAGGTTATAAATAGTATAAATACATTTACTCAAGCATGAATTTGATGTAAAACTACACTACTTATCTCTTATGTGCTCTCCAATCCCTTGATCGAGTGGTTAGTGTAGTAGTGACTCAAGCTTTGATACCATATATGAGTTGAAAATTAACTCACACACCTCAAGATCATCTACAAAAAAGATAACCTTGTACAAGAGAGTATGGAAAGAAGATAGATTTCTTGATATTATGATACAACAATGTACAAGACCCTTGCTTATATAGATAAGGTGAGGGATAGGATTAGACAATATCATGACAAGTGTCTTAATCCTATAACATCATGATACAACTAACATAACAAATATTGAATGGCTTAGGACACAAGAAGTAAATTACATAAGATAAGATATAATGACAACTAAGACTTTTAGAAATATTCTTAGGATCTAAGTAAATTTAACATGTGAATAGGATCTACTAGGTGAACTAGCTAGGTAAAACACCTTATTCACACCAACACCCCCTTAAGTGCAACTTAGGGAGCACTAAAAAATGCAATAATGAAAATATGATGATGATGATGATGATGATAGATCTCGACTACTAGGATATGTTAGGTACCCATTTACAAAATATCTCTCACAAATAGAGTAAAAGAGAAAAATTGCATAGAAAAACCCCTCTCCAAAAGAGGAAATGCAAGAAAAAAGTTATGTACAAGTGATGAAATAAGTGATCACTATAGGAATCATCATGAACCACCAAGGACTGCATCCATAAAAACATACAATATATATCCCCCCATAAGAGAGAAATATAGAGAATATATCACCCCCATAATGAAGTATCTCCAATACTAATGAAGAATGCTTGAAGATAGAAGAGGATCCAATGCTTACAAATATGTATCCCTTTGGGAAGAAACAAATCCAATGGATTATGTTGAATAAACTCCAAATCCATGAAGAGATATGAGGGAATTAGCCTCATGATCTGTATCTTTGAAAAATGATCAAGTATCTCCATGCTAGAATACATCTCAAAAAAATAGGTGATAACCCAATCAAAGAAGAATGTGATAAATCAGAATCAAGTGGTAACAAATATTGAACAAGATCCAAAGTCAATGATGATTTTACAATAATAGTGTAATAAATATCATCAAATAGGAGAGATAACGCCTCAAACATGTCCTCCAAATTTGAAATGTGAGACTCCACAAACAATTCTAAAATACATGTTAAAAAATCATCCCACAAAGATATATCTAAAAGATAATGATTACCTACTACAAAGAATCATGGGAAGCTTTCAAAGAAGCAACTCTGAACTTCTAAAGAAGAAAAATAAGATGGATGGTCCTGTTGAACAAAAATGATGGGAGCCTCTATCAATGACTCTATATAAGGAATCAATCAAGGTGAAGGATCAATAATTGTCTCTGATGGAAAGGCAAGGGAAACTTGAGATTTGGATGTAGCATCGGGTGATGGAAGAGATGCACAGTCAAACAAGAGTTGGATGAAATTATGTGAGAAATGAGGACATAATTCATCCCCATGTTGATTTCTCCCATAATATGTGTATCTAATTTTTTATACATGATTCACTCCTCAAATGATAACATCTCGAAAGTTACAAAGACAAAAACCCTCAATAGAAAATAGAAACCCCCAAATATGATGCATATTAAAAATGAAGCCCCCCCAAAAAGAAAAAACTTATCTAGGTATTAGGATGTCCAAGTAATCAATCATAATGTAATATTTGCAAAAACTAAATAAAATATACTTGTGGCTAAATTTATAAAATATGCATGAATAGGACAAAAGAGCTCCTAAACACCTTTCAAATGCCACACGAATCACAAAAATTGGATAAATTGGAAAAAAATTATGATCTCAAATGTCCAAATAGAATATTTGACTTTAAGCAACAATAAAACACACATGTAATAAAATCTAGAAAAAAACCTAGATCACTACAAAGTGCTCAAAACTATCTTTCCATTAATATCTTGTTTGTAAAAAATTGACTCCTGGATCAAAAGATATACCCCCCCCAAAAAAGCACCCTACTAGGGCTTGATGGAATTTTATTTTGCCCCTTGGGGGTTGGTGGTTGGTTCCCAATATGACCTAGGTGCTAGCGGTCAAAGAAAAAGAAGCACCAGTCTAGGCAGCGAACCCACTCAGGAAGCAAAATAGAGGCACAATGGCAACTCCCGCATACCACTAGTTGGAAAATAAGCGATAAGCACTATCAACGGGCCCTATGATTGTGATCAAGGGCCAAACCAAATAACCCAACTCAATTTTAAAATTAAAAAATATATATATTTTAAATCTATTATAACTAGGGAGGGTGACGAGGAGGCGAGTGGACAAAAGGGCAGGCTACAATGGTGCGCTAGGGATTTTAGGCCCTAGCTATGCATTTTAGATGATGTGTGGGAAGTTTTGGCATGGGGGGAGTTTTGTTCTGTGTGTAGGGGTCTAGTTTTTGGTAGAGTGTGGAGCTTGCAGGTTAGGGGTGTTGGTTTTTTCCAAGGGTGTGGGCTTGTGTGCTGGGGGTGGGGCGGAATTTCTTTCCCTTTATTTTCCTTTTATTTTTTCTTTCTTATTCCCTCAGGTAGAGGCATGAGTACATTTCAAAATTTGTAATTTTTTGAGATCTTGGTCAAGAGTGATCCACTCCTTCAACGCATGTAAGTGTTGTCAAGTTCCTAAACAAAACCTCAGCTGGTGAGGGGAAAACAAGAAATGGTGGATCTCATATCCAAAAAATGAATGGATGCCTTGAAATAAGTGTTTATCAACCTATCTTGGTAATCCAACAAGATTCTATCACAAAGGATGTCAATTATTTAATTAATTGTGCTTTAATTTGCAAGTTTATGGGGACTCAAATTTTGATTCCAGTAATGGAATCATGGGCTCACCAAAAATTGAACCCTAAAGGAAACATTAAGGTGATATTGGATGCTAATAATGATTTTGTGGTGGTGTTCTCGTGCTTGGTGGATCACAACAAGGCCTATGAGGGGGTCTGTATTTTTGCAACCAAGTGGGTCTTTTTATTAAGCCTTGGCATATTGTGTTTAATCCTTCTTAGGATCTCTCATCAAAGGTTCTTGTGTGGGTTAGGCTCTCATGGATTCCACTAGAGTTTTGGAGAAATGACATCTTACACATGATCGCTCTGTTGTTGGGTAATCCGATTGGCCTGTCGTAACAGACTTTGGATAAGAAGGTAATTTCCTTTGCCCAAATTTGGATTGAAATTGATTTGAATAACCCTCTGCTAGATTCATTAGAAATTCAAGTTGGAGATACTATGTGGGTTCAAAAACTTGACTATGAAGCTCTTCTATTTTGTTGTCAAATTTATCATTTGTATGGGCACTTGTAACAATATTTTCCTAAACTTAACCCTTTGGGGAAGACAACCAATGTAGCTGCAACTAAGGTACCTTCTCACTTAGAGTAGGTGAAGGATAAAGGGAAATCCCCTATGACTGAGGGAGTTGCAAATAAAGAGGTTTTTATCCCAATAAAGGCCTATAGTAGGGGAAGGGGCTTGAAGTGATCTCTTAAATATAAATAAGGAGATGATACCTATAACCACTTTGAGGCCTTGGAAAATTTTGTTGATCATGAAGAGAACCTAAAAAGGGAACTTCTGGGGGTAGCCAAGTGGGGGTTGAGAAGATACCTTCTAAGAAGGATGCTAGCCAAAACAAATAGTTGGTGGAGTATTTTGATTCTCAAATGGATATTGATCAAGATATTGGTGTCTAATGTGTGTTGGCTCTTGCTGGGAGTTTAGAGTTGGTAGAGGAATTGACCCAACATACTTTGGATCTGGGCCCAAAGGTGGTGGTTTCAACTCTTAGTAAATAAAGTAAAGGTACGTTGTCATTAGGTTTGCAACAAAAGAACCCCAAAAAGGGGGCCCTGGAGAAGCCTCTCAAAGTGGGAAGGAAGAAAGACCAGGTAAAATGAAATTAATGAGGGGAAATTTGGTGGAGTCAGGGTCGATTAAAACTATTGAATCTCTTTTTTCTAACCCTCATAAATGATTTTCCTTTCATGGAATGTAAGGGGTTTGAATAGCACCTCGAGACAAAAATTTGTTCAAGAGTTCATTAGAGTACATTCTCTTAATTTTTTTATTCGTGAATCAAGCTGTATGTGGAAGAAATGAGTAGCATTGCTTCCAAGTTGTGGAGGAGAGGATAGTATTAGTGTATTGGTGCTCAATGTAGGGTTGGAGGGATTGTGTTCCTTTGGGACCCACAAAATGTTTCTCCCCTTTGGTGGGCTTCTAGTAGACATGATATGACCATAGCAACCTTTAGTTTTGATGTTGGGGAAATTTTCTTGCTCACCAATGTCTATGCTCTGATAGATCTACCTAGTAAATTTTTTCTATGGTCTCATATTTGGTATATAAAGTCTCTAGCTCCTTTACTTCCATGGATTGTGGCTGGAGACTTTAATGTTATTGTTAGTTTGGAGGAAAAGCAGGGGGAGTGGATAAACTTGAGCCTTCCTCTTCACTTTTCATGGATAATATATAAGCCTCGAACTTGGTACAAATTAAGATGGGTAATGGTATGTGCACTTGGAGCAATAGGAGATATGGGGTGAAGTCCATTTATGAGAGGTTAGATAGATTTTTGGTTTCTAGATTTTGGATTGGAAATAGATGGATGACCAATTCAAAGATTCTAGATTGGAGGGGCTCTAATCATTGGCCTATCAAACTTTCAATGATGATGTTTTGTGTGAACAAGAATCCCTCCTTAAAGTTTCAACTTATGTGGCTTAGAGATTCGTCTTTTTTGGATCTTATGAAAAGATGGTGGCAGCAAGGTATGTTTACCATGGGACAACCATGTATTATTTTGTTAAAATACTTTGATTTGTTCAGTTTTAGCTTAAGAAATAGAATAGACAATCATTTGGGAATATTTTCTCAGCAAATTGACTACCTAGAACTAGTTGGATGCCATCACTAGACATATTTGGGATCATGGGATTTCAAAGGGATCTCTCCAAGAATAAGGTGATTCTTTGAAGGAGTTAGCAAAATGGGAGTTGCAGGAGGAGATTTATTGGAAACAAAAGTCTAGGATAGATTGGCTTTAGGAGGGAGATAGAAACACTACTTTTTTCTTTAACCTTTTTAAAGATAGAAGACATGGGAACTTGATATCTTCAATTGTTTCATCTTAGGGGATCCAACTTTATTCCTCTTGAGATATCTCTAATAAGGCTACCCGATATTACTCTTCTCTATTCAAGGATGAGTCTTCTCATGGGGTGGAAGAGGAGAATCTTATTTTGAACTATATTCCCTCAATGGTTTTTGGAGAGATGAATGAGAGGCTCTGCAACACTATATATCTTGATGAGCTTGAATGGATTGTCTTTCAAATGAAGAAAGGGAAGGCCCTAAGGCCTGATGGATTTCTTGTAGATTTTTTCAATAATTATGCGAGATTATCAGACATGATTTATTGGAAGTTTTCAAGAATATCAAAGGAATAAGCAGATGCTAAGAGTTATGAATTCTACTTTTATTGTGGTTATTCCTAAGAGAGAGGGAGCTAATTCTTGGATTTGTTTAAGCCTATTGCTCTCTACAATGTGGTTTATAAGATTATTTCTAATTTAATAGTAGAGAGACTTAATTTGTGGCTTAATAGAGTTATTTAAAAAGAGCGGAGTGGTTTTGCAACTAGCGCGTAAATTTTGGATGGGATTGCTATTGTTGTTGAGGCTATTCATTCAATGGAAAACTCCAAGGAGAAGGCTATGTTTATGAAGCTGGATATGGCTAAAGCATATGATTGGGTGAGATGGTTGTTTTATAAAAGGTACTCATTGCTTTTAGGTTTAGTAATGATTGGGTCAATTGGGTGATGAGTTGTGTTACATCCAATTCTTATTCAGTTTTCATTAACAATGAGTCCTCTACCCTATTTGGGGCCTCTCAAGGCCTTCAACAAGGGTATCCCTATCACCTTACTTATTTATTATAATGGCTAAGGGTCTAGGAAGATTTTTAAAGAGAAAGTGCGGCTTGGCCTTATATAGGGATGGAGATGGGGGGTAGGACTCCCTTCTCAATCTCATTTATAGTTTGTGGATGACACAACTTTGTTGGGGGTTGCCAATATTAGTGAAGCAAGAAACTTCAGACATGTATTGGATATTTATCTCGTTGCTTCAAGGCAGAGGATAAATGAAGCAAAATCCTCCATATTTTTTTCAACACCCCTCCTCTTATTCAATCTAAAATTACTCAAATTCTCGGGTTTCAAATTGGTTCCCTTCTATTGTATTTGGGTATTCCCCTTTTAGTTGGCCCAGTGCCTAGGGAGACTTGGAAAAATGTGCATGATAAGTTTCAAGCTAAAATCAATCATTGGACTATCGGGTAGCTTATAGATTCATGGTGCAAGTTTCTCCCTTAAGCTAAGTTAAGGAATTGGATACCCTCTCTAGGAAATTTTTATGATTTGAGAATTTGGCCTTGTCAATATGGAGCTTGGTTAAGTGAGAGAATGTGTGCAAGCCAAATCAGGAGGGGGGTCTTGGGTTGCAACAAGTTGTTCTTATAGGTCAATGCACAAAACAAGATCAATTTCGGGCTAAGATCCTTGCTTTAAGTATTTTTGAGGAGTGGCGATGAAAGATATTCCAAGATATGGCCTGGATGGGAGGGAGTCAATAATTTGGGATACTCTCAAGAGATGGGCTAATTTAATCAAGTAGGGTTTGTTTTGGATATGCAATAGGGGATCTAGGGCTCTGTTCTGGTTTGATTCTTGGGATGGATTTCCCCCATTAATGACCATGCATTTGTACCTTTAGAATGTATGTCATAGCTTCTTGGAGTCTGGGTAGACTAGGGTGGAAAACTTTAAAATTAACAAGAAGATGGGACATGTAGAGGTATTCAAGTGAAGGACTCTTAGGACTGGCCACCTGTAGGTTCAACTGAGAATCGTCAAGAGCTATCTTAAATTTTAGTAGGTAGAGCTTGCAACTCATTGACTTTGAATGAATTGTTGGCTTGGAGTCCTGGTCCTAGGGGGTGTACACTGTGGTTGTTGGGTATCAAATTTTGGATTGATAGAAATACAAAGAGGAGGAAGTCCCTTGGTGGAAGAATGTTTGGAACAAGTTTTCTTGGCCTAAATGCAACTTCTTTCTCTAGTTAGTTTCTTGTGATAGATGTCTCACTTGGGAGAATTTGAGAAAGAGGGGCTTTCAAGGTCCATCTATTTGTGCTCTCTATGGTAACAATGAAGAATATTCTTCACATTTATTCTTTCAATGCTCATTTGGTTAGTTCATTTTGCACCAATGGTGGGGAGTTTGGAAATAAGCATGTGTGCATACATCAAATTTAGTTGATTCTTGGAGAAGTTTGGGGAGACCACCTGCTAAGGATTTCTCTATTGAAGTGTCTCAGAGTATTGGGCCCTCTTGTATCCTTTGGAAAACTTGGCTTGAAAGGAATAGGAGGATTTTTTCAAGATCGGAGGTTGACGGTCCATCAAATATGGTAGAGGGTTTTGGAGATGGTTCAAGAGACTATTCAGGTGAAGTGTGAGGTGGTTACCCTCGTCGAGACTGGGGAGCTAGAGATGATGCAAAGATTGGGTCTTTTTAGGAATGGTTCAAGGGTTGCCTCTTCTATGGGGGAAAGGAACCCCAAAAATAAAATCTAGAGAGAAGGTAGGTGTTATCCTCCTCTTGATGGGGTTTTGAAGATTAATATTGATGGGTCATCCAGGGGTAATCCTAGGCAAGTTGGGATTGGTGGTGTTGGGAGGGACAATTTTGACACTGCTTTGTTCTTCTTCTCCATATATAAGGGGCATCAGACTAATAATCTTATGGAGGCTTTTGTTGTCCTGTATGCTTTGGAGAAGAGTTATGTTTTGGGATGGCAAAATATTATGTGTGAAACTGACTCCATGATCCTTGTTAATTTGTTAAATAAGTAAAATATGGAGGGATTAAACTGGTAGTTGGCATCTATGACTCAATAGATTCTCAAGCTAGGCGATTTGTTCGATATGGTGTCCTTTGTCCACATCTCTATGGAGTGGAATAGTGTTGCACACTATATAGAAAATTGGGCTTCAAAGCAATAGGGTGATTGGAAGGTTAATGGTTGGGATCATATTCCCTTGAATTATTCCAACAAATGGAAGCTAATGATTCAAGATGATATGCATGGTTAAGGGGATGCATTTTTTTTCCCCTGGTGGTTGGTCTTTTGGCGTAGTTTCTATGTTTTGTAGGGAAGGCCCCTTGGGCTCCTGTTGGTTGAGTTTCTTTGGGACGTTTGTATTGTCTGAATCTTTTTGATTATTAAATTTTACCCATATTTTTTCAAAAAAATCCATTATACCTCAAATTTGATGGTTTGCACAAAATTTTACCTCACCGACGTTGATAAAGAATCTAAAAAACATGTTGCCATATATGCCTAGGAATATGATGATTTGATAGCGACAATAATTATTGGCATTTGTAGACAAATGATGGATACCATATGGTAAAAATTTATACAATTTCGTACAAATGTATAACAAAAATAATGGTAGGGGTTTGCAAAATTCCTTTGAGGGATTGTGGAAAAAGTCTCTGATTTTGATGATTTCATGATTGATCTTAGGGTTTTGGGGCCTCCTGGACACAATGGAAGGGTCTTTTGACCCAAAATTCTCCAAAATTATAGCTACCTTTTGGATTTGGCAACCACTTCCCAACTTCAAACCCTCATAGATCTAGCCTCACATGCCCAATTTGGATGAAACAAAAGGATAATTTGACTTTCTTGGACTCCTTGAACTCAATGGTGAGCTCAAATGGGCACCAATAGGCTCCAAAACAAATATGTAGAGAGAAAGTCCCATAATTTGGTATTTCTATCAAGTTTTTATGATCTCTAGGTCATCATATGATGTAAGAGAAGAGAATGCTCAAATTTTCAAGATCCACCAAAAATTTCAATCTAGCAATAACTCATGCACAAAATATATGGAGTTTACAGATGTGAAGCTTGTATACCATGTAGGAGTGACTCAAACTTTGATACCATGTAGGAGTTAAAAATTAGCTCACACACCCTAAGATTACTTGCAAAATAAAATATAACCTTTTATAGGAGAGTATGACAAAACAAATAGGTTGCTTGATATTATGATACAACAATATACAATAGTCTTTCTTATATAGACAAGGTGAGGAATACGATTAGACAAGATCATGATATGTGTATTAATCCTAACATGAGACAACTAAGATAACCAATATTAAATGACCTAGGGCACACAAATTAAATGGCATAATATAAGATAATATATAATGATAACTAAGACTTCTTGAAATATTCCTAGGACCTAAATAAACTTAACATATGAATAGGACCTACTAGGTGAACTAGTTAGGTAAAAAACCTTACTCACACCAACAACCAAATCAATAGAATTTTGAACTCTTCTACTCATAAAATAATTAAACGTATGTAACAATGCTTCTTGAAATAGGAATTAAAGATTTTTCTATGGAAAAGAAGAGATTACTTCATACACTCAAATGTCAAATGTCAAGTTTTTTTAAATAACAAGAAATTTATAGCACCATGATGACATGCATTGATTCCATTAAGAGTTTGTTACATATATTTATAAATATATTTTGAGTTGAATGAAATGGAAATAGTTTAATTATCTAAGAAACTATTATTAAAAAAGAGTCTTCCATCCTTCTTAATCTCCAAAGAACTAGCAATATTATGGTAGTTTACAACTTCATAGGAGACAATTGTCTCTAGAAATCCCCTCATAAAGACCTATCCTATGATAATTCCAAAGATGCTTCAAAAATTCCAGAGCTCTATAGATGTGTCACTCCATAAATTATATCTTTCTAGAATGATATTGACTAGCTATCTAATAACTTGAACAGTTTATGGATCCTTACATTTCCATCATAATTTTTTTCAAACATGGTCCCCTTATTTATTTTTGATGTATATTGGAACATATTTAATGGCTTGAAATAAGGGAATTCTAATACAGATATTTTTTAAGTTGCCTCAGGAAATAAAACTCGGGTTTAGGTTTATACTTTTTTGTGTTCAACCTTTCTAAAAATGGAGGATCTTTGGTTGTAATTTCTAGTCATGATGGGTCTTGCTTAGGATACTTGTCCTTATTATTTAGTCGAGGACTATCAAAATTGGAAGGTTCTTCCATTAGGAGTTCCATGATAAGCGAAGAGGTTGGTCTAGGAAGTATTTTTTCTAGCAAAGTTGAACATCACTTACCTTGATTATATAGGTTAGGTATTGAACAGTTTTATTAGTATGTCAATTTAATATGCTTATTATTAGGGTTAGGTGCAAGTTGGGTTACTTTTGGTGGGGTAGGAGTAGGAGTAGAATTAATTATCATAATGGCTCATTGATGACGCAAAGTCTATGGTTGTTACTGGTAGCTAGTATTTCAAATTCCAAGGTTGGTTTCCACTCCATTATTGTTGTCATACATTTTGGGGGTGGATTCCATTATTGGTTGTGGACTTGTGATTTGTATGGATATTATGGTCACACTCCTCATTGTGGTGTCTAACCAACTGGTAATGGACTTGGTCAAGGTTGAGTGGGTATATTGTTCCATGGTACATAATAGCAATTAGGAATGCCTACAAATGAGCTTGGAAATGAAGCAATATATGACAAAGGATTTTGGGGTGTAAATTATATTTTACAAATTTTTCTTCATCTTCTATCATTTTAAACTCTAGTCTCTTTGGTTTGTCTTTCATGATACTAGCCACTCACTTGTATTTATATTTGTGTCACAAAAAAATGTATCCTTGGACATTTTTATGCTCATTTGGGATTTTATTGTGGATTTTGGCCTATAATTTGCTTGGATTTAATGTTGTAATGTGGTCAACACATTCACATTAGGCCTTGAATTCTTGTAAATCAACAAAAACTTAATGATGTCTTGCAAATAATGATGTCTTGCAAAGATGTTGTGAAGTGTTGTAACCTAATTTTACAGTTTTCTAAGAGCCTTTCATTAAAATTCACCTAGATAACCTCTTTTTCACTTAGCAAGCCTTATTTCGAAGTGTTGTAAGGAGTTGTAACAAACTCTCACACTTTCCTAGGTTTTTCATCAATATATTGACCCTTTCTTATGATAAACTGGCCCCTTTATGCAGTTATAGGTCATACTTAAGTGTATTTCAGAGAACAATCTTGTTAAACATCATTAAAAACACTTTAATTCCCAACAACTGGAAAAATTGCCCTGGTGGGACCAAGTCACCACCTTGGGTGACTTAGTCCCATCTGGCTTAAAAATCAAAATTATTTCAATATTTTGATGGGATATTGTTCTCTAAACCCTAAGGTAGGCCTGTGATGAGGTATTTTTAGGAAATTAGGGAAAATCATAAATAAATAAATAAAGGTTTTTCCCCTCATTTTCACCCTAACTAATTGGCTAATTCATCCATTTTCATTTCTTCATTCATAATTCTTCTCAAGCAAGCTAGGGTTTCAACATTCTAAGTCATCAAGAAGCATTCAAGGCCAGATTCTTCAACCATTATTGCAACAACTCAAGATCTATCATCAAGGAAAGGTTTTGACTCCATTGTTTCATGCTTTATTTCATTATTCCTTCATTTTGGTTTAATTACCTAAAAGGGATTTGACCAATGCAAACCCCCATGCCCTAACATCCAAGATTTATTTCTCTTTGTGTGATTTGCAAGTCTTGTTTGTAGATTTGTCAGAGAAAGATTAGAAAAGTTGTCATCAAAGTATCAAAGCCCTTCAAAGTATTTAAAACCCTAAGAGAAGCTTGGAGAACACCTATAGGCCAAATTCTACAGTTTTGGATCCAAAAAATTACCAGGACCCCCAATTGTGGCGACTTAGTCCCACTATGCAGGTTTTTCAGAGATTTTTGTAGATTTGGATACCCATTTGGTTGAAATAGGCTCTAGTGTAGTTTTCCAAAATTTTCCCAAAACTGGACTAAGTTGCCTAGTTTGGCACAAGTGTCTCGCAAGGCTTAAAAATTAAATTTTGTAGAATTTCAGAGACATTTACAGTCTTCACTCCAGCCTTTGCCAGTTTCCAAGTGCACTCTTTCTGTTTAGCCCTTTTATCTTGTTTTGCATTGTATTTTAATCTATACTTCTGCATATCACATTGCATCTTCAAGAATTCTATGTTTTCCAAGTTTACACTTGGTGGTGAACCCCCTTTATCAATTTCCATCCCCAAGAACTCTCCCTTTGATAGATTTTGATCTCCTTTGCATTGAAGTCTCAAGGGTTTATTCTTGAATGAATTTCAAATCTATCCCTTTCCCTTTAGGTGAAAAATCCTAGAGGTGCAAGAGAGGTGACAAAATTTGTGGTTCGATATTCAAGCTTTGTATAATAAAAATGGGGAGCCAATGCTAATTTTTGTTCTTATTTCTTTCTTGTCTAGTTGTGTTGTCATACATCTCAAGTTGAATGTATTTTCCATAGCAGAGCAAGAGTATTTTTTACAAATCTAACACAAATCATTGAATATAAATATATCCTTGCCTCCAATTAAGTCTAAGGTATCCATATGTTCCTCATTGAATCCCCTCAAGAATATGATATTGAAGGAGTATAGGGATAGCTTACTCTGCTAATATTTCTACAAACAAAACATGAACCATTCCACATAATCTTCTAGGGGTTCATCTTCTCTTTTTGTCATTCTGAATATGTTATCTCCTCTCATGTCCCTTCCTCAACTGGAGTCCTTATATTACTTCTTTAGGAACTTATCTTTCATGGTTTACCAATCAACTACCGTGTCTTTCCCAATCCCATAAACCATCTCAAGGCAACATCCTTGAGTTTTGTTGAGAACAACTTCAATCAATGTGCATTAGTAGTATAATAGTAGCTTCTATAGAGGATATCAAATTCAAATAAGAACATATCTCGATTCTCTATGATTAGACCATAAAAATTTGGAAGGGTATAATGAGGAATGTTTTCATGGTAGAATTCATATCTAATTAGAAATGAAAAATTAGAAAGTCATGCTTTATGAAGATTCCTCTTCTGCTACATCTCCCATTATAGCATTAAATTTTTGGCTATAGGTCAAGAGGAAATGACTTGAGAATGAGGCTCAATCAACCCTTGGCTTGAAATAATTAGTGGGATGGTTTCAAGGAGTTGTGCTTCAGGAATTAGGGGTTCACTTGACTATCCCCCCTTAATGTCTTCTTTTTGTACTGAGATCTCCTCTTCATTATTGTTAATTAGAAGAAATCTCCCCAAGGGTCTCTCCTCCATTGTATGTAATGGTTTTAGATCTAATGGTAACCTTCCAACACGTCATTAGTATATAGTGTGGTATTTTCACTAATTTTTATAGGTTCCAAATGTTGGAAATACAATTATATGCTAGGAAAGTAGGAAAAAAATAGTTTAAAATTGAGAAACACTAGAGCTTGGCACCATCCTCGACAACAATGCTGAAAAATTTGAGGACCATCATTAGTCAATAAATCTAATGTAGCAAGAATGCATTCAAATCAATGAATACTAACATCCCTTATCAATCAACTTATTAATTATGATGTGCTATATTCATCATGTTAAACCTTGGGACGTAATCCTCTTGAATGATGTTAGTATTGTCTGTATGACTAAAGGTTTTTTGGGTTTATCCTAGGTAGTTGCGTATAGTAGGAAAATAATCTTGAAATCACAAAGTAATCTATTCTATGGAATTCAAGAAATAAGAATCATACAATAATTGTTATGGTTGATACTACATGTTAGCAATTACTTTATTAATAACAACAAACTAACTGCAAAAAGTAAATCTAATTAAGATTGTTGAAATCATCAAAATAAAAAGACTAAAATGGAAAAATATTGTAGATATTAATTTATATTGTAGGTTCCACTCACAACAACACATTGAGAGTAAATTTTTAATATATCAAACTTCTTGTGCATTATACGGGGAAACTATAAGGCTTAGCTAGACAAAATATGTCTTATGACATAAATCCATGATAGGCAGGTGTAAGACCTATAAAGGGAAGTTTGATTAGGTCAATATATATGTTTTTTTAATCAATTTTGATGTTGTTTAAGATGATTTCCTCATAGCTTCTCTAGAAAGCCTAATTCACAACAAATCATGGGGAAATCATTCTAGCATTTACTCATATCATTATGTGACACTAATAGAAATCCACAAAAAATAAAAACAAAGGCCACAAGAAGCCTTATTTGGTAATTTTTTGCACTACATGTTGTAAAAACAAAGTATATTATTTAACTTTAGCTAAAATATTCATTTGCTCTTTCAAAAAATCCTAGACACTCTAAACTAAACAAAAGAAAACTACTATCAAAGAACATGGAAACAAACTACAAAATCCAAGTCATGACTAAATAAAAATATTATTATTGTGACCTGTTAAGGGGCCTAGTTGGGTTAAACCAACTGCAAAGTTGTCTAAGGTAGTTGCATGGGAAAATCCAAAGGAGGGTTGGTGGAAAGTTAACTTTGATGGAGCATCAAAAGGGAATCCTGGACCATCAGGTGCAGGATTTATCATCCAAGATTAGGAAGGGAATGTAGTTTCTTTTGGAGCAAAGAAGCTGAGGGAGGGAGCAAATAACATAGCAGAAGCCTTTGCAACATTTTTGGTAGTCATATTGGGTAAGAAAATGGGAGCTTCAAGAATTCACTTAGAAAGTGATTCACTTATCATTGTACAAGCCATAATGAAAGGGGAAATAGGGGCATGGTGAATTCAAAACACAATAGCAAAAATAAGAGAAGAATTAAACTCATGTGAAGATTTTGTGGTAAGCCACATAAGAAGGGTTGGTAATACGGAGGCTGACATTTTGTCAAGGTGGGCTACAAATTTTAGCGAGGTTGGTGAAATAAGATTGGAGGACTTTAGAAATATAGTCTTAGTAGATTAAGCTAAAAAAGGTGGCAAGGATGCAACATTAATGAAGGGAGATAGTGGGAGAATCAGAGCAAGTTGATAAGACTGGTGAAATGATGTGGAATATGGTAGTGGCAATCCTAGTACAAAGGAAATTTAAGGTCGAGGTGTGCGGTGTTAAGGAATTCATTAAATCTTGGCCCTCAATAATTGAAGATAATTATAGAAATAGGCGTGGAGAAGAAGGCATCAAGAGTTTGTGGTGGTGGCAACAACGGTGTTGCAGGAGTCTTCAATGGAGGCCAATTTTACTCTTCAATCAATAAGGCAACTGAACCCTTTCTATGGTGAAGCCTTAGACCAAAGGCTAATGGGAATGTTTCTTTTCACTGATGGGTGGTTGGTGCAGAGTGTCCATATGATTCTAGGGAATTATTTTGGTAATCTAAGGCATTGTTATAGCACAAACATGGATGTCTACTCGTTGATAGTAGCATGGGGTCTGGACCTGGGTGAATCGATAAGCACAGTGAGAGAAGTAATGAAGACGATTGTACATAAGGATTTCTTGGAAGGGCTGGAGTCAATTTTAGAATGGGCAGTACCGGGTGAAGGTTTAGACATCTAGGAAGGCTTGGAGAATGTAGAACTAGAAGGAGCCGAAGGATGTGTTTTGTTCGTGCATTGGCCAGAGGATGCAATCAAGAACCACTGTAGGGAAGAGGAAAGGTTAGGGTGGCAAGCCCTGAAGCTCTTCGTCGAGCTAATGAAGGTGGAGGCAATTATTGAGCAGGAGAAAGCGAAAGCGAGGTAGATAGAGGCTAGAGAATAGAAAGCGAGGAAGCAGAGGATGAACACAAAAAATAAATTGGGGTTTCAAACAGGTAGCTTAGGCTAGTTTATGGTTCTTTAAGTTTTTTGCAGACAAAAAATTGGACTGTTAATTTTGGTTTTGGTTTTTGGAGTTGAACCCTTTTTGTGGTTATGCAATGTTATTAATGTGTGTGGGTGAATTTTTTGAATTATGTGGATGCATGAAAGATAGTAACAAATGGAAGTCGAACTGTTTCTAGTTGGGTAGGGTTGTAGTTTCAATTTTTTGCATGTTCATGTGTTATTTAGAAAACTGAGTTAACAGTAGGAGAATTTTGGATGGTAGATGAAGTTATGATGAAGATGATGTAATCTATTTTTTATTCTAGAAATACAAATCCTATTACCGACCAAAAAAAATATTATTATTGTGAAATTTAATAAATAAAGGTTGACACCATGCAAAAAAAATAATGTTAAAGGTTTTATTATAGAAGCAACATGGCTAGAGGGTGTTACAATTGGCAAAGTCTCTTGCATCAATAAAAATATTCATTGGATTGGATGATGGTGCACCTATCTCGAGAAGATTATTTCAATATTTCCAATTCCAAACTTTATTGTGAATCAAACACTCATATTAGTTGTTATGTTGTTTGATGTAACTTATAAATATATTAATTTAAGTAAATTATTTTTATTATGTTAAAAAAAATTAATGAGTTATTTATATCTAGTACCCTTATAACTTTGAGAGCATTGATGTTACAAAGGCTAACAATCCAAACTTGTATTATATTGAGTTCATTAAATATAAAGCACAAAACAAACCTATTAGATAAGTTGTTCTAAATTCATAAGTATATACTTTATCTTAGGAATAAAGGTTTAAGAAATATTTATTACTCATGATTGCAAAATAATATTATTAACACAATTCACTATTTACTCATGTTAATCACCCTCTTAGCGGGAAAATTATCTTGCATAAATAAAAGGCTAAGTTGGATTGGATGATGATGCATCCATATTGAGAAGATTATTTCAGTATTGTCAATGTAAAACTTTACTGTGAATCAAACACTCATTATATTAGTTATGTTCAATGTAATTTATAAATATAATAATTTAAATTATTTATTTTTATTATGTTAAAATAAATTCATAAGTTAGTTATATCTAGTGCCTCTATAACTTTGAGATCGTTGATATTACAAAGGCTAACAATTCAAACTTGTATTCTAATTGAGTTCATTAAATATAAACCACAAAAAAACCAATTAGATATGTTGTTCTAAAGTCATGATGCATATGCTTTACCTTAGGAATAAAGGCTTAAGAAAATATTTATTACTCACGATGACATAACAATATAATTTAACATAATTTACTATCTACCTATGCACCCTCTTAATAATGTGGGCCACCTTAATACACTCCAAATGAATTAATTACCTATTCAAAATGGCTTAGGTCTCTTTATATAACTACACAATTAAATAATCCTTTGCCTTATCATTGGGAGAAACTCAAGCACACCACAAAACAAACACATTAACACTATAAAATAAATCAAAGGTACAAATTTCTTATCATTTGAATCTATGGCAATGAGGGAGTGGGAGCCTAACTAAAAGGACCCCTTTATTCATCTTCTTCCTACTATTTAAAAAATATTCTTCTTTGTTTATACTTTTTTTTTATCGTATGTAAATAACATGCTTTTAAGAAATGATTCACAAATATGATGATATTATATTCACTATCTAATATTATTTTATCATTTTTGTACAAAAATAACTAGCAATACTTTTTTAGAAGATAATTAATGTAACATATTTTCCTTAAATTTGCTTCAATGACTATTAAATATTTTAATATAATGTATACTATAGCCCATTTAAAATATCATACGTAAAAAAATCATCTATTGTAGTGTATTTAAAGCATATAAAGCCAAAATGAGTAGTATATTGAGAAAAACAAAAGAAAAGTACATAAAAGAATACTACAAAAAAAACGTTGAGCATAACAAAGCATAATTTTTCTTATTTGGAAGGAAATACCGCTAGATAGATGTAATTACAATTGTGCACATAAATATATAAAAATAAATAAAAATAATATGAACTAAATTATCTTAACTAGTTGTGTGAGTTGCTACCAACATGATAATTGTTAACCTTGTATATAACATCGTATGCTCTTATCTTGCCTTTCAAGGGATTTTGATGGTCAGAAAGTGTTAGATAATAAGGGAACCAAGTTTATTTAGTTTGTTAACTTAAATTTATTTTATACCTAGTTAAGTTTTTTGTCTTGTAATTGTAATATTTTTTATTTGGATCAATTAATTTATAAATCCTTTAATATAATTGTATTTCTTATTTGATAATTGTGCAATTAGATTGTGTCCAAGTGTAATTTTTTTAGCATGTTAGAAAATATAATAATATTATTGATTATTTTGTGATCTAACACATTGAAAATTTTATGTTTCAAAAAATGGTAAAAAATGAACACTCCAAGAAAGGGAAAATAAAGAGCAAGAAGATTGCAAGTACATCAAAATATGAAGATAAAATAATTATTAAATCCTCCCAAAAGGAGGTAATTTGGATTTCTAACTTAGAGGCTCTCACTTTAACAATGGGTTAAATAAAACTAAATAAAGTAAATATTGTTAAAAAGGAAATTGAAGGGAACCTTAACTTGAGTAAACCTTTTATAGTTTGAGACTTCCCTTTTGGATGTGGTGGGAATGCCCCTAAATTAAGTGAAGAGGTATGGATGAAACTGTTGTCATTTAATGTCACCCTTAGATGACCCATCATTGATAACCGATCTAAGAGATCCTACAAGGGCCATCTTTCATAGATTTTCCTTGGGGAGGTTCCTAAAATTAGCTAGGTCCTAGGTTTTTGAGCTTTCAAGTTTTCACATACCTCTCTTCTTGCATACTTTCTCCATCGCCTTTGATCCTCCATTTCTTTTTCTTCTCTTACCTAAGTGTTTTGGGTTTCAACCATTTTCCTTACCCTTTAACCCTTACTATCCCTTCTTCTTAAATCTTAAGCCTCCCAGCCAGCCACCAAAGTCTGATTTGGATCCTCGAAAATTTAATTGTCTCAAATTTTTAGACTTTGGGGTTCGGGCTTCCCTTTATCTCTTTCCATCTTTTCAATTCAAGCATTAATCCTTTTTCCCAAACCTCGATCCCCGATCTTCCCTTCGAATTTCAGAGATTGGGCCTTTCTTCTTGTGTTTGTCTCATCTTTGTGATAGGACGTAAACCCCTTCTTTGATCCCCAAAGTCACAATGGATCTTTTGAGATTTGTCTAAGTGTTAAATTTTTTGATTTTGGGCATCGTCCTTCCCTCTTAACTCTTACTTTATATGATAAGAGGTAAATATTTATCTTAAATCCTAATCCTCGAAACCTCTTTTGGCCTTCGATGATCGAGCCTTCTCCTTCCATCTTTCCTTTCCCCGAATCCTTCCTTCAAAAATTCAACTAATTGTTGAGTTTTCAAGTTTTGAGAGTTGGGCTTCTCCTTTACCTCTTATCTCTCTTTGGTAAGAGGTAGATCAACTCTTCGACCTGCAATGACACCCTTCTAACATCGAGCTTTGATCTTCTCTTTACCCTTTTCAAATTTATGATAAGGTGTAAGCCTTCTCCCTTTTCCTTTTGTAGTGTGTAGTTTAGGGTTAGTGTAGAGCTTTACAATGCTAGGTTGGATCAACCTTCACTATACATGATTTTGAAAGGAAGTTGATCTTCTCCAGAGATTTGAACTCATATGTGCAAGGTCCCACATCTTGAGGTCATTTCCATTGTGTCATTAAAATGCTAAACCTCATGTTCAATAAAGTGCAATTTCATGTGACAACATGAACACTTCAAGTCCATCCTAAAGAGAACCAAAAAAAGAAATGCAATCTGAATAAGGTTATAATTTTATAAAAGGAACTACTGTTATAAATAAAAGGATTTTCTAAAGAGGAATCCAAAGAAATGAAACCAAAATAAAGCTCTAATTTTGTAATAACTACTATTTTTCATAAAGGATAAACCAGTTGATTGTTGTGATGATTAATTTTTTTTGTATTTTCTATTCAAGTTAAGTTAAAATTATTATTACTTAGTTATTTTTATTTTCTTATTCAAAATTTAAAAATGTTTATGACAAGGAATTCATATGGAAGGAAGCCAAGTACCCAAAACCAAAGCCATAATCCAACTAAAAATTCTAATGCATGCATTAAGACAATCATTAATCTTCAAATAGAGCAAAGAGATAAGATTAATAATATATCTTTAATAATCTATATAAAATTTTAACACTAACATTAATTCTATCCATATTCCTAAATCTAACTCTAACTCTAACTCTAACCTTGACCTTGATTCTAACCCTAACCCTAACTCTAACTCAAACCCTAACCCCAACACTCAATAATTCTAACCCCAACCCTAACTCTAATTCCATCTCTAACCTTAACCCTAATAGTAATTCTATTATAACCCTAACCCTAAACTAAACCTAACTCTTACACTAATTATAACTCTAACTCTAACCTTAACCCCAACCCTAAAATTAACAATAATATTGATTCTAACTCTAACCCTAGCCTTGACACTAATACTATTTAGAACCCTAACCCCAACCCTAAAACTAACATTGATTCTAACTCTAAATCTAATCATAATCCTAACACTAACACTATTTCTAACCCTAACCCTAACTTCAAATCTATCTCTAATCCTAACACTAAACCTAACTCTTGTTGGAGTAAATAGGTCATTACCTGATAATTAATTATCAGATACCTTTTTACTTTGATTACTTAAGCTAAAATTAGGAGTTGCTTTTTTATATTAGATTGAGCTATATTTAGCACATGTTGTCTCAGTGCATTAGATGATGACACTTGCTACAATCTAATCAAATCCTCATCTAGGGTTTACTTTTTTATGCTTTTATAAACATTCATCTTTATTATAATCATCATTTCAGGTTATTGCATCAATAAAATTTCTCAGGTTCAGCACATCATCTTGCTTAGATATCTCTTTTGTGATAGGATAATCACTTGCAGGTGAATTTTGGGAGTTGTGGATTTCAATCATCAACTCGAACATGGTATCAGAGCTCCAAATATGCAGCCTCTTATTCAAAATTTTGAGGGATCCAACCTTGAACAAAATCGGTGCATCTTGGAGTGAAATGAACCTCACCATTGCATTCAAAGTGGCTGAAAACCTAAAGGTCAACTATCGTTTCACAAAAAAAATGAAAATTTGAATTTTGGGCCAAAACAATTTGGGGCACATTTTTTGAGGTAAAATTTGTACAACTGTATGGATTTTATAGTTTTTACACTATTGTATGTGTCCTAGCATCATCATATTATTTATATGGAGAAAAATGGTATGCTTGCATCAAAAATTGATTCGATGGTGTAATTTTGTGGGGCATCTTTGAGTTTTCTCGTGACGTTTTAAAAAAAATTGGGCAATTTTATTTAATTCGGTAATGGGGTTTATTTTATCAGCTACACATTTTGTTTTTATCAGCCTCTAGTTTAGTCCCTCATGACTAGGGGTGTCCACCCGTTGGGAGTTCATGCGATTGATGACTTCCATTTTTCTCATCCCTGCCAACAACCTTGCACTACCCCCATTGGCACCCACACCTCCTCTCTGCTCTGCTGCCACTGCCCCTCGATGGGTTTTTTTCTATCTATCCCCTAGTCATATCAACAACCAAGGGTTTTAGTTTTAGCCCTTCATGCTCAATGATGGTCGCCTAGGTGACTAAGGGCTTACCTTTTTTAGCCCCTTGTTTTTCCCTCAAGACCTAATTATGAAACTTTCAACAAATTGAGCATAAGTTGGCCATCCAATCTCCATTTTTTGCAAAATTTATATTTTTGGAAAGGTGGTTCCAATCTTGATCCATTTCTATAGGTAATTGTTCCAAATTTTGCTCCTGATTTATTCTGCAGGTCTTTGAAGTCAAATCAAGTTGTTTTTTCTTAGGAGGGCATAACTTTTGGCTCAATTATTGGATTTTTCATGATTCAAGTGGTGTCAAAAAGATGATTGAGTCATCTTCATAAATCTTAGGCCCATTTTTCCAAAAAAATTACTATGTATTTGTTATTTTAGTAAGATCTCATATTTTCATTTTTTGGTTATTTTCTTGGAAAATGTGCAAATAGGTCGAGTTTTTTGGGATAAAAGGGAAATTTTTCTACATTGAAGGGGTCTATACTATTGTATCAACTCATTATTATACTTTTTCATCATAAATACAACACATAATTATTCGCTCACTCCATACAACTACTATAGTTAGAAATCACAAGTAGAGATACATCTAAAGAAATCAGGGTTATACAAGGAAACTATAGGTACAAAACTCAAACCTCAAGCTATTCTTGAGAAGAGAAAGTGGTTTAATAGGGGAGGTCAAGATTTTGGGACATTATTATGTCTATGTCTCTTGATCTTCTCTTTCATGTTAGATCTTGCACTACAACCAATCAAATCTAGACTCAATTAGAGTCCTTGTTTGGGAAGCGGGATACTATGAGAAGATTTCAGTTGTAGAATGAGATTATCGGCTTGAATCCTTGATATTTTGATAGAATTTAGGAATTATTCACAAAACTTAATTCTCTCAGATTGTAGTTGATACGGTGTGGTATTTACAAAGAGGACACTTAGTTGGTTCTTTCCATCCTTGCTAAGCTTGGTCCCGATTATTCAATTTTTATTTCTACCTTTTATACCATGAGAGATGAACTTGGTGTCAAATTCACTATGCCTTCACTTGTTGATTTTTCTACATCACTCACTCGAGAGTAAGGAAATTTGATATAGATGGCCTCATTAAAGTCTTCCAAATCACAGGCTCTTATTACATGACCAGGCACTAGAGATCCAAAGGCTTCAAATAACAAATACGAGAAACAAAAATAAAAGGATTACATGTCACATGAGCAAGCCAACAAATCACAATCATATAATACCTCAGATTCTTCTTCCTCTTATAAAGGGGACTCATCTAAGAAGGATCGACCAAAATGTGTGTATTGCACAAAGACAAGGCATGATGAGAATCAGAGTTATGTAAAGAATATTGATGAGCTAAAGAATTTCTATAGAAGAACCATATTCAGTTTCCTTCATTCTCTTCTTCCACTTTAGAACCTTCACAATTAGGGTCATCCACCATGGCACATGGAGTCGACAAGATGAAAGGCCATTCTCTCTTTGCATCCACCAATATACAATCCAACAGATGGATTCTTGATTCAAGGGCCTCACATCACATGGCTTCATCTTTGGGTATGTTCTCTTCATTTGATCCTTACACATTATCACATATTTTGATGGGAAATAACACTTATATGAGATTTAATAGGAAATGATCCATAGATGTTGAGGATGCCACATTTTATGATGTACTTTATGTCCCTTCATTATCTTCCAATCTCCTTCCCATCTATCATATTGCACATAGTTGGTAGGTAAGACAATAAAGTTCACTCTTGATTTAGTGCCTATCAGAGACTTGCATAATAGAGAGATTCTTGTAGTTGGGACAGTAGATCATGCTTCTTGATTGTATGCCTTCTCTCATTTTTCTCTAGATAAGCTTGCACTTCCATTGGTTGGTCTTCACTCTCATGCATCTAGATTGGATTAGATATCTAAGGAGAAGTCTGGTCACTTGAATCTATGTGTACTTCCATTATCCACCTTGGTTCATGATACTTGTGCTAAGCTTCCTCCTCCCACATTGCATCTTTAGAGATCAGTTCTTTCAGCAAGATGTTTATAGTCTTTCATATTCAACTTTGTGGGATGACTACTTTCCATACATTATAGAGTTATTTGTTGAGTCTTATATTACAGATATTGGGGAAACACTTGAGGATATTCACTTCCTCTTTAATGATAGCTATGAACCACTAATCATCACATCAACATTGTCTCTTGAGGTTATTCTACATGTATCTTCACAATTGTTTGGATTTGCTTCAGTTGATTTGGCTTCATTTGATTCAGACATGTGGACCATTGAGCATTTCTCTATGGCATCCATCATGAGACCATTTCTCTAGAGAGAGTTCTTATTCATGCATCATTAGATGTTTTTATTCCTAAAGGGAGGAACATTTTTTGTCATTTTTGGATCATCTTCAACATTCTTCTTTGAGAATTCACTTTTGGTAGAGGAGCTTCTTCCTTTTGGGGAGATTCATTGTCTCATCCCTTCTCTCCTGTGGGGGATCTTGATTATACTCATGTGACTGAAGCAACACTTGGGGGAAATTTTGAGTCCTACATTTCTTTGTCACATGTGTGATTTCATTTCTTTTATCTCTCCTCTGAAGAGGATTTTTTTCCCATGAGGTTTTCTCCTTTTATCCGTTTATGAGAGATTTTAGTTGCTTGTTCATGGTTACCTCATCAGGACTTGTAGCTAAGACCCATTCTACATTAATCTTATCTTCCTTTATCAATTATTTAGTTTCTCCCTAAGTTGATCTTAAGGGGGATGTTGGAGTAAATAGGTCATTACCTGATAATTAATTGATCATTAATTAATTAATTATTAGATACCTTTTTACTTTAATTACTTAAGCTAAACTTAGGAGTTGCTTTTTTTATATTAGATTGAGATATATTTAGCACATGTTGTCTCACTACATTAGATGATGACACTTGTCACAACTTAATGAAATCCTCATCTAGGGTTTTCTTTTTTATGCTTTTATAAGCATTCACCTTCATTGTAATCATCAATTCAAGTTATTGCATCAATACAATTTTTCAGGTTGTTGAGCACATCATCTTGGTTAGATCTCTATTTTTTGATAGGATAATTGCTTGTATGTGACTTCTAGGAGCTATGGGGTTCAATCATCAACTCCAAAAACTCTAAATCTCTCTCTAACCCTAACCCTAACCCTAATTCTAAAAATAACACTAATTGTAATTGTAACCCTAACCCTAACCTTAAACCTAAATCTAACTCTAACATTAATTGTCACTTTAACCCTAACTCTAAGTCTAAGTCAAATCCTAATCCTAACACTCATAATAATTATAATCCCAACCATAAAACTAACAATAATTTTGATTCTAACTCTAACACTGTTACACCCCAATTGTGTAATTACTATTTACTATTACTATGTAGAGTAAAATTTGAATGTAATGTGAATTCAATGGATGAATAAATTGTGTGTGTACTTTTTTATCACTAATTTATGAATGAATGTCATCTCATTTTATATTTATGAAGGAATGTATTTATGTGAATTGGATGAATATTGAATTGATATTCTAATTTAGAGATGTATTATGTATACTGCATATTTTGTGAACAATTGACTGTTGTGTGCATATGTTAGTGATTGCAGGTATATGTTCGATTCCTTCAGGCGGAGGGGAAGTATCACTCAGGAGAAGGTCCTGGTCAGGTAGCTAGTAAGGTAACCTATTCGAGCTTACACACACCACAATAGAATAATTGAGTTGGGTTATTAAGTGGGAAGTTGGTAAGTCATCCTTAGTTTTATGTCTACTTTAATAAGAGTCTAGGTTACTATTGAGTGCATGCATGAATGAATTTTATATGTTTGAGCTTGAGATTTCTTTCCTTGTTACTATATTTGTATTGATATGGGAAACATACGAGGTATGTGTATGCATACACACATGCATGATGATGATAAACTATACACATAAAGGAACAAATACATGAGGGGACATAGGTAGATGTACCTATGCACACTCATGCATGATTTTCTTATGCGCATGGAACTATCTGATGGAACCAACAACATGCATATGTATATGTATAGATATATCGCTCGTAGTTTCTCATCAATACCATAGTAATTATGTATGGTTTGGAGTGAGAATCGAATGTGTATGTATATATATAAAGTATATACATATATCCATATGTATATATGTATCAATATATGCGTATGGTGGCAAATGGACATGCCTATACGAATGTATCGATACATGTATACATACGTATACATGTACATAGAGGCATATATATATGTATACATAATCGATATATGAATATGACAATGTGATTGTTATCTTGACGTACATTCCTTTGTATATTGATTATATATACATGTTTTTTCTACATATGATAAATATGGATATATACTAACATATACATATACGCCTATATGTATATATACATATATATTTATGAGTGTTAATATATATATACATGTAAGTATATATGTGTATAAGTTGTGTATATATATTTAATGATATTTTCTTTGAGATAGACTATCTAAAGCAATGATTATCAACCGATTATGATGCTATTTACATATGGATTTGAAGTCAATTATCATAAAACAACTTAGTGGCCGAACTTTGTGATAATTATGACTACATTCTTTTGGCCACATTTTATTCTTTTACTGTTAAACAAAAAAGAGAGTTTGTGATCTGCAAACTAAGAACAACCATTAAGTCAATGTTTAAGAAGAGAATAAGTCGACACCTTATTGAAAATGTGGAATTAGTCAACCGAATTACCACATTACTTGGCATTGACCAAAAAGTTGTAAGTACATGGAAACATATTGACAACTATGTCAAACCAAGTCATTGAGTGAATCGACACATATATCATGACTTAGTTGATATTTAACTGGCACACATTTTTTGTTGATTGTTTCCTCAGAAGGAGGAAACCATGCCATCTTTGAGAGAGAATAATAATGTTTGGCGCCACCTTTGAATCCTTTAACTTGTATATGTTTGTTTTGAGATGCAATCGAATTCTATTATATGAGGATTTGAATTGGTCTCTATTTGATGCCATGTAACTAGGTTGATTTGTTGTTGTATAAGTTGATTATATTCTTTCATATTATCCACCTTTCGAGTTGAGTAAGAGGTGTTGCTATGCATGCTTACTGCTGTTAAAATCATGCCTAAACTGTAGGCTGAGTTGTTACCAGTTTGTTGTATAAATAGAGGATTAAGTTCATATGTTTGGATGCATTCTTTATACAAGTATTACACATTCTTCTCTACTTTATTTCTGGTGCAAAGTCTTTGAATTTATATACATTTCTCTCTGCAATATTCTACCAAGAACAGTGAGTGAGAGTCTTGAGTTATAGAGTGAGATTATGTCACATATAGATTTTCTTGATTATTTTAAATGCAAATTATTAATCATGATATTGATTAATTATATTATGTTAAATGATTATGTAAATGGAATTTAAATGATTATTCAAATTGAAGTTAAATTGAAATTGAAATTGAAATGCATTTACAATGATTCGAAATGTATTTTTATTTAATTTGGGGTTTGTCATTGCTGATGAAAACTCGAGTGCAAGTGAACGCAGGAACAGGTGAACGTGATTGAAGGTGAGAACATCGATCAGGTAGAGTCATTTTAGCCATTAGAAATTTATGAGGATGGTGGAATCACACACACTCACTTAGTTGATATTTCAATGCATTCTTGTGATTTATGTGTTTGCAAATTTTAAATCTAGTTTTTATTGATTTCTCCAAAAAGTGGAAAAATATATGTTGTTTAAATGACGATTTTATTAATTTGTTAGAAAATGGATCTTGTTGAAACAACCAAATTATTTAATTCAATATTTTATCATTGTTTGAAAATAAGATGCTTGTATTTCGAAATTTAATGAAATAGACTTTTTATTTCAGAATTAAATAAAATGTAATAAAAAGTTGTGTTTTAGAATTATTTGTTTTTATTTGAAAATTATGAAAGAGGAAAAGATTTAAATGTAGAAATTAAACAAAGATTTAAAATTGAGTTATTGAAAACAATTTTGAAAACAATTCACGTGCAAATTGAAATGGCATTTAAAACTTCAATTGAATAGATTGAAGAAATATCTTCAATTAATTGGAAAAGCAATCAAATTTCAAAACTTGGAGTTATAGAATTGATCTGGAGATCAACCTCAAATTGGGGATCTCATTTCTTGTTAACATCTACCTTTTTGCATGAAAAAGAGGGATTAAATCTAAGGGAAATTCGAATTGGAAAAGAGGTAGAAAAATATGTTTTTATATGAAGAAGAAGAAATAGACATAGGCAAAGGAATTTTGCCAGGGAATTGAAATAAATTAGATAGAGGCAGAGATGGATAGAGGATTTTCTTGTTTATTTTGGAGCTGCTAATTACTCCATGCGCACACAGCTTGGAGGAGAGGATTCAAAATTAAGAATTCTTTAAGTTTCTGTTGTCATCTTCCCAAGATACACTTACCTCATCTCCCACTCCCCACGCACTGCTACAAGGAAGGTAAGGATGCACCATCTGGGAGAAGCAAGGTACACATAAGAGGTAGGAAGGGTGTTGTGCAAATCAGAAGACCCCCATCCTATCCATACGCAGCCACCCAGTGCTTGGAAAGAACAAGGCGTTGCCAAGGAGTTTCCCAAGTAGCCACTCTCCACACGCAACCAGGCAGGGGAGAATTCCATGTCCCACTCAGCCACGTGTCTCCCATTACCCACGTAGGGACTGGTAAAGAAGGCGCAAGAAACCAACGTGGATAAAGACAGAGAAGAAAGGCATGCCTAGGAGAGGAGAAGGCGCCACAGAGAAGGAAGAAGAGGGCGTGGTGTAGGGAGAAGAAAAGTGCGCCCAAGACAACAGAGAGATAGTAGATAATACGCAGGGAGATAGTAGATACTACGTAGGGAGATAAGGTGGAAGGGTGAACATCATAGGAGAGAAAGGATAGAAGGCATGGAGAATAGGCAGTAGGAGATAGGAAATGAAATCAACAGAGTGAATTGTGGGAACAAAAAGAAGAATTTTCATACAAAACAAAACAACAAATAAAGAATAGAGGAATATCACAATCCATTTCCAGATCTGAGAATTTATCAAATAGGATTTGAGATTTTTAAACAAAACATGAATAGAGTAAATTTGAATGAGATAGCTAATTTATTGTATAGATTTTTCAAAACTATTTAAAAGTAATTATGTTTCTTAGAATTCTGTGTAAATTTCTTGAACAACAAACTATGAATTACTGGGAAAACAAAACTCCATTGAACAAGTTCAAACATAAAAGATTGTAGGAAAAATTTGAATGAGAAAATAACGAGAAATAACTGTTTTACAAACTTAGGAAAAACTCAAAATGATTTGAAAAGAATTTTATTTTTTTTAAACAGAAAACTTTATTTACCTATGTTTTGACAAAAAACTTTATTTGAAATTGGATTTGAAAAGAATTCAAACTGAAAACAATTTGATAGAATATCTCCTAAATTTTAACATGTTTTTTGAAACAAAATTTTTTAAATAGTAAATTTTGTAATTGAAACTCTAAACATTCTGAAACAAAAACTGAAATAGTTTATCTTAAAACTGTTCTTGAAGTAATTATTTATTAATTTATTTATTTTCTGCAAGTATGGAAAATAGAAAGTAAAGCAATTAATTTAAAGATATGATTTACTTGAAACAAAACAAATTAAGATTAGTTCACAGAGGAAACAAAATAGAAGAGTAAAAAGAGCAAAAGAACGTGTGCTCTTTTATGACTGTTTTACTATATGTATTTTATCTACATACTGGAGATACACCTTCTTTATTTATTTTTGATTATTTAATTTACTCGATTTAAATATTAATTTAATGTCATTTATGGATTAAAACGATGAAAAGAACAACTTTTAAACTGTTTTCACTACAAAAAAAATTACTTGTTTTATTGTTTTTGAAAGGTTGTATTTGACTGTTTAGAACCATGCATGCTTGATAAATGAATGTGCATGTCATGTTTTTGGGAAAGTTATCTTCTGGGACGGGTGTCGAATATGGGTTATTAGAGAGTGTAGTTTTGCTTTTCCAAAACTGTTTTATTTGTCGTGCATGACATTTTACTTGGCCAAGTAACTTAAGGACCATTGAAATAGATGGAATTATTGAACTCTCTACCATATCTTGGTATCGAACTTTCTTGTTTCTTAAATGAATTAGAAAAATGAAAATGCTTGTTGTTTTACTAGTTATACTAGGCACGCACTAGATTCCATCTTGCTTGTCGACTGCTTTTTGCTAAGCGATTCATGTAGGGTCGGGTATTTCTTGAATGACTAAGGAATTCTGGGGAAGTGTAAGCTTCGAGGTTGGGTGGAAAAAGCATCTAATCCTTGTTCTCATCTCCTTTATGAAGATATGCTATTGGATTGAAGATCAAAGGAGGTCATCTTCTTTTATGTTTTATTTATTTTTGAAATATGTATTAAAGAGCTTAAGGTGACTGAATTCCTAAGTCTCGAATTGTAAATGATATAACAACATCATATGTATGATTATCATTGAAGTGTATTATGACACATGTATCTATTTAAATTGGAATTATATATTGAATCTATCTTATCGACTTAAGTCATTGTGTTTTGGAATCAATTGTCTTTTATGATGTCTAAATGAATGAGTTGTCGACTTTATTTTGAGTATAAATGAAATTATTTAAAGTTTTGTCAAAGTTATGAATCTTAGATTTTCGCACTTTACATTTGGTATCAGAGCAACCAGGTTCTGCACTACAACCTATGAGCTCATTACGCAATAATGCATAAACCTTATCAGAAGATAAAGGTTGAAAAGTTCTTGTGCCAGAACGACAAGAGAAAGAACTTAAGGAAGTGAAAAGGAAGATGTAAGTATTAGTAACTTGGGTCAATTGGGGCTAGTTAAAGATTCCTCCCTAGAACTAGATCTCCTAAACCAACAACTTATGATAAAACCTAGAATTGCGGAAGATTATGCAATCAAGTTATGTAGGAAGGTTAGGAAGAATAACCTGTACATACATGGCTCTAAGAAAAAGATAATGAGTAGGAATGAAATAAATTGAATTGTAGCAACCTACAATTGTAAAAGAGTCAGGAACTCTTGGATTAGTGTAAACACTACGAATCTACAAAGTCAACATAATTTTAGATTGTTCAAAAGTAGGATACGGACGAAGGAAGTATCCTCAAGGGTTAAGGAACTCATGACTTAAACTTATGTGTTAAGATAAAGACCTTGTTAGAAAAGAGTTAGTACAGAGGAATTGAGAGAAGACCAGAACGGTCAAAAGAAACAATCATTGATATGAGCAAGGTTCCTCCAACCGAAATCATTTAGGTTATTGAAGTTTTTGGAATCAAACAACTTATGAATAATGGCTCCAAAAGGGAATAGGAATACCACATGGATTTATGTGTCAGGACCCTAGAAGTTTCAAGGAAAGCTACACTTTGAGTTAAGAAGTACATCAAAAAAAGAGGTTAGTAAGTATGGAAAAAGGATATTAGAAAGAAGATGGCAATGAAAGGTCAACAATAAGGAATGACAAACCTTTTGCCAAGGAAGCAAGTAAATTACTAAAAATTTCAATGTAAGAAGAATGAAAGTTGCGGAAACACTAAGGGGGGAAAAGGGAGAGAGTGATTGACTCAAGCTAAGTACCCCACCCAACGAAACTTGGTTATGACTTCTTTGCAAGTCATAAGGACAATTAAGTCATACATTTATGACCATAAGGGAAAAATGACAAAGGGAAAGGTTAAGAACTATGATCTGTATACCTTATGATTATTTGATCTAAAGATCAAGGATATTAATATCAATGCCTTAGAAAAGAATAGGCAGGTAACTGGATCATGATAAGGAAGATCATTGTCTATGGATTGATAAGGAAAGATCTTAGAGACTTGTGATTAGAAGAAAGTGTCTCTATACTCCTATATAATTTATATAGAGAATTTAATAACGATGATATTTTGATATGAAATATATTCATGTCGTGAAACAACTTGATATTGAAGCTCACTATGCTAAGAAACCTATGGACAAGAAAAAGGTTGGCTATTTAAGCCATTGAGATGAAGTGAAAAATAAAGTAAGATGTGACGCTAGGTGAACCACACCAAAATCTCTTAATGAGAATGATTAAATCACTTAATCACTTTCTTAATTTTTAATGGAACCTTGGGTTAAAGATAACCTATGTGGGACAAGAAGTTTATTCAATAAAGAGAAATATCTAGTGATGAGACTAAAACCTATTAAGTTGGATTACGTATTGGATTATTCTTTTAATACCTATAAGTAGGAATTAAACTTGAATGAGATGTACATTGGGTCTTGACTATAGCCATATAAAGTGGAGAAATCTATAAATAATTAAGGATTTCATCCTAAGAATTGGAAGGGAATATTGGGTTAAGATTTGCCATGCGATTGAATATCATTGGAGTTAATGAAACCTTACAAGGATAGAAGCATATGAGGGATGCCTAGTAAGTTAAAGGAAGTCATATTATTTACAAGACTTTATTTTAAGTAGCTCTTATATTACAAGAGAAACACTTTCAAAAGGAAGCATCTATTGTCATGACAGAACATCATATAATTTTCACTTAGCAAGAAATGCTGAAAATCTTACGGAGAAGAACATCATAATTGTTACTTGTGCTCAAAATGAAATATGGAAGTTGAGATTCTCTTATGATTAAGAAATTCATGGAGTTGAATGCTTAAGCTTGACGATAAGGCATGCAATTAAATTGGTTATTATCTAGAGATCAACGTGATTGAACAAGGATTAAAATTCAAAAATTTATATCAGATTAAATCAAGGAAATTAGATTGAGTTAAAAGATGAATTGCATCTTTGAAAATAATTCAAGGAAAAAAGAAAATCCAAGGTATGGATGTCTTGAGATAAATGGGAACTACCTCTATAAAACCTATAACCATTTATAGGAAGAATAATAGTGGCGAAAGATCAAAATAGGTTATCACTTAGTCAAAGGATAGACTATTGTTGGATATAAAATAACCTGTGTCCAAAATTTGGAAGATTCGAGAATGGAACGAGGAAAATAATGTCAGTTAGAACATCGGATTGACAAAGGGAATTGTCGGATAAGGATCCACTATTATCCGGAAGAAGATAGAATAAGAAGTTGCACGAAATGTAGCAAGGTAATATCTCGTATGCCAGGAAAAGAAGACCAAAAGACATCATTGGTAGGACATGTAACTCTCTTGAGATATTGAAGGAAAATGGTAGAACACAAGACAAATTGATATGTCGATGTTAGTACAATTAACATAATGTTCTAGTGGATAGACTCATCAAGAAACATACAGTTTTTGGAAACTCGACTTATAGGATTATGGTCCTAATTAATATATTGCGGGAAGCAGTTGCTTAGTAAACTTGAAAGGTTATTTCAGTTTAGCAAATGATGAAAGGGTTGTGAAAAACCAAAATCATACCATGAGACATTCATTTGAATAAATGTGCTTTATATTATTTTAGACAAATATGTAAATGGTGGACTAAATCTCGAATGAATTGTAAACTCTAAAATTGACGTTTGGACTATTATATGAAAAGAAAGGAAACTCTAATAAAGTTGAAAAGGCTTGGATATAATCATAGACTTGATAAAATGTTAAAAAGTAAATAATATATAGAAGTGATCGATTAAACTTAATTGATAACGAAGCTTAAGTGTGGAGCAATACTAAAATTGATAAGTGTCTAGGAGCAAGGTTATGCTCGAGATAGACAAGTAATTTAGGTAAAGTACTTTATGGTAAGGATATTGAATGTGTAAGTGGTGGATGGACTCGGGTTATGAGTTGTATAATAGTGTAAATTCAAAGGAAAGGATTGGACCCACGATGTAGTGTACAATATATCGACATTCCTCTTCCAGTTGGGTTATACTAAGGATAAATTCACGGACCAATGAATTTCAATCACTAACTATAGTTATTATTATATATATAGGATGTAATTATGGAATAAAACTCTTGGGAGAGTATGTGTGAAGCATACAAAATTTCCCTATGTGATAGTAAGGACACTTGAAGCTAAGTCTAGAAAGGACAAGATTATTGTATAAGATGACTGTTTTGTAAATCTTACGTAATTTGGGAAATCATCAATGTGGCTCCGAGAATTGTGGGACCCTTTGATGTACTAGAAGTCATGAATCCAGTTGCTTATAGACTAGCGTTAATTGGGATAGTACTCAGTACAGGGCCTAGTGGGACCAGTATACTGAGGATAGTGCTAAATGGGAGGATTCTGTGATGATGGACCGTCATTTTCCTCAATTACTTTCTTAGATTAGTATTTGCTTTATGCAGAGATTCTTGATACTCTAATTTTCTATTCACATGTTGTGAACTTTGATAGCGTGGATGCTACTATGATTTTCTTATGCTTATGTTTGAGAACTATGTTGTTAGTTACTATTTCATTATGATGGAGATACTATGTTTTACCTATTGAGATACTATGTTTACTGATTGAGATAGTATATTTTATTGATGGTGATGTTATGCTTATTGAATGACTAATAAGACATCGAGACGATGTCTCTTCCAAGAGGGGAAGGATGTCACGTATAGATTTTCTTGATTATTTTAAATACAAATTATTAATCATGATATTGATTAATTATATTATGTTAAATGATTATTTAAATGGAAGTTAAATGATTATTCAAATTGAAGTTAAATTGAAATTAAATTGAAATTGAAATTGAAATGCATTTACAATGATTTGAAATGTATTTTTATTTTATTTGGGGTTTGTCATTGTTGATGAAAACTCGAGTGCAAGTGAACACAGGAACAGGTGAACGTGATTGAAGGTGAGAACATCGATCAGGTAGAGTCATTTTAGCCATTAGACATTTATGAGGATGGTGGATTCACACACACTCACTTATTTGATATTTTAATGCATTCTTGCGATTTCTATGTTTGCAAATTTTAAATCTAGTTTTATTGATTTCTCCAAAAAGTGAAAAAATATATGTTGTTTAAATGACGATTTTATTAATTTGTCAGAAAATAGATCTTATTGAAATAACCAAATTATTTAAGTCAATATTTTATCATTGTTTGAAAATAAGATGCTTGTATTTCAAAATTTAATGAAATAAACTTTTTATTTCAGAATTAAATAAAATGTAATAAAAAGTTGTGTTTTAGAATTATTTGTTTTTATTTGAAAATTATGAAAGAGGAAAAGATTTAAATGTAGAAATTAAACAAAGATTTAAAATGGAGTTATTGAAAACAATTTTGAAAACAATTCACGTGCAAATTGAATTGGAATTTAAAACTTCAGTTGAACATATTGAAGATATCTTCAACTAATTGGAAAAGCAATTAAATTTTAAACCTTGGAGTTAGAGAATTGATCTGGAGATCAACCTCAAATTGGGGATCTCATTTCTTGTTAACATCTACCTTTTTGCATGAAAAAGAGGGATTGAATATAAGGGAAATTTGAATTGGAAAAGAGGCAGAAAAATCCATTTTTATATGAAGGAGAAGAAATAAACATAGGCAGAGGAATTTTGCCAGGGAATTGAAATAAATTAGATAGAGGCAGAGATGGATAGAGGATTTTCTTGTTTATTTTGGAGCTGCTAATTACTCCATGTGCACATAGCTTGGAGGAGAGGATTCAAACTTAAGAATTTTTTAAGTTTTTGCTATCAACTTCCCAAGATACACTTACTTCATCTCCCACTCCCCACGCACTGCTACAAGGAAGGCAAGGATGCACCATCTGGGAGAAGCAAGGTATGCATAAGAGGTAGGAAGGGTGCTGTGCAGATCAAAAGACCCCCATCCTATCCATACACAGCCACCCAATGCTTGGAAAGAACAAGGCGCTACCAAGGAGTTTCCCAAGCAGCCATTCCATGTCCCACTCAGCCATGGGTCTCCCATTACCCATGTAGGGACTAGTAAAGAAGGCGTAGGAAACCAACGTGGATAAAGGCAGAGAAGAAAGGCATGCCTAGGAGAGGAGAAGGTGCCACGGAGAAGGAAGAAGAGGGCATGGTGCAGGGAGAAGAAAAGTGTGCCCAAGATAGTAGGGAGATAGTAGATAATATGTAGGTAGATAGTAGATAATATGTAGGGAGATAAGGTGGAAGGGTGAACAACATAGGAGAGAAAGGATAGAAGGCGTGGAGAATAGGCAGCAGGAGATAGGAAACGAAATCAACAAAGTGAAGTGTGGGAACAGAAAGAAGAATTTTCATACAAAACAAAACAGCAAATAAAGAACAGAGGATAGGATTCAAAGAAAGAATAGAGGAAATTCACAATCCATTTCCAGATCTGAGAATTTATCAAGTAGGATCTTGAGATTTTTAAACAAAACATGAATAGAGTAAATTTGAATGAGATAGATAATTTATTGTATAGATTTTTCAAAACTATTTAAAAGTAATTATGTTTCTTAGAATTCTGTGTAAATTTCTTGAACAACAAACTATGAATTATTGGGAAAACAAAACTCTATTGAACAAGTTCAAACAGAAAAGATTGTAGGAAAAAATTGAATGAGAAAATAATGAGAAACAACTGTTTTACAAACTTAGGAAAAACTCAAAATGATTTGAAAAGAATTTTATTTTTTTAAAACATAAAACTTTATTTACTTATGTTTTGACATAAAACTTTATTTGAAATTGGATTTGAAAAGAATTCAAACTGAAAATAATTTGATAGAATATCTCCTAAATTTTAACATGTTTTTCGAAACAAAAGTTTTTAAAGAGTAATTTTGCAATTGAAACTCAAAACATTCTGAAACAGAAACTGAAATTGTTTATCTTAAAACTGTTCTTGAAGTAGTATTTATTAATTTATTTATTTTCTGCAAGTATGGAAAACAGAAAGTAAAGCAATTAAATTTAAAGATATGATTTACTTGAAACAAAATGAATTAAGATTAGTTCAGAGAGGAAACAAAATAGAAGAGTAAAAAGAGCGAAAGAACGTGTGCTCTTTTATGACTGTTTTACTATATGTATTTTATCTACATACTGGAGATACACCTTCTTTATTTATTTTTGATTATTTAATTTACTCGATTTAAATATTAATTTAATGTAATTTATGGATTAAAATGATGAAAAGAACAACTTTTAAACTGTTTTCGCTACAAACAAGATTACTTGTTTTATTGTTTTTGAAAGGTTGTATTTGACTGTTTAGAACCATGCATGCTTGATAAATGAATGTGTATGTCATGTTTTTGGGAAAGTTACCTTCTGGGATGGGTGCCGAATATGGGTTATTAGAGAGTGTAGTTTTGCTTTTCCAAAACTGCTTTATTTGTCGTGCATGACATTTTACTTGGCCAAGTAACTTATGGACCATTGAAATAGATGGAATTATTGAACTCTCTGCCATATCCTAGTATCGAACTTGCTTGTTTCTTAAATGAATTAGAAAAATGAAAATGCTTGTGGTTTTACTAGTTATACTAGGCATGCACTAGATTCATCTTGCTTGTCGACTTCTTTTTGCTAAGTGATTTGTGCAGGGTCGGGTATTTCTTGAATGACTAAGGAATTCTGGGGAAGCGTAAGCTTCGAGGTTGGGTGGAAAAAGCGCCTGATCCTTGTTCTCGTCTCCTTTATGAAGATATGCTATTGGATTGAAGATCAAAGGATGTCATCTTCTTTTATGTTTTCTTTATTTTTTAAAAATATGTATTGAAGAGCTTAAGGCGACTGAATGCCTAAGTCTCGAATTGTAAATGCTATAACATCATATGTATGATTATCATTGAAGTGTATTATGACACATGTATCTATTTAAATTGGAATTATATATTGAATCTATCTTATCGACTTAAGTCATTGTGCTTTGGAATCAATTGTCTTTTATGATGTCTAAATGAACGAGTTGACTTTATTTTGAATATAAATGAAATTATTTAAAGTTTTGTCGAAGTTATGAATCTTAGATTTTCGCACTTTACAAATTGTTATTATTTTGAAAGAAGTACTTGCCAACTTAAGGGATACTGGATAATGAGTCTTTGCTGAAGGACCGATACCAAGCTAGTTGTTGATTTGGATTTGTTGAGACTGCAACTAGTTAGTTGGAAAGATTATCACAAGCATGAGGATATTCTACTTTTTTCTATTCTATTTTTGAATGAGGTATGTCTTGATTGTTCAAACTAGTCTTTGTTGTTACTTGCATATAGGGAAAAGTATTGTTTGCTTTGAAAGAAAAGTAGAAACTATTTACTTTGTTTGTGTATTGTTTGTAAGTGCTCCATGATAGGAGAGACTGTTGTCATAGGTATTATTATTATACTAGACATGAGTAGACATGAGTAGACATGGGTAAGAGGGAATGTTTATAATAGGTATTGTTATAATACTAGATATGATTAAACATAAACAAGCTTAAGGAACACTCATAGCTAGATAACTAATTATGATAGATGGCTAGTAGGTTACTCTTGGGATTGTTATCCAGTGAAGAGATGGAACTTTTACTTTTCTTATTGAGTTGTGTTACCTTAGGTTGTATTTAAGAGATAGTTTATCCTGGGGAGTAGCTTTCTTGTGGAGAGGGATTTCCTAAGCATAGACATAATGGCCTTAAGTCAAAATGAGCTTGCCATAGTGTAGGTGAATGGTAGACCATTGCTCGATTATACTGAGTGAAAACACTTTTGGAAAAGTAGTATGAATGTTTGAGACTCCAGTATAGATAGTGTGATTACCAAGACTCCACTGTCAGTTCACCATATCCATTTAAATGCATGAGGGTTACCTAGAGTAGGTTATAAATCCTAGTCATGTAGGACACAACACTAAGCTCAGAGTGATATGTCATACAGAGTTACCCAACCAATACCTTTGTCAAAGGGTAGGGCCATCTATCATTAATAGATCTATGGGGGACTGCATACGAGTCTATGGTTGGCGAAAAAGTGCTTGAGTGATGCTTCTCCTCCTCAACATGTGATAGAGGACCAAGGTTTTAAAAGGCGGATTCCTGGACCATCTATATTGATGAGTCTAGTTTATGGTCTAATTATTGATAGAGTTTGTTATCCATTTGTTGCAGTTGTCATAGAATTTTATGCTTGGATGTTGACCTTTTTATGATATTTCCTTAAAACCATAGACATTGGACATGAACTTATTTTCATAACTTTTAAATGATATTAACATGTTATATGAACTATATGTGTTAATTTTACATGTGATTAATGAATGTCGCTTTGAGATAGTTCAAAATATGCAGTTTTTGTGCGTACTAATATTGTCATGTAGACATAATTAGAGGCCTGCAATTAAGGAAGATTTTACCAGCTGGTCATCTGCCATACCGGTCGACAAGGTGGACATTCAATGAAGGAAGGCTCTCAACGGTGGAAAGATTCCTCATTCAAATCAAAGTTGTAACCACCTTGTAATGATCTTAATTGTTGTTGAGAAAATATAGGCATTACTATTGTGCCAGATTCGCGTTAAGGAAAACATGCCTGACAGATTTTGTGTGTGCGTAGCCGCCTCTCCACTTTCTATGCTTTCCCTAATGTGGCATCCTCTGAATCTATTGGAGTTGACCACCTTGCTAGGTTTTAGTGGTAACTTCTATAAATAAGACTCAGATGCTCCTTCTGAGGGTTTAATAGGAGGTTGCTTAATCTGATGATGTAATCACACTCTTAGTTTTTCAGTAATACAACCATGTTGCTCGATTGTACTCATGTTTTCCAATGAATGAAATGAAGTTATAATTTTGTGCATTTGAGTTTACATTTGTTTTAGGGGATACTCATCCAAGGGGGACCACTTGGTGAGTATTTTGTCCCTTAGATTAGTTAGATATTTTATGTTCAGTAATTAGTTAAGAATCTGAAACTGCCTGTTCCTGTAGCCACTAGAATTCCATTTTGTGATTGTTCCTGCAACCAAAGCAAACATAGTAGTTTCTTGTTTGTTCGCTCAGATTTTCATTTTTGTCATGCATTTCGGCTTAATATAGTTGTTGGTTGATGCTCAACACTTATGTTATTTCCTTCCAAGCAATTTACTTTCAACATTGAGTCTTTCTTAGCTACAGGATGAACATGGTTGGATTCCTAGTGCACATACTGTGTTGATCCATTTCAAGTTCACATCCCTGGATTGACAAGTTAAATGCACCTTCATGATGATTGAAATAGTTATTCAAGTTAGATGTCCAATCTTAGAATCACAACCGTAAGGGCTTAGTTGTTAAATCATTGTAGGAGGATGACATTTTTGGCATCGTTGTCGGGGATGGTGTCAAACTATGGTGTTCTTTGGAGTCATTGATAGTTTTTCTTGTTGTATTATTTCTGGAAGTTTTTCTTAGTATACCCCTCATTTAGGAAAGTAATGAACCCCTTATTCTTTTTCCAATTCTTTGTGTGAGTTGGATGATAGTGAGTTGATACTATATGCATAGAGAAAGGAGGAGAGATGCTCGTGGGAGATTCCTTCCTAACAATCCTAATCTATTCCAAATAATTGAGTATCAGAACCTGCCCAGAGATGAAGAAGAATAAGAGTTGCAACTCTTTGTTGAAACATTTTTGGATCTGACCAGTTCCAAAGCTTCCTCTGAAGATCATAATCTAATTGAGAACCCCCTTACTTTGGAACTTCATCAAGCAGCCATGGCTGATGCAAATAGTTACAGACCTAACCAGCCAAATTTTTATTTCCCCATTGCTCATCAGAATGAAGTAGACAACCTCAAAAATATCCCTTCTTCAGTCCTTCCTAAGCTCTATGGACTTGTCATAGAAGATCATGATACATTCTTGTTTTAGTTTGATAAACTATGCAGGAGTTATGACTATACCATTGATGCCCATAGGCTTAAGCTATTCCCTGCCACCTTTAAAGAAGATGCATTGACATGGTTTTCATGAGCCTAGGCAAAGATATTGTGGAGACTTGGGAGGTCATGAAGAAAAAAATCATTGAGAAATACAAGGATTATTGTAGGGGAAGTGACATGAGAGGAGATGACATTTTTAGGATGCAACAAAAGGAAGATGAGAGCTTGGGAGATTATATTTCAATATTTTTGTTTTACTTACAGAAATCTCCACACCATACACTCAATGAAGAATCACAAAAGCTTCTTTTCTTAAGAGGAATCAATGACAGCTACACAAATGCCTTGGACTTGATGGGAGGAAGAGATATGACCCAAGTTCCTTGGGAGGACATCAAGAAGATATGTCAGAACTATTCTAGGGTAGCTTCAAAGAAGGGGAGAGCTTACCAATCTTCCATGGGTAAGTCATCTACCAGTGGAGTTTCAAGGATGGAGATTACTCGCTTACTAGAAGACTTCAAGCAAGACATCATAAACAATTTGGTTGCTCAGTTGGATACACTTTAGGCCAAGAAGAAATAAGAGGAGGCAGAGGTAATGTTGGCAGAATATTTCCCTCATTGTAGACAAAAGAAGAAGGACTGCAGATCAAGATGATAACTAATATTGACATCAAGCAGATGGCACCTGAGTTCAAGGCAATCAAAGGTGAAGAAGATCAAGTGTACTATGTTTCAAAAAGGAGGCCATGGGCTCCAAGATAAGGCATGCCACTAGATCCACTATCTTTTGCTTGGCCATATTTCAACTCTTATTCATTTGGTAACCAATGCCAACCCCCATATCCATCCAATTATGGAGGATATCCACCACAAACTTGGAATAACCCTCCAAATGCCTGGCCTAGCCACCAAAACTCTCCACCCCAGTGGCAGCAAGCTTAGGGGAATTGGTAGCAGTTTCAAGGAAATAAGTAGCCACTTCCAGGAAACTGGCAACAAACATATCAATGGAGGGGAGGAAAACAATGGCCAAACTAGACAACTAATTACATGCATCCACCTTCTCAGCCTCAACAACCCACTATAATGCCTCATCCTACTAATTCAAGTTCAAATGCACCTAAACTTACTCAGCTACCAACCCAACCCACACCTAACCCAAATAATAGAGCACAACAACAACCGATATACTTTGCTGATCCAAATCATTTCCTTGCATATGTTGTGAGTGTAAGTAACATTTGCTTGCGTTCAGGAACTACTTTACCAACTCCTTCCACATCCATTATCACTGAGCTTCCTATGGAAGAAGAGGAGCCTTTGAATGTCCCCATTTAGCCAAGTGCACTTAAAAATCCTGAACTAGTCCCAGTCAAGCAAACTGAACTAGAACCACCATTTCCTCAGAGGTTGTAAATTGTGAAACAAAAGGAAGAAAAGGAGGACACAAATTTTGAAATTTTAGATCATTTGAATCATATATGTGTCCAACTACATCTATTTCAGGCCATAAAAGATGTTCCCATATATGGAAACACAATCAAGGAAGCATGCCTTAAGAAGCTAGACAGGAAGAAGAAAGACCCCACTACGATTCATGTGGTGGGAAAGTTGGCTGACATCATGCTTGGGAAAGTGACTATTCCCAAATATAATGACTCAGGGAGTCCTATGGTAGGAGTTGTTATAAATGGAATCTAGATAAAGAATGCTCTAATTGATTTGGGAGTAGCCATCAATGTAATGACTAAGGACATCCTGTAACAACTAAATATTGCAAACATGAGACCTACTCCTACTGTCCTACAACTTGTTGATAGTTCTATTGTTAAGCCTGATGGGATAGTAGAGGATCTTGTGGTAACTGTAGAATCTTGGGAGTACCTAGCAAACTTTATGATTCTTTCTCTTAAAGCCACACTAGGTGGGCACCCCATTATTCTTGGAAGGCCATGGTTAGCAACAAAAAACACCTATATTGGATGTTAGACAGGATTCATGACCATTTCTGATGGAAAGAGCACCAAAAATCTCATTCTCTACACTCCTTCTCAGCCCTCCCATGATAGAAATGATCCTGCATGGCCACATGTTGGTGAAGAGGCCGAGGAAAGTCAATTTTGTGGCACAACTTATGATGTTAAGAAAAAACCATTTCATGCAGAGGTAGAGGAAGCATCATCCTCTTATGCATATGATTATGTTGATACAGTGAAGACACTCTTGCCCTCTCTTCCTACAACCGCTCTTCTTGCAGACACTTTTCCTGTAGTCGAATTTCCTACAACAAAAGGTATGTCTCATAAATTGCTACCACATGAACTTAAGATACCAAGCATTAGTGAAGCATCTATGGTAGAGTTAACTACACAAGTGCAAGTGTCAAAAGGAAAATATCTAAATGTTAACAACAAACTGAGTGAAGGACAACAGTTGTCATTGGAAAACTTGTTGAGGGCCCACCAGTGTGCATTTGTGTGGGATTATCATGATATGAAGGGATTGGACCCTAAGATTTGCACTCATAGGATATGCATAAGAAATTACTGTACACAAGTGAGGTAGCCACAAAGAAGAATCAACCCTGCACTGAGAGAAATAGTAAAAGGGGAACTACAAAAATTACTAGATGAAGGATTCATCTAGCCCTTTTCAAATAGCCAGTGGGTGTCCCCATTGGTGATTGTGCCTAAAATAGGAGGGAAGTGGTGAGTTTGTGTTGATTACATGGAACTTAATGTTGTCACCAAAAAGGACCATTTTCCCTTACCTTTCATAGATCAATTTTTGGACTCACTTGCAAGAAAGCAGTACTTTTCTTTCCTAGATGGATTCAACGGCTATAACCAGATCCAAATTGCACTAGAAGACTAGGAGAAGACCACCTTTACCTATCCATGGGGGACCTATGCCTACTCAGTACTTCCATTTGGCTTATGCAATGCGCTTGGAACTTTTCAGAGGGCAATCATTAGCATATTTTTAGATATCTCTCTTGATTGCATGGAAATCTATATGGATGGCTTCACTACTTATGGTGTTGATTTTAATGAAGCACTGCAAAATATCAGGAGATTCCTATAGAGATGTGAAGGCCACCATCTATATTTAAATAGTGAAAAGTGTTTCATGATGCAAGAAGGTGTAGTTCTTGGCCACTACATCTCTCACAAAGGAATTCAAGTAGGTCCTGCAAAGATTGAGGTGATTACCAATTTGCCTATCCTTGCAAAACACAAAGATATTAGGAGTTTTTTAGGACATACAGGTTATTATAGGAGGTTCATCAAAGACTTCAACAAAATAGCAGCACCATTGTATAATCTCTTAACTAAAGATGTTGAATTCCAATGGACAAAAGATTGTGCCAAGTCATTTTTTAATTTGAAAGAAGCTTTAACTCATGCTCCTGTACTCAAGGGTCCTAATTGGGAGATTCCTTTTTACATCCATATAGATGCATCAAACTATGCTATAGGAGCAGTCTTAGGACAAAAAGAAGGGGTTATTGAAAATGTTATTTATTTTGTTAGCAAAAATCTGCAGGGAGTTGAATTCAACTATACAGTGACAGAAAAATAAATGTTGGCAGTGATATATGCCCTAAAAAAATTCACACTACATAACATGCTACCAGATCTTTGTGCACATCGATCATGCAACCATTAGATATCTCATGAATAAACCCTTGATTTCAGGTAGGCTAGCAAGATGGTTATTGCTGATGCAAGAGTTTGACATAACCATTATGGATAAACCAAGGAAGGCCAATGTTGTTGCAGACTTTATTTCAAGGCTGACTACATTAGAAGACAATCAAATATTAGATGACTCTTTCCTCGATGATAATTTCTTTTCCATCAGTGTGCAAACACCCTGGTATGCAGACATTGCTAATTATCTAGTCACAGGGAGAGCTCCTCCTCACTTTTCTCCAAAAGAGAAGAGGGTGATCATTGAAATATCTTTTCCTTTCTCATGGATTTTTGGATGTTTGTTCTACACTAGACTAGACCATTTCATGAGGAGATGTGTGAGGGAAGATGAGACATATGACATTTTGCATGCATGTCACAATGAACCTTGTGGAGGGCATTTTGTAGCTAAAAGGACAACAATGAATATTTTGAACACAAGATATTACTAGCCCACACTCTACAAGGATGCAGGGAGATACACAAGGAAATGTGACAGATGCCAAAGGATGGGCTGGCCAACCAAATCTAATGAGATTCCACTTTACCCCTAGGTAGTAATCACTCCATTTGATAAGTGGGGATTGGACTTTGTAGGACCCATTGATCCTCCATCAAATGGTAAATCTTATATCTTGGTATGAACCGATTATGTAACCAAGTGGGTAGAAGTTAAGGCCATGAAGCATGCATGAGACAATAAGGTTGCATAATTTCTTTATGAGGAAATTTTCACACGGTATGGGGTTCCGAGAGAGATAGTGACTGATCAAGGGGCTCAATTCACTTCAACCCTTGTTACAACACTAGTCAATGAGTACAACATTAGGCATAGGAATTCTACCCCTTATCACCCTCAGGCCAATGGCCAAGTTGAGGTGACCAATAGAGAAATTGAAGCCATTTTGACCAAAATAGTGGCTATCCATAGAAAAGATTGGGCAAGCAAATTACCAAAAGTTGTTTGGGCCTACAGACTACCTAAAAAAAAACTACATGATTCACTTCATTTTAGTTGTTGTATGGAAAGAAAACTATGATGCCCATTGAATTTGAGCATAAGACTCTTAGGATTGGAGTATACTTGGGGATGGATATCTCTGAGGCACAAAGAGATAGAATCATGTAGCTGAATGCTTTGGATGAGATGAGAAAGGAAGATTTCCATCACATAGAGGTAGTGCAAAATCATAGAATAAGGTGGCATGAAAAATTCATCAAGGATAAGAAATTCTAGTGAGGTGACTGGGCATTGCTCTATGACTCAAGGTATCAAGATAATGCAAGAAAATTGCAGACAAGGTGGCTAGGACCGTATGAGGTGGCTGAAGTATTTCCCAATGGGGTTGTTCATCTTACTACCATTGACCCTATCAGATTTAAGTTATTGGTGAATGGCGATCGCTTGAGATTGTATCACAAGCCAACTTCCAAGGAGGAGTTCCTACAACAATTCACTTAGCATGCAACACTCAAACTTCCTACAACCGAAGGAAGTGGACCTAGTGTCCCTCCTTCTAGCTAATTAAGGTATGTAACTTGTCATAATAAATACTTCCACTTTGTGGGGGTCCACTTCTTCACCCATCCACCCATCCATTCCACCTTTCTCTCTCTTCCATCACACCACCATAATTTCACTTCATTTCATTTCACTTCATTCCATTCCACCTCATTCCACCCCGCTTTCATTAATTGCTAAACTATTTTCTTGAAAAGTGATTGATACTTTCTCCATAATCTTTGCAATAAATATTCCATGAATTCAGGTATGCGTGCATCAATTGTTATATCTTAATTGTCTTTTAGTGCATTTATTTATTTGTTGTAAATTAATACAGATGTTCGCCATAGCATGTAATTATCCCCTGCCCCTGTCAAATCGTCATTCCACCTTGCATGTGAGGACACATTTTCAAATTTAGGTTGGGGGGGAAATGCAAATACCATGTCCGCATGTCTATCTGTACTGGTTCACGTTAGTAAAGTTTAAGTTATTGAGCCAATTTGAATTTTGAGTGAGGTGACGACTCACATGTGTGAAACGACATCAACCACCACCATTTTCCTTAATTATAGCCTTCATTTATTACTCCTTTACTTCCTTTATTGCTCTTGTCATAATCTTAACCCAAAAGGTAAAATTCAGTCGATACTGGCATTGGAAATTTGGAAACATCGTAGGAAGGAGAAGTTTTGGTTTTTAGATGAAGGTTGCAGGAAGGAAAGCTTTGTAGAGTGATTTTTATATTGCAGACAATGGGAGGTGGGTTAATTCAAAATGAACCCACGGTTCATGATGTATTACTACATGATGCACCTTGCCTGACCGAGTTTAGAAATTGTGGATGGTTATATTACTTCTTGAAGTTGAATGGTTTTGATGAAGATGTTGCATTGGAATTTTCTTAGACATTTTCTAAAGGAAAGGCCATGGTAAAGGGGTTGGAGGTCATAGCCATTGAGGAAAGGATTGCAAAAGTTACGAGGTTGCTTGCTGACGATAAATATTAACCTACTACCATAGACGCTAGGTCAGCTAGGGCTGAATTTATAGAACCTAGCGACCATCCATTGAGTGTGGACAAACAAGGAGTGAAGATAATTTATCTGCTTGAGCCATGGAAGTAGGTAGTAGTTTATGTGGTGAAGTATATTACTTGTGAAGGTCGTCAGTCGAATCTACATTCTGTGCATTTAAAACTCTTGAACCACATGAGGCACATACGAAGAATGAATGTGCCAAATATTCTATACCACCTTCTTTCAATCATGGCGACTGAGACCTAGAAAGGTAGGGACAATTCTGTTTCCCACCATTTTCTGATCAAATTATTAGTTGTGAAGTCTCTGCATGATGTGTCTGCTATATCTTGGGAAGAATTCTTGAATATTGATCAAATTAGACCAGAGCATTTGTGACCTAGGGTTTTGCCTCAACCTCATGGGGTTAGTAGGATAATGAGCAATGTTCGGGCTGCTCTTGGAGCCTCAAATTTTTGCACGAGCCCTAGTATAAACCCTCCTGTAGCCAAGCAAACCATATAGATTAGTTCATCTAAGGCTGAACATTCAGAAAAATAAATTTCCTCTCCAGATTCTGATGATGATGTTCCTCTTGGCACCCTAATGAGAACTAGGGCACAAAAGAAGAAGGTATAAATAAGAAAGGGAAAAGCTAAAAAGAAAACAACAGAAAAAGAAGTGCCAAGCTCGAAGAAATGAAAGGTTGACACTGTTCTTCTTGTAGCAAAAGAAAAGAGTAGAAACCCTCTTAGAAAATGAAGACCATCTAGGCTAGCCGTTGGTGTATCTCCCGAGGGAAGCCCTAAACCTAGAGAAACATCACAGGAGGATACAAAATCTCCAATGGAGTAGGTGAATGCTGAAGAAAAGGGCACATTTGAGGAAGCAACAAGCATAATGTTGGCAAATCTTGTTGACATCGTAGAAGAAGTTGAAATCCAAGTGTATGAGGAAAATCAGGAGCTCCTATAGCAAGAGCATAAGCTAGAGCTCCTGCAGCAAGAGTAGAAGCAAGAGTTCCTGTAGCATGAGAAAGAACAAGAACTTGAGGCCCTGTAGCTAGAACTGGGAGAACAGTCAGCACCCCTGCAACTGAAATTGGCTGATCAAACAAAAGCCCTGTAGCTGGTAACCTATGTAGAACAAGCAAAAGTGCTAGGAATTTTTTTGGTAGGAATACATAGGCCCTCTAATTCTTCAATACACAAGGTAGCCATGAACTTGTGGAAAGAAGTAAAAAGGAGGGAAGAAGAATGGAAAGCAAAGAAACATAGGCTAAAGAGAGAAATTCAAAAGAGAGATGAGGAGATTGAGGATAAGAATGAAGAAATTGTTGCTTTAAAGAAAAAGGTGGATAATATGCCAACCTTAGTACATTAGATCTTAGAGTGCAAGACTCATCCAAGGGTCTATGCTTTGTATTTGAAGGAGAAGCATCTTTCTTTTAAGCTAGCAAGGATTGTTTCAGGTTTGAATCATTCCATTGAGACCCCTCTTGAAATTTTTAATGCTTATCGGATTGCTCCTCTTGAAATGAAAAATTTGTTGTGTGAATTCTATTTACATAATTATGTTGTGACCAAAGACCATGATTGGAATCCATTGTTGTATATTGGAGATGTCCAAATGAGGGTGTTCATGTCCTAGATACAAAACAAAATTAGTTGGGGAAAGCAATTCAAGACTTATAGGCAAATTGAATCCAACACTCCCCTACCCATTAGGGTTGAATCTAGAAATCTAGGAGACATTTTCAAGGATTGGCACATAATTCTTTACCGACCAAGCTATGGCAATTGGATCTTGTTTGGGAGAGAGGCAATTTATAAAGAATATGAGAAGATAACAAAAACCATAGGGGAATCTGTAATGGGATACCTGTCACAAAGGTGGAATAGTCTAACTAATGATTTGAAACAAGCTGAGCCTCATTCCACTCAAAACTATGCTGCAACACTTAAGAGAGTTGATAGATATATACAGATTGGAAGGACAAAGGGACAATTTTGGCTTCCACTAACTTTTCAACCACCTATTCTATTGTGGCCTATGCTAAACTTTAGGTACTACCGATATGACATAGCTACTGAGAGATAGAGATGGAGAAAGTTGGACAAACTACAAGGGTTCTATTGGGATCCTAATTCAGACACAACAAAAACTAATGTAGGACAACTAGCAGTTGCAAATTTTAGGGAATTGACCAAGCAAAGGAACAACTCTTCCTTTGTTGGAGGACCAACAAGACCTTAGGTTGGGGGAGTGACGAGTCTAGTTTATGGTCTAATTATTGATAGAGTTTTTTATCTATTTGTTGTAGTTGTCATAGACTTTGATGTTTGGATGTTGACCTTTTTATGATATTTCCTTAAAACCATAGACATTGGCCATAAACTTATTTTCATAACTTTTAAATGATATTGACATGCTATATGAACTATCTGTGTTAATTTTGCATGTGATTAATGAATGTCACTTTTAGATAGTTACAAATATGCAGTTGTTGTGCATACTAATATTGTCATGCAGATATAATTAGAGGCCTACAATTAAGGAAGATTTTGCCAGTTGGTCATTTGCCATATTGGTTGACAAGGTGGACATTCAATGAAGGAAGGCTCTCGACGGCGGAAAGATTCCTCATTCAAATCAAAGTTGTAATCACCTTGTAATGATCTTAATTTTTGTTGAGAAAATATAGGTGTTACTGTTGTGCCAGATTCACGTTAAGGAAAACATGCCTGATAGATTATGTGTGTGCATAGCCGACTCTCCACTTTCTACATTTTCCCTAATGTGGCATCCTCTGAATCTGTTGGAGTTGACTGCCTTGCTAGGTTTTAGTGGTAGCTTCTATAAATAAGACTCAAATGCTCCTTCTGAGGGTTTAATTAGAGGTTACTTAATCTGATGATGTACTCGCACTCTTAGTTTTTCAGTAATACAACCATGTTGCTCGATTGTACTCATATTTTCTAATGAATGAAATGAAGTTATAAGTTCGTGCATCTGAGTTTACATTTGTTTTAGGGGATACTCATCCAAGGGGGCCAACTTGGTGAGTATTTCGTCACTTAGGTTAGTTAGTTATTTTATGTTGAGTAATTAGTTAAGAATCTGGCACTATTCGTTCCTGCAACCACTAGAATTTCATTTTATGACTGTTCCTGCAACCAAAACAGACATAATAGTTTCTTGTTTGTTCGCTCAGATTTTCATTTTTGTCATGCATTTCAGCTTAATATAGTTGTTGGTTGATTCTCAACACTTATGTTATTTCCTTCCAAGCAATTTAATTTCAACATTGAGTCTTTTTTAGCTGTAGGATGAACATGGTTACTTTGAATTCCTAGTGCACATACTGTGCTGACTTATTTCAAGTTCACGTCCCTAGGTTGACAAGTTAAATGCACCTTTTGATGATTGAAATAGCTATTTAGATTAGATGTTCAATCTTTGAATCACAATTGTAAGGGTTTAGTTGTTAAATCATTATAGGAGGCCGACATATATCTTATGCTATGAAGCTCGAAGGGGATATGTATGTAGTTTTGTACTTTCTTGGAATATTGTACTTGGTGAAATATTGTAATGGAATAGAAATCTTATTGTAAGATTTATAACATCTTTGTTCATATATTTTCAATAAAGAAAGGAATTTTTTTATTGCAATGGCTTATTACATAGTTTATTTTACTTGCACAGTAGAAAATTAGGAAATTTACTTCAAGTGATCATTTTAAAATTACAAACACTAACCCTATCCTTAATACTAACACTATTTCTAACCCTAATCCTAACTTTAACTATAACCATAACCCTAACCCTAACCCCAACCTAAAAATAACACTAATTTTCTAACTCCAACTCCAATCATAACCTTGACATTAATACTATTTCTAACTCCAATCCTAACTCTAAATATATCTCTAATCCTAACCCTAACCAAAATTTAAATATCTATAACCCTAACTGTAACCTTAACCTTGATTTTAAAACTAACAATAATTGTAATTATAACCCTAACCCTAAGGTCCTAAACTAAATCTAAGTCTAACATTAATTGTAAAATTATAACTCTAACCCTAACTCTATCTCAAACACTAACCCTAACACTCACAATAATTCTAATCCCAACCCTAAATATAAATTTATCTCTAACCCTAACTCCAACACTCACTATAGTTCTAACCCCAAGCCTAACTCTAAGTTTGTCTCTAACCCTAACCCTAATATTGATTCTAAAAGTAACACTAATTCTAATTGTAACCCTAAACCTAACCCTAACCCTAACACTAATTCTAAAGATAAAATTAATTGTAATTGTAACCCTAACTCTAAACATAACACCATTTCTAACCCTGTCCCTAACTCTAAATCTATCTCTAACCCTAATCCTAACACTAACCCTAATCTTAACTCTAAATCTATCTCTAACCTTAACTCTGAATCCATCTCTAACCTAGCCCTAATTCTAAAACTAATAGTAATTGTGATTGTAACCCTAACCTTAACCCTAATTATAGACCTAAAGCTAACCCTAATTCTAATTCTAATACTATTTCTAATTGTAACCCTAACCCCAACGCTAAAACTAACAATAGTTATAATTTTAACCCTCACCCTAACCCTAACACTATTTTTATCCCTAGCCCTAACTCTAATTCTATCTTTAACCCTAACCCTAAACCTAACTCTAAACCTATCTCTAACCCTAACCCTAAAACTAAACCTATCTCTAACCCTAACTTTAAATCTATCTCCAACCCTAACTTTAACCCTAGTTGTAAAACTAATAGTAATTGTTTGTAACCCTAACCCTAATTATATCCCTAAACCTAAGCCTAAGCCTAAGTCTAACCCTAGCCCTTATCCTAACCCTAATCCTACTTCTAACCTTAACCTGAACTAACTATATCTCTAACCCTAATCATAACTATAACTATAATCATAATCGTAACCATAACTGTAACCCTAATCCTAATTTTATCACTAACCCTAACCCTGACCCTAATTACCCAATCCCTAACCCTAACCTTAACCTTAACCCTAACCCGAATTCTATCTCTAGCCCTAACCCTAACCTTAACCCTAATTCATTTAATGTCTTACATGTGTCATGGATGCTACTAGCATATATATTTTTAATAATCTATATAAATTATGTCAAGAGATATTTTTTTTGAGGTGCCTATTTTTAATCAATTTTCTAAAATATAAAAGTGAAATAGGTGCCTCAAAAGGATCTCTTGATATATTTTATATAGATTATTAATGATATATATAGTTTCATCATTTTTGTGCAAAAATAACTAACAATTATTTGAATTGGATACACACTTATTATAATAATACACTATTATCTACTCTCGCTTCATCATTTTAATATAAAAATGACTAACAATAATTAATATTGTCTTTAGTTATATATTTAAATAATTTGATAGTTACCAACCTTATCTGCCAATATAACAGTTTCTCCAAATACAGTTTTAATTATCAAATCACTTTCAATTTTATATTTACAATACTCTAATGAAAATCAACCAAAACATAAAGGACATGGGTATACAATTTTCACCATTACACTAAGATAATAATTATCATTTGCACTAGGGGGTGCAATGGTTACATCGATAGAATACTATATAAAAGTTAACATGGTAAGGAACTGTAGTTTGAAATATATACAATCTTGTTTGCAAAATTTACATGTTTGTAATACATATTTGGTGATAGAAAATTAAATTAAAGATTTGCAGTTATTTCATTTGTGGTGATGATTCCATGTGCTAGTATGAAATGAGTTGGCACATAGTTTGTTGGATTTTCATGTATGTTGTTCCTACATGTTAACAAAGAAGTTAGAGGACACACATCATAAATTCATATTTGGTTTTATGTAAAGATTGGTCTCTACCTGCAAGATTTGTGGTATTGTCATTCAATCGATCATTCATGTGCAAAGAGTTTATTTGACATCAGCTTGCACATATTCAAAAATTACTCCATCTTTCTTTGTATCCTTTTGAAGTTATTTTGTATCTTGTGGTTTGTGCCTATTTCCATTGACTAATTATTGGTCTTCAACTATTAAGTCACTTTCCAATTGAGGACTCATGTGTGTATTCTAGATCACAACCTGACTATCTTAATGTAAAGACATTTTATTTATACTTTAGTAATTATTAGAACCCAATAAAAATAATAAAACAACCAAAACCTTATTTTTGAAATAGATAGAAATGAAACAAACTCTATTGCTAATTAGCATACAATAACACCAAACAACTACACAACACAAAGTTTCATAACATTGTGATAGTATGATTGGAAATTTGATAGCAATTAGGAAGCTTGTTGCAAGGGACAATGATAGAAATCTATTAACATGAGAAGATTTTCTAAAGGGGGAGAGGACATACACAACTAGGCCAAAGGCAATGGCTTATAGAGGAGGAATTAATTCTTAGAAGAATATATTGCAAGACAACACAACCAACACTTTGGTGCAACAAAAAATATGTAGGAGAATAAAGTAAAACAATCACATGTATGAAAAATAAGATCTCTATATAAGCTCTCATAAAACAAAAGTAGAAGGAACATTCAAGTGTCAACGTTAGAGAAAAATGGAAAGTGATAACACAAATAGCAAAAAAAATTCTATTTTTTAATAACCTACTTGCTAAATAAGGATGTACCATTCATACAATGGAGGTTGAAGTTAGGATATGTAAACCTACTTGTTGAATTAGTATGTATAAAGGGTATAATTGAACTAACTATTTGAGACGAGACCTGAGAATAGGGATAATTTTTTTTATTATTGTTGAAAAAATGCAAAAGAAGATTACAAAAGGAAGACAACCAAAAGATTGTCAATAAAAATCCATAATCAACATATAACCATTGCATACACGTAGTCTTAAAACCCATGAATATGATAGCATAGATAATAATCCATAATCAACATATAACCATAGCCCACACTTTGTCTTAAAGCCCATGAGCATGAAAAAAATATGCCAACCATAAAAAAAAGTAGAGACCACCAACATAAATAAAATAATTACAATAGAAGAAAATTAAATTTTGCAAGAAAGTCCTTAGCCCTTGAGCAATACAATTTTTTTGATTTTTGAGCAGCTAATCCACTTGACTTTTGATGAATTAAATTTTAAAGTTTGTCTTTAAGTTCTTCCTGGAATATGCCGATAAAAGAGAAAAGAGAGAAGCAAGACAATAAAATATGTCAGAGTAAAGCTCTAGAATTGCAAATCCTTGATGATCATTACTGTCATTAAACATTTCTTTACATCTGTTTCTCCATAAATGTAATAAAATAACATGGCAAACTTCATCAACAATAATATTATTATAAAGCTCAACTTCGAGCAAGGCCTCTTTCCAATTAAGTTTATGTTCAAAACTAGCAGGCAAGACCTGAAACACAAAGTTCTATTGTTTATTGACATCCTAGCACCCCCAAAAAATGTGCTTCATATCTTCATATTTTTGGTAAAAAGGGAAATTAAGGGGTTGGACCATAATACACTTCAACCTTCCCCATATGGGTTGTTTGCAATGTATAATCTTCCAAGCCATTAATTGAGCCTTTGAATTCCAAATTTGAGCAAAAAGTTTTGCCTAGAAATTCTCACTAAATCTATAATTCCATTTCAAGTTTAGGTGAGATTTCATGGGCAGATTAGGGAGCAACTATAGATATTTATTTTTTAAAGGAAAAATGGGAAAGGATAAGTCAATAACCATAACTAGTCTTTGAAAAATTGGATTGAATAGGGGTACAAAGCTTCATGGATAGTTTCAGTGGTGTTAATGACTACACAAATATCACAAATGGGTTGTATTTTTTGTTTGGATTAAATTGAGTTTGAACTATATTCCATGATAACCAATTCAAAGTAGTGAAATCCCAAAGGTCGCCCACCTTACTGATTCCTTTTTTAAACATAAAATAAGACTGTTTTGGAAAACTTAAGGCTAGAGGTTGCCCATGATACAAAATATGTTTGTTCCACTAGATAGATGAAGTGGAGAAGCTAAATCCATGTTGAGGAGAGGCATCTCTCCACTTTAAAAGATGGCCGGTATATTGCCAAGCCTTTCATATTGATTGAATGGGAGATGAGGCTTTAATGGAGAAAAAATATGCATGCGTGATTTTATCTAACCAACCCACAACCTTCCATTTTCCTTTAACTAAGGTAAGGTGAATTCTATTTTGTATAAGAATTTTTTAAGGTTCATCACCTTTGATAGATCTACTAATCCATTTTTGGGTCTATTAATCCCAAGCCTCCTTTACATTTGGATTGAATGCAATGATCCAAATAAGTGGTGATAAAACCGATATTACCATCCATTTAGTCCAAAAAATTGTCAAATAATTTTAACTAAGTCCTCATAACCTTTATATTGGAAGGCATCTAACATGATGAGTAGTAAACATGGGTGGCTAAGAAAAAAAATTTAGCCACTTGGATTCTACCAACTAAAGAAAGGAACTTGTTCCTCCAATTAAAGAGTTTAGTTTTGACTCTATTAAGATACCAGTTCCACATATTAGAGAGAGGAACCCCAAAACCAAATGGTATCCCAAGATATATCAAAATTTACCCATGTTTAATCTGTTTCCATTCTCGAGGTATCCAATGAGAGAGTCCCATCCTGAATCATCAATAGTTTTGTTTCATCATGAGCAATCTTAGATTTGGAAACAACACAATACAATTCCAAAATATCCATTGTGTTGGTTGTAAAAATAACAAGTTGTCGTCAACATAATGAGAGTTAATAACAACATTATTTTGAGGGATGAATATTCCTGAAATGATCTTCATTTTGGAAGCACTTTGAAGCATATAACCCAAAGCATCAACTATAAGCACATATAAATATGGAGCTAAGGGACATCCTTGTCAAATAGATCTCTGTAAAGGGAAGGGATCACTCATCCTATTATTAATGATAATTTGAGCATTAGCATCTTGAAACAACATTCAAACATGAGCTCAAATTTTAAGATTGAACCCCAACCATTGAAGCATGCTAAGGATAAAATTCCATCGAATCCTATCATAAACCTTATCAAAATCAAGTTTGATAAGAATAACATTTTGACTAGTTTGTTGAGACCATTCACAAGTTTCCCAAGCCAAAATTAGATTGTCAAGAATATATTTGCCAACAATAAAACATGTTTGTTTAGCTTAAACAATTCCTTGCACTACAAGTTTAACTTGAATATCTAGGGATTTTGCGATAATTTTATGGGAAGTGTTAAGAAGTGCAATGGGATGCCAACCATAGTATCCTCCTTTTTTCATTAGGAAAGAATCTTTATTATGCCATCATTAATTCTTGGACCTAAATATCCTTTCTCAAATGCTTCTAGATATAAACAACAAATGTCTTCCTTAATGTGATGCCACATAGCCCGATAATGTTCCATAGGGAGCCCATCACTATTTGGAATTTTATAAGGAGCCATAGAAAAAAGAGAATTTTCTAACTCCTCCAGAGAAAGAGTTATATCAAGATATCAACTATAATCAACATCTATTCGGTTAGGAATATAATCTTCGACAGTATCCTCAAGGGCATTTTGAATATCCTACCATTGATCATCTTTAAATAGAGTTTCATAAAAATGTTTGAATAAATTACATATTTCAGTAGGATGAGAATGAAGAGTATTAGATTCATCCATTATAGCACTAATTCTTTCTTTTTTGTGTTTGTAATTGAGATAATTAAAAAAATATTTAGTACCCTTGTTGCCTTCTTTCATCCAATGTAACCTAGATATAACTTTAGCCCCTTGAACTTTGTAATTATCAATTTAGTGAAGGTGAGCTTCAACAAAAATAAATGAAAGTTTGCAGGTTAATATTGGTAGGATCAACATTGTGAAGTTTTTTGGCATGAGAAAGTTTCCCTTGGAGAGACTTTTCCTTACGTTTTTGGTGCCTAGGCATTTGTTTGCCAAAAGAGCAAAGGAAATTAGTGCATTGAATAATGTCAACACACCACCAATCAATCAAATAATCTCCTTCACTTGGTTTAGGTATAGAGTTCCAAATCCCCTCTAAGGCACCCATGCAAATGGGGTTTTTCAAATGAGAAACATTAAGCTTTAATGGGAGAGAATTTTCAATAATTGAATTTTGGGCTAGGCAAATGTTGCAAACATGGGATAATGATCCGAAAGGGTAGAAGAATGATCCAATTGAACATACAACCCCAACGGATCATGGACCAACGAAAGAATGAGAGAAACATAAAATCTATCCAACCTACTTAATTTTCTATCTCCTCCCATTCTACAGTTGGACCAGGTATACCAATTTTTAGAATTGCTAGAAATTTTATCATGAATAGGGTCAACCACCACTAAGGAATTATGATAGAATAACCAACTTTCAAATTCGTCTCTACTGAGATTTATCAGTTTATTCCAGTTGTGATCTTGAGGATGTTCTACCATGTTAAAATCAGCACCTAATATCCAATCTGCATTGGGTAAATTATTGGCCATCCAGTCCCAAAGTTGGATCTGATCTTTCTAAGAGAAGTTGGAAGCATATATAGAACAAAATCCAATGAGTTTACCATTGATTAAAGTAAGAGCCCAAACACAATTGTGAGAGGGATCTTCACCCTTATCAATGAAAAACTTTGAGACCCATGATGAAATCTTGATAACAACACTGCCTTTTCCATCCAGATGGGATGTATGCAAAAAAGAGGCATCTTTTCAAACATTGCACAATGAAGAGAATATGGATAATTGCACTTGTCAAATAATTGCTAGAGATAATCTACTTAATATTGAAGTACGACAATCAAGATAACATAAGATACATTTTCTGCTAAGTATGAGAAATATGATTAACTTATACTTTACTTTTAAAAATCTAGGAACAAGGATTTAATGGAATGAAGGTACAAGATATCAAGCACAAATTTCTTAAAAGGCAATATGGTCAACCATCAATTTTAAAAATTATGTTCTAACCAAAGGACAACCTCAGTTCTAATGTGTCTATTGAAGACCAAAAGGGACATTCATAGACTTCCTATATATTGGACGATGCATATCTTATAACCACCTTATGGGACATATATTATGCATTGTATAAATGCTACATGTTTGTGCATAGGTGTGTGTGGATTCCAAGAGTTGGAAAATTAGATTAACACATGACCTTTGGTTGTTTTTGTGGCTAGTCGTATGTGTTTGTGGATTGAAGCAGTAGTTTTCAGAGAATGGTCTTGGTTTGTTGCATTCTAATAATATTTATTATTTGTTTGGGTCGTAATACTAACCTTGCAAAATGTGGCCATTTTTTCTTATCGACATCCTCGACAACATAACAAAGTTGTGCAAAATCTTGAGGTAAGTTACTTGGCTTAGTTTGAATGAGGTTTTCATGTAGTCAATCAAATATTTTTTTGTTGTGTTTCATTCGATTGTAGAACTTTTTTTATTGTTATTTGTATTGAGTAGCTACGGTGCATGTACTCTTTGAAGAGCATTCATTCTTGGTTGTAAGGTATTTCATGATTATTTTATGTTGTCGATGCCATGCACACACTCACATGCAACCATTTACAAGGTTTGCCTGCAGATATAGTTTAGCCCATGTGGGGCTTGGTTAGAACAAAGTGATATAAGGTAGAATGCAGACGTGAAAGTACATTTTGTTCTAAAATAGTGGTACAAAGTGTTGAATTTGAGTAGCCCGTCTATGGTTTATTTTGTTCACCTGGGTTGTAGCTAGTCAAATTGCTATTATTTTTATGGAGTACTGACACAATTAATGATTTGGGGTGTATGCTTTTGGATGCTAGGTGGTAGACATGGTCTGAATTAGAAAAAGTACAAGAAAATGATTACAAGGTCCACCTTGAAGTCAATATGTGAGATTAAAAGATTAAAACTTGTTGTATACAAAACACTTTTTTTACTTATGAATATCAGTATGCATGAATTACTTTCAACAATCCTTTCGCTGGTATGTCCTTTGAGTAGTCCACTCGTTATGTCCTTTAAGTAATATGCTTCTTGCAATTATTTTTTTATTTATTTGTACCATTATCATTTTATTTGTAGGCACAGTGGGCGGTGATGTCTAGTAGTAGAAAAACACCCCTATTTTAATCATATTGTGTTAGAAACATGTGTGAAAGGGGGCCCAAGTTGACTAAGATTCTCATATGCATATGCAACTTAATCTATGGATACCTGAGATATGGATGAATTACTTTCAATAGTCAGTTTTATAACTTTAATTTTTAGGCTTGAAAAGTTAATATATAAAATGTATTTTTTTGTAAACTTTAGTTTGCTGACTTGAAAAGTTAATATATTAAACCTTTCTATTTTAACATGCATGGATTTATTAGAGGGTTTAATAATATGCGATTAAAATTGTATGCATTCTTGGGTGTGTAGATTACCTTCAGATCATATCACCTTAATGATTTGAATCAGGCCAAGCAATATTTTTTCTTCAACCTTCTTTAATATTAGACGATAGATTTTCTGTCGTGTAAATGCAATATTATTAAGAAGGGTTTTTAACTATGGTTGTTTTCATATATGATATGATATGATATAATGTATAGAAATAAAGTATTTTATAATATTATGTGCAGATATTATAGTTACCTCTAAACAATGTATGCATAAAAGATAAAGTGGAAAATAAAAGTGAATTAGTAAACATTCAAAGCCAATACCATAACACATGCAAAAAAGTAAAATAATAAACAAAATTTAAGTAGTAATCATTCCTAACTATTACCATAGAAAACACATATAAGTAAAATAAATAGTAAACAAAATTTATATAGTAAACAAAAGTAAAATAGTAAACATACTATTGATGTTCTTCAATACATTATCTACTGCAAACTCTTCATAATTTTTTCTTCACATCACACATTCCATTTATAGACAGGTTAAGGCAATGAAAAAGAAGAAACTTATAGATAGTCTTAGGCGATGATGTATAGTAAAATACGTAAATGCAATTGCCAATTAGAAAAGATACATTAAAAGAAAATCAATGCCTTTCAACTAACTTTGTAAAGGACTGCCAACATCAAACAAAATCCGACAAGCATGATATTGTACATTTATTAAGCATTTATTTGACCAAACATTTGATGTATTTGGTTTCATGCGTTCTCCCATTTTCTCTGTCCCATTAAATGTATCGATAAGCTTTGATTTTTCTACCATAGAGTTTTCCAGTAAGTGGTAATTGTACTGTAAATTTTATAGGTTAGTGGTAAATTTGTGTAGTGTATTGACCTAAAAATTGTGTACAAGAGGAGATGGGTATTTGTATGAAACTTCAAACAATATGTAGCCTATTGACTAATAAAAAACTACTAAATATTATAAAAATATGACACGTGCCTCACCATATCACAATGTAGACCTCACCACATCTTGGAGGGCACCACCAGGTAACCATAGGCTGACCTATCTTTTTCTTTGGTTACATCCATCTCAAGGTTAAGGTTTAACTCCTCATGTTAGGTTTTATATTTGTCAAACCATTCTTCTTCTTAATGCATCTTTTCTATTCTTGGCTATAACAAAGGATTCACATTCCAAGGTTGCAAGTAAATCGACACTCCTATAAATCAAATGTAGAGGGTTTGTTTCACATCCATTATTGTTTCTACTTGATTATTTCAGAGGTCTTAGGCCTTGAGAAATTGCAGGGAGAGGAATAATTTCAAACTAGGTAAGCATTCTCAGATGAGGGGATCAAATGAAACAAGTCATAAAAACACATCAAAATTAGTAAGGTATGCATGAATAGAAGTTAAAGGAAAAAGGTCTTCAAATTGTGATGATGGATGTACGAGCTTTAGAAATAGTAGGTTGATCAAGGTATATAATTAAATGGTGGATATAAATGCCAATTATATCTAAAATAAAGGAATGACAATCATAAATATCAATTCTAAAACCTAATGAAAAGACAAACCCTAAGGGGAAGATCTTAGGTAGTGTAAGATAAGTTGGGTTCAACAAAATTGTAAGGGAAAATAAACCTTACATAAATATCTAGGCTAATTAAATAAATAAAGCTATACATAAATAATTAACCTAAATGCACATGGGTTGGAATTATAAATAATAATATATGCATGAATAGGAGTGAAATGCAAAGTTTTATGCAAATTGTGACGTAAGATGTATCAATGAAACACAAAGCGAGGGTGGGTGGATGAGACCAAGCAAAAGTAGATTAAGCAATACATACAATTAAATGGTGGATACAAATGCTAATTATATCTAAAATAAATATATAACAATCATAAATATTAATTCTAAAACCCTAATGAAAGAAGGACAAACCCTAAGGGGAAAAACCTAGGTAGTGTAAGATAAATTGGGTTCAACAAAATTGTAAGGGAAAATAAACCTTACATAAACATCCAAGCTAATTAAATAAATAAAGCTATAAATAAATAATTAACCTAGATGCACATGAGTTGGAATTATAAATAATAAGTGCTAAATTAATTTAATGAAAATAAAATGTGATATTTAGTTCGAAATTAGATGACGGAAACATGTTATAGAAGATGCTAGAGATTGATTTACCAAGGTGCTAGAATTTTAGGGCTTGCATAGATGATTTATTTATAATCTACAAATTGACTATAATTTACTTTGGTTCAATTTTTTCCTCACAAACCTAATCTTTATGCTCACAAACCTAATCTTTATGTTAGCAAAAGTGGACCATGCATGAATTAAAACTTATACCTACAAGAATGAATTTGCACAAATTTGATTTGATGGAATATGCTCGACTTGTTTCTTGATGTTTGAATCTCAATAAGGACCAACAATGTTTACAAACATCATTGAGAATTTTTTTTTCTTCGAATTGCTAGGGTTATGTTCTCCCCACTCAAACCCCTAGGATGACTAATTAAGTGACTTTAGAACAACAATTGATCATTCTTGTATCTCTTTTTGCATATCCTAGGTTAATCTAACATGATCTTAAATGGATGAATGAATGTCTCTAAATACAATGACATAACACACAAATCAACGCAAACATGCACTAGATTGGTTCACAATTGTCAGCAAAGAGGTCAATAAAATATAAATTTGAATTTTGAATTTTAAAAATTTGAAGTTCAGATTTATGATATGACTTGGTTCAAGTCTACACTCATAAATATGATCTAGAACAATGGATAAAATATTTAGTAATCAAGATCAATCTTTAAAAAAAAAATTTTTAAATCTATATAATAATATCATGAATTAAATTTTTACAAAAATATACCACTTACAAAATTTAATATTACATAAAAATATTATAATCAAAATAGACTCAAAATATTAAAAAAGGCTACACCTATATACTCCTTTAAACTATAAATATTCATGTATTTATAGAATTATATAAATCTCATAGTCTTGAGTCATTAAAACTCCCAAGATTAATAAATATCAAAGTATAATGAATGAATGAGACCCATTCACCATGTCCATTGCTTTCAACAAATCTAAATATTCCAAAAGATTCTCAACAAGCCTCTAGAACATATTTAATTCAAAGTAAAAGAAAGTACATCATGTTCCACTCATTATATTAGGGAGGCAAATATTCCACCTCGTGTGAATTTCTATTTTCTTTTTTGTGAAATACCTATCTGAAAAAAGCTTCACCTAACATATAAATAAACAATTTAAAAATCAATATATTCAATTCAAAGTCAAATTAAGCACACCACCTTCCTTGAATAAAAACAATTTTAATGAGGCGACTATTTAAGCTTTTGCCAAATAATTAAATTGCCTGTAATTTTATTCAATAAAAATATCTTACAAATCAGAGGTTGGTGGGGTGTGTGAAAGAGAAGGTTAGATCGTTTATGTTGAACCCTAGGTGAGCGTTACAAGGGTTTGGTGGAAAACATAATCACACCTTGAACTTAAACACTCTCGCCTTGAGTTCAAATCGGCCTTCAAGATCACTCAGGAACCAGGTTAGATTCACCGTCTGCCTAAGATTCCCGTTCGAATGAATGTCTTTTCGGAAAAATCTGTCGAGTATAGAGTATACGAGGGTTGGGTTTTAATTTTTTGGGGATGATTTACTACTCTTAGTACGGAATCCTGTTGCGATTTAAATCTTCGTTCAAACGAACCCTTTATTAAATAAAATCTGTTGATTAGACCGCGATATTGTACACATTTGTGTATTTGTAAATCAATCTGCTAATTATACAGAAAGGTAGTGTTGGATTTGTTAATTTTTTGATGAATTGTATATCACGACGACCGAATACTCCTGAACTTTAAAATTCTTGCTTATATGAATATATTTGGCTAATACCTGTGACATTAAGTGCGATCAAATTGATTTGTTTATTTTTTGATGAATTGCCAGTGTCAAAACAGAGAATTATTAAGAGTAACATATTCATTCAGAAGAATGTGTTTATGAAAACCAATCTGAGAAGTATAGAACAAATAAGGTTAGATTTGTTTGTTTCTTCAACGAATTCTTATTCTGAGTGCAGATTATTAAAGATTGACATCCCTGTTCGAATGAATGTTTTCTCACAAACATCTGTGACTATAGCGCAAAGTCAAACTATAGTTGAATTTGTATAATTGTTGGTTTACAGGACACCGTTAAGGTTAAAATTGCTACTCAAATGAATGTTTTCTCACAAACATTTTTGAAAGTATAGTGCAAAGTGACGCCGCCGCCCGGCCCGGCCCGACTCTGCAAACTAGGGTTGCATGTGTTTATGTTCTGATGAATGTTATATTACTCTTAACAACAAAATCACATTCAAATGGCTCCTATTGCTAGAATCTGTAAAGTGTAGTGCGAATTAGGCTTGTTTTTTAAAATTTTCGCAATTAATTTCTGTAGGAATACAAAATAATCTGAAGAATAAAATCCTCGTTAAAATGGATTTCTTCTTGCAAAAATATGTGAAGTATAATACAAATCAGGCCTTGTGTGATTGATCTGTGACCATCCAATTTTAAACAAGGATTATAAATACTGAGGCATTTGATTTGATATCCAAGGATTGGCTAGTTGTAATACATAAAACCCGGGCTGTTTGTGGCCCCAGCTATACTAGCACGTCCATTATATCATAACTCTGAGCAGGGTTTTTATGGCTATTTTTTGGCAATTGGGATTTTTACACAATATTATTAGAAAAACTTACCAAGTAGGAGAAGTTTTAAATAAGTTATACCATTTTTAAATAACATATTTAGAAACTTGGGCACAGGGAGGGGTTGTCTGTTGTTATGGGCTAAGTTTTAGAAATTGGGATTTTTACACAATTTCTACAATTATATCTACTATGTAGCTTATTTTTTAAATAAGCCAAGACATTTTTTCAAAACAATGTAAACATTGCTACATAGAAACTTGGGTTCATATAGGTCTGTCTGTCATACCATACCCATTCTCACATCTCCAGGTTACTGTTGAAATGTATCAAACACATACCCTTATTCATATACTTGCATACTTATTTCCCAACAACGTCCTTGTAAGTTTGGAACTGTATCCCATATTTCCAAAAGACTGTTTGCAAGTTGCAACATGACGAGTTATTAAATTTGCTAAGATTTGTGATCATTGATAGTCAGTTTTAATTAAAAATCTAAAAGCAAGGCAAATATGTACTGGTTATCCTGCAATTGTAAAAAAAAAGTCCATCTTAAAATTTTGTCTGGCCCTTAAGGTGAGGCATTATTTTGGTTTGTTGGTGTTGGCCTGTGCCCATGGCTTTGGAGTATATACTGTATTTTTCTTCTGAATTCAGAGGTGTCTGTTGAGCTTGGTAGTGTTGATTTGATGTCTTGCCATTACTTCTAAGTTGTGATCCATTCTAGAATTAGTAATTACCAAATGTGGGACTTAGTAGTGTTGATCTGATGTCTTTCCATTACTTCTAATCTGCGATCCATTTCAGAACCACTTAAAACTAAAAGGAGGGGTGAGTCTACCAGATTTTATTATTTGACCTGAAAGTAACAAATCTAGCCATCAGCAGGTTGCCCTGGAGTTCAAATTTTTGCATTTGCTAATTTGTCCCAATTTTTAGTAAAAAAAATGTTTCTTGAGGGATATAAGCAATTTCTTTATACAGATAAATATAATTTTCATTGGGTTTGGTTTTGGCACATGTAACTGTTTGAGCCATACTTATGCTATGATCACCTGTCTTGCTGACTTTGTTGTGATCTGAGGTCATTGGTTTGTGGTCTATTTATTTGGGCAGTTATGTTTATCAGTAAGAGTGTTTGACATCTGATTTTGTGTAGGGCAATATACGTAGTAGTGGCACTATGCTATTTACTAATTTCAATGAAATTGTTTCATTATAGAGCTTTGGTAGTAATGTATATGGAGTAAGGGGACTCTCGGGTAATTCACTTGGTGAGAACTATTTGTCTTGAAACTATAAAAATACCAGTAGTTCGTCAATTTTAAGAGGTCTATATGCTGGAAATTGGCATTGATATGCTTCGTGCAAATTTAATTGGCAATGATTCAACCAGAAAAATCAACACATTGTATATTAGAAATGAAGTAGAAGTTGATCTTGCTAGTTTAATTTCCATTTGAACTTTTCCTCAATTAATATCTACTTATGTCCCACTGTTACTTTGGGGTCTATTGAACATTTACATGGTAAAATCCATGGCTGCTTTTTCCTGTTAGATAAGGCAATATATTTTTTATTTAGTAGAATTTTGTTCATTTACTTTTTCATTTAGAAATTGTATAACAATCTCAAGTCATTATAGCAAACTGTTGGTATTGGGAGCACACGCTTAAGCTGCACAAATAGTTGACTTATTTGGCTTAGAGCCAAGGAGTGAGGGGTATACATTCTGCCAAGTTTGCCTGGTGCACAATCCCGGCCTCATCCCTTATTTATTGCACCTTTGGGGAATTTGAACCTTGATGGATGACATAATTAAGTAACATACCATCACCCTCACCAATTGTGCTCAATCAATTGAGTTACAATTCTTTGGTACTATAATTTTATTTTGAGTGATATGCTTCATATGTTCTCTGCATCTCTCTTGCACTATGCCCCCAAAAGCATGCCAGACATATAAATTGAATGAAATTTGGCAAGAACTTCAAGTTTCAAGCAGACACTCTGACATGGCAAGCATAAAGGGCCTATTGGCTATGCGCAAATGCTCATCCTGACTAGCAAATGGTTTTAAAATTTAATGTTGTGGACTTATTTACATTTGGAGTGTTGTTTAAAGCATTATTAACTGCGTGGGGGGGATCAAAATAATTGTTCCGATGAGTTGTAGGCCAACAAAGTCATTCCCTTTTCAATGCTTTTGTAATATCAGGTGTCATGTTGGCATCAGATTCACATTTCAATTAAATTAAAGCTTTTTGTTACTTGTGAGAACTTAAATGATTAATTATTATACTGAAACTTTTATCCTACTTGCAATATAAATTTTGATTTAAGGAGATGTTAAGGTACAGTTGTGTAATGTTCAAGGGTGTTACACAGGTTCAACGGAGTTCAGAAACTAAAGAAGATATATACAACTTTTATTTATGATAGCTAAATAATAAATGTCTTTGTATCCTGTTCAAAGTTTGAAAAATATTTTAAAGAGATTTCTAGAAAATCAGATTGTCATTAGGGTATTGTATTCATATGTGTTACTGTCTATGAACAAAATTAAATTCTTGCCAAGTGCTAGTACATGGTCCCCCAAACGATTGCCCTTTTTACAAATTTTAATGTTGTGGTAGTAAAAACTAAGACTATTACTGGTTGGTGGATGCAGTTAAATTCAAGGGAGAAAAGATGTTGGGAGCGTTGCGGAAAAAACCTGCAACTAGCTTGATAAATCTTGTTTCTTCATTGGTATGTTTCACCCTTCTGCTTGATTAATTTCTCATTTCATCTGGAGGATGGGGATGCTCAAGCATGCTGTATCTCATAACTGATCACCTTAGGTTTTTTGCTCGTATCTTTTTGTTCTGGATTTATTAATACAGACACGTGGAATGAAATGACAGGGCTTTCTAGGCATGCAAAGTGAATTTTCTTTTGCAATGATTGAGGGCTATTTCTGTTGCCAGAATTTTATGCTTCTTCCTTTTGACAGATCCATGGTTTCTTACGTTTTTGTGCAGAGACATGGTCTGGGGTCAGACGGGGTGGTGCCGCTTACATCAACACAACTAAAAAGTCTATCTACTGCGGCTAAAGAGGTAAATCAAGCAACAATGAAAATTGCATTATAAGCTCCATAGCAGTTCTGCAGTAAATAAAGTGCATTTTCTGGGTGATAATTTTTCAATTGATGCAAAAGAATAACAAAAAATTACTGTAAAAGACTAATGAACAAGAACATCCATCAAAGGTTTGAATCTGACCTCTTAAAAAGCTTGTCCTGGAATCCCATTAAACTGTGTTTTTAGTCACTATAAGCTCCCCTAAATGTATTCAAAACTTTATCTATAAACTACTTTCTCCAGAACCAATGAAAGGCATGTATGGCCTAAAGTTTATATCCTCCAAATGTATAAATTCCATGAAGTACAAAAGCTTTCAAAAGACAAGCAAGTGCCTTTTGAACACCTCTACACATCATACATGAGAGTATTCTTGAAAACAATATTTTATAAGTTAGTAGTAATATTATTTTCTTCAGCATTTAAATCTGTTTGCAGATTCATCCATCTTATGAAAGCCTAGATCTATATAAGCTTTTCTCTATGGATGACTCTAGGAACCAAAGTGCAAGTGGATAGGTAGCATCAATTCTCAAGGAGACCCTGGACACAAAACATCTGTACTAAAAAATGTAAAAAAATATCTGGCAGGCAGCTCTTGGCCATGGATGGCCCTTGCTTATGACCCCTCTGCGTGTGTTGAGATGCAAATTAAGGTTTGGTAACACAAAGTCATCCAGTTGCATGTAAGCATAGTGAATGTGTAAATATGTACTCCAGTTCTACACATAGAGCAGAGGAATATGAAAATCTAAACTGGAAGGTGCCAATATAATGTCCTAAGTGGTAATATTAAATTTGTATAGGTTGGGAAGAGCTGAAGAATGTGCAGTTGTTAATGTACTTCTAATTGTAAATCTTTAGAAGTAGCAACTCAACCATTAATTTCATCTTTAATATACCTAACAGCAGGTCCAGCTTTTGAAGGTGAAGGCTGCTGGCCCAAAACAACCAGTCACTTTGGACAAACTTTGATTTTTTATTCTTGCAATTGAACACAAATGACAAAAACTGCAGCCAAAACTTATGATCTACAACAGCAAATTTGCTGATTGTTTCCTATGTTTTGCTTCTCCTTAAGTATGTAAAATAGTGGTTGATTAATGGGGCATCTATGGCCAATAAAATACTTTCTTTCAATTCTTTTGCTAGATCAGGCAATAACAATTTCCAGTCTTGCCTCATCTAATGATTTTTAGTTGAGGCCATTAAAATACTTTCGCCTCATCAAATGATTTTTAGTTGAGGCCATTAAAATATTTTCTTTCAATTTTTTGCTAGATCAGGCGATAACAATTTCCAGTCATGCCTCATTTAATGATTTTTAGTTGATTCCTTGCTTGACGATGCCTTCATTAATTTCCAACTTCAGAGTTGTCTAGGAACCCTGAAATCCACTATCAACCATTTGTGATTGTTCTTTGTTATTTTTCTTTGAAGCTTTGCATATTATAGAATAATATTGAGTGAGATAAACTGACCTACGGTCTTAGAGATTGGAGAAGTACATTTTAGTATCAATGCATGGGAATCATGGATTATTCATTGATACAGTTTGCGACGAAGTGGTCTGTTCTGTTGAAATTTTATGGATATCTTCTATATGAAGGGACCGTGCACTCTGAAAGGCTGCACAATCTTAGCTCTGTAGCAAGTGAATTCATTTACATTTTTTGTTTTGTTTCTAATGCACCTTACATATGACTTCTACAAAATTAAATTTCGTATACCAAATGAATATGTAAATAAACTTCAATTTTGTTTCGCTTTAGATTGTAACTCAACAATTTTTTACAGATGACAGTGCGTGATGCGCTTAACTCAGCTCTCGAGGAAGAAATGTCTGCAGATCCAAAAGTATTTTTAATGGGAGAAGAGGTTTGTGTTGTTCAATACCATATACAAGTCTAAAGTTCCATTAAAGAACTTCTTAATATCCATTATGTATTGAGTTGACCATATTATTTTCAGAAAGTGCCTACTGATCTTGGTGAGTGTTGTTTTACCAGGTTGGTGAATACCAAGGAGCTTATAAGGTAATTTACTTGTGGAAATTTTATCAAAAACATATAATAATCAGATAAGAACCCTTTGCTATTGAATAATTGACTAAAAATTTGAAAATTTGAGATATTTGCATTTGATATACTTATATTCGTGTTTCTTTACAGATTTCTAAAGGCCTTCTGCAAAAGTTTGGACCTGACAGGGTTCTTGATACCCCAATCACTGAGGTTTGCAAGTTTCTGAAGTTAAAATGTGCTAATTGAAATCCCGACAAAGGATTTTTTTCCTTTATATCTTTTGTTATTCAAATATATAGCCAATTTACGCTTGCATGTATTCTGCCATTGCAGGCTGGTTTTACCGGCATTGGTGTCGGTGCAGCATATTATGGACTGAAACCCGTTGTGGAGTTCATGACATTCAATTTTGCTATGCAGGTTGGTGTTTTTACTACTCTTTAAGTGTTTGTCTTTTGGTTCTGAACACTATTTTGTTTGTCACATAATTTTGTAGTCTGGTTTTGTTTACTCAAGTTTCATTTATAATATTTTGTTTACTAGGTAGAGTAATGATGTGATCTACATCACTGCTGTGCCCCTTCCTATGTTGTCCATATTACCATGGCAGGAAGTCCACAACTAGAAAATTGGTTGCATGCCTTTATCCATAGGAGCTATTACTTACCACCTTATAATATTGAATATCCTTATATTGAATTACACTAGCAATATAAGAAAATATTGGAAATTATCTTTGAACAGCTTGGATGAGATTCAACTGTTCCACCTAGTACCTCAGTGACTTGTTTTCAATTTATTTTCTCTTTGGAGAATGAATACTTCTGACTGACTCCTTTTCTATATTCCTAATTCTGAAATGTTTGTCCTGGGCTGAGACAATAAATCCGAATAAACTGTCGCAGTTCTATCTTATTAATCCTATCATTATATAGTCACCTTGGAGTTTGGATGCACAATTCCATATATATATATATACGTTTCAGACATGTCTATTTTTTGTGTAGCCAGTTTCGAGATTTAGTGATTTTGCACTCTTTAATAATGTGATTCGTAGTAATAAATGCAATAATTAATGAAGTAAGTAATGCAAAACTTAGTAGATTGTTTAATTTTTGTCATTATTAGTTTCAAAGGCATCATGGATATGGTGTAAACATTTGCTATGAGCTGCTACCATCTTCCCACATATAAGCTGTTGATCTGAAATGAATCTGTAGAATTATGCAAGGATTCAAAAACATCCATCTAATACTCAAACCATGCAAATTTTCCCTCAAAACTGGTTTGCTATTGCTGACCCTTGTCTTCCTTTCATTGAATAGCAGTTTGCTATATTTTGAACTGAACAAAGGAAGAGGTAATGTGAAAATAATCTGTAACTAGGAAAAAAAATCAAGTGGAGGAATCGAGTCTGCTGGAAGAAGTCATCTAATGTCATCTTAGCATATTTGGCAACTGTCAAATTTATCAAGTAATATAATATTGTCTTGGAATATTCAGCAACTGCTGAATATGTCAAACATTCATCTGATGTCATCTGGACAGGTTGGAGGTCAATGCCACCTTCACAGTTTCAGAAGCTGACAAATTTGTTCAAATATGACAGTACAGGAACCACAAATCACCTACATGGAATGAGAAATGAATCTTTTCCCAGACCATTTTTTTTTTACAGTCTGAATGATTAACAATCTGTGACTACATCTTCTCAGAATGAGTCATGAACAGCTGCAAGCTATTTTGAAGCATAAATGTGTATGTGTGTACTGTGAGGTCATGCAGATCTGGTTTTGTGGTAGACCAGAGTGCAGGTGAAGAAATAAAAAATGTAAGTCATGTTTGTATTATCCGTTGAAGAGAAATTTAGGAGGTTGAAACAGCCTGTAAACAACTCATAATGGCCTTGCACTGCTCTAAAGTTGAGCCATATCTTGTATTCTTTCAAGTTGAAGACCTGATAAGAAGGCACAGCCCCATCTTTACTGGAGTTTCACCCCATGTGGGTTTCTCAGTATAAACTGTGTGTTCATATTGATGTGTCTGCTGGTTGCTTCTTTTTATACTTGTTATTTGTTCCTTCCATGCCGACTCATTTCCAGATCTATTCTAATTTCTGATGCTATGTCAGAGCTGATTTCTCAAGCATAGCACTAAGAGCATCACCATTCTTGTTTTGTTTTCTATATTATATTGAACTTTGTTTTCAGTATAAGGCTGATTGTTAGATAGACATATATTTTGTCACCTGTATATTGCAATTAGCATAAAATTCATAGATGGAAGCCTGTATCTGTAACAGATCAATTTTCAGCTTTTTTGTATTGGCTTTCAGCAGCAATTTGCATGGGATAAGCTCACAGGCAATCTTAAGTCTATGTTTGAAACACGCACATGAGAATATTCAAGTCAATGATAGAACAGTTATAGACATCCCAATGTGATGATTCTAGGGTATTGAATTTAGTACATTCTTGGCCCAGCACCTATTGAGAGTGTGATCCGCGTGCCTTAGTTTGTGAATAATAAAGCACATTTCTATTCAAGTCTGATTTTTAATGTTTGTATAGACAGGTAAAATTTGTTATAATAACTTCATTTCTACCTTTAGAGTAATGAATGCAACTTGGATGGTGAGGGAACCATTACATAGTGTTGGAGCATATTAAAATTTGCTTTCTTCATTTTTGCTCACTTAATATCTGTGCAGCACATGAAAAGACATACTTCTACATTATTATAGTGCAAGAGTAATAATCACAAGCACACATTTTGAACCTATATTTGATAATAAAGACATAAATCTATGGCATAATATTTTTCATCTTCATTTATTTTGATATCCCTTATATTTTGTTGTTCTTTGGTAATGATGACAGCATATATGTTTTTGTACACTTTGGATTTAAATTTTGTGTTGTCTCTCTTATATGATGGCTCTTTTCGTTCCTGAAAATAATATTTTATTGTTTGCAGGCTATTGATCACATCATAAATTCTGCAGCCAAGTCAAATTATATGTCTGCAGGCCAAATCTCTGTGCCCATTGTCTTCCGAGGACCAAATGGAGCTGCTGCTGGAGTTGGTGCTCAGCACTCTCAGGTTCGACATTGGTCATTTTGTGTCTATGTCTGTGTGTGAGAGAGATCAAAAGCAAAGGAGAAGATGCTCAAGATGATTGTCATTTCATTGGGTGTCTATCTGTTTTGCAGTGTTATGCTGCATGGTATGGTTCCTGCCCAGGACTAAAAGTTTTGGTTCCCTATTCGTCAGAAGATGCTCGTGGATTACTGAAAGCTGCCATCCGTGACCCAGATCCTGTTATATTTCTTGAAAATGAATTGCTGTAAGCATAACAACCATGCTTTCAATAATTGCATATAATCTTGTGTTAACTTTGCTTGACAATATGAGATTTTAAAAGGCAAATCATCTTGAAAGAAAGATTTTCTAACTTTGAATGGTAGACTATACATTTCCATGATTATCTATAAGGAAAATACACAGTTTCAAAGATGGAATCATTTATTATTAAGTTGTATCATGACAGGTATGGCGAGTCTTTTCCAGTCTCAGCAGAATCTCTTGATTCTAGCTTTTGTCTTCCAATTGGGAAAGCAAAGGTACATATATTTTGTTTAGTCTTTTTTGTAAGTTCAATTCCCGGCATCAATGTCTTATCCAGCAAGCTTTCTTTTGCAGATTGAGAAAGAAGGGAAGGACGTGACAATCACAGCTTTTTCAAAAATGGTTGGCTATGCTTTGCAGGTAAAGATTTTTTTTATGTTCCATTTCTAAATGAATTTCTGACTTCTGAGTTGGGATCAACTTATAATGATCATATTATAACCTTAGAATTTTACATCAGAATTTCATTTTTTCAGCTGCATGTTTACAACAAAATAAATTGATGCTTCAAAGATGATCTATAAATGTGGTGAAAACCTGGCAGCTGAAGCTTCAGGTTGCATGCATCTTGCTTGGCTTATTTCTCATAGAGTGTAAAATAAAATCGTGTAATCCACTAAACTTAAAAAATTAATGATCATCTGATATTGATTGTAAGTGCGTATCTTAGTTATACTTATTTATGATATCACACTCCCTTGATTTTGTTGTCATTCCAGGACTAAGTTTTAGTAGTTGCCATCAAGGAAAATGAGGACTATGTTTAGAATTGATAGTAGATTTACATTTCATCTACAGCTTGCATGGGAAGGAATATAAATTCTCTTACAGGGTTGTGTGAAGATGATGAAAACTTTGAGTGCAACAATAATTGTCTAGGTAGTGTGGTGGTATTGGGGCTCCCACTCTTCAATTGATATTTGGATAATACCTGATGCTGATAGCTCTTAAACATGTATCTCCACAAATCCTAAAGACTAGCACCAAAACTTGAAGACAAGGATATCCTCAACAAAGGTAATGGGTGGGACTTATGCTTAGACAGTGGCATGAATGGACCAACGCTTGTGAGTGGGTAAACTCACCTTCATCTTTAGGCTTTGCTAGGCTAAGGGGGGTGTTCCCTGAGGTCTTTACAATAAGATGATTAAAGAGAAATAAACAATTAGACTCAAGGCTCTAATAGCCATACCCATAGTGTTATGAATCCCTAAGAATGTCCCTAAAACTCATGTCAGCACTGGCTACAAACTGACCTACAAGACCTCCAACAAGTAGATGAGAATTCTCTCTTACAATGCACCAAAAGATAACAGTAGTGTTATATCCTTAAGAATGAATCCACTTAACTTTTCATACATACATGTAAGAGGAGAAACACACTAGCATGATCAACAAAAGATTTATCAGTTTGAGGATAACATAAAATACATAATGAGTTGCCTCGGTAGATCATACCAGCATGATGGAACTTAACAACTGCTCCTACATCTAACAAGAGAGGTGATTAAATTTGAAATATATTTGGTCTTTCACCAATAAGACTGGTGCCTATTCCGTTGGGCAACAGAGTCATAAATTGCGAGGAGGATAAAACCATTCTAGCAAGTCAGCAAAGGAACAATGATTGTGCATTCACAACCTTGAAGAATATGAAAACCTGCAAATGAACATGCTTAGTTATCCATCACAAATCAATAGCACCTCACATGTAATAAGAAAAGACCATCACAAAGAAGTTTATGATGCCTTAGAATGTCTGACATTTTTAATCTGATATGATTACGATTGTGCCACTGCCGGAAAATGTGGCGAGTGAGACAATAACTAGGTTCAAAGCGCCTCTTTGAATACTACAGTGTATCATGGAGACATTAACTTGCGGGAAAAACCCTACTAGACTAGTCCTTCCCTTGATTTACAAACTTGCTTCATCATTTACAGAGCTGGAGATTCATCATTTGATACCCTAGAACCTGTGTGGGACACGATTAAAAAACATTGCGGTTGAATGGTGGGGTTTTGCTGAGTTTCATGCTTTAAGGGTGCACAATTGTAAGAGGGGATTGGGAAGTTGGGATTCACGGGTGCAAGGGAAGACAATATTCTGTGGGCCAAGGAAGCCAAAACAATGGAATTGTGGGATTTCATAGAATCAAGGGAGTGGGAGGAGAACAATGTTACAAAAGGTAGGTTGATAAAAAAACTCCGGAAGCTTGCGGGAAAGCTAGGATATTGAGTGCCATTCTGCCAGTTAGAGGAGAATGAAAAGGTCTAAAAGCCTGTGATTAACTTCAAAAGCTTAAGTAAGAATTGAAGTTTGGAGTTCCAAATCTGATTATCTTTAAGTATGATGGTAGGGAAAAATTTGGAGGTCCGCCATATAGTGTAGATTGGAACTTGGGGTGATCAAATTCTTAGGTATTGGTGCAAGGGGAAGTTTGAAGGGCTGTGGGAGTTGGGACTCAAGAGGTTCAACATAAGACAAGCACAAGGGAATTGGGGATCGGACTTGAGGATTATTGTCTAATTTGTATGAGATTTATTGAGTAGTCGAAGCCCTAGACCTTTGAATATTTAGAAAGATAGCAGGAGTCATGGATTTCTAGGTTTTAGTACTTTCGACATGATATCACAACAGAGCTCAAAACTTTGACGGATAAGTCAAGGTGGGGGTTTGGGGAATGGGGACCATAGTGACATGGCACCAAGGAAAGTTTTGAAAACCCACCCAGGCCTTGAAATTGGCCCAAAGACCTTTGTACTTAAACATTTTTAACATTTTTGAAATGGAGGGTCATGACAAAGATATGATGGGAGGCAAAGAATGACACTAAACACAAATTGACCAAGGGGGCCCATTAAAGGAATTCTTTGATTGAATATAAATAATGGGCAGAGTAGGGCCAAGGCAGCAAAGAGGACACAAGACCTAGAAAATTTTGCATTTTAGGGCACGTACCAACAGGAGCTTTTAGATTTAACCTTTGAGAAGGCAAAGAAGGAAATAAACCATCATCCACCAAAGGAACCTTCTCAATAGACTTCTTAGAAGGCAATGAAGGAAATAATTAATAAAGGAGCCCCTTAAGGGGGTTTTATAACAGTAGAAGATACTTGAGTGGGCTATGAAGAATTTTGAGATTCCTTCAAAGAACCCAAAGCAGTTGGGCTTCCATGCACCAAGAAGCTTGGCTCGCAGATTTATGATTGGAGCTAGAACAATCATGAAAAGTTTCAAAGCATTTGTGGCAATGAAAAACAAGAAAAGATTCTGTCAAAGGGTTGACATCTGGAAACCCTGGCTACATAGGAGTGAATGCTTCCCCCATAACTAAACCTCATCATTAAGAATAAAGTCTCTCTTTCGGGGATCCAAACATTGCAATAAATAATCCTTGTGCATAGGTGAAGTTTTAGATGGCTCCCCATGTGTGGCTGCTAGTTGGTGGATATCCATTTGTGCATTTTGGAAACACTAGGCTACAAAGTACAAATGATTAAAACTATAGATCAAGCTTCATTTTGAGAAATTTTCCTCTCCTATTACTTCTTCCCCAAATACTAAAATAGGGGACGACTTAGAACATTTTAGAGGTTTTAACCCTTCCCTGTTTTTAGCCTGCAGGCTGCAAACTCTTATTTATCAAAAAATTGCATCCTTCAACTGAGAAATTGCGACACCCTGATCCACAACCAAAGCAAACATTTTCTTTGGTTGAAATTTGCATGAGAATTACCTATAGCTGCAACTCAAGCACTGCCAACATTGGCAAACATCATGGGAGAGCAGGGGGCATCACCAAGAAGGGAGACGTCCTCAAAAACATCAGAATGATCCTTAACTTTGGACCTAAATGCAGTTACAGACTCTGAAATGCCCCTGGATGGGAGCTCTGAACCCTTCAGCAGATTAGGGTTCAGAGAACTACTGTGGTGAGGATCAGCTGCAGCACATTAGGAGATCTTTCACAAAGCTGTGGAGGTAGCCTTCTTCAAATGAATACTGCAGTCTACATTTATTAGGAGAGTTATTCTACCTTGGATTTGTAGCAAGTAGAACGACTGTGATTTGTAACCGTGTTAGGAGTTCATTACAGGTTGCTGAGGAAGAAGTGCATTCACATGCTCAGCGAGGGATTCTATGAGTAAAATATGTCTTTTTTCAGAAAACATCTCTTTAAGATTAGTGCACCTAGAGACCTTGGAGTCACATGCTTGTCTAGCTTTAGTCATAAATGCACTATGCTGTAACCTTCCTTTTTGATGTATCTCAAAAAGAAAATTTATTTATAATTCCTCATCATGAGTACTGCTGGAAAAAAGAAATAGCCACTTATCACTGTATGGTCACTTTCTGATAGTTATATATGTAGGAAGGACAAGTGAGAATCATGACAATTAATATACATCACATACAGAATGATCCTGACTGCAGCATTATTGGATTTAGACTTGAAAAACAATGACTTAACTGCATCATTATTGGATTTGAATCTGCATCTGCATTTGCAGCAGCATTATTTTTCCCTATTTTTGAAAACATATGTTTTTTGTCAGTAAAATGTGTGCTAACAATTGCTTTAATGAAATAATTTTGGAAATTCCTTTTTCAGGCAGCACAAGAACTTGCAAAAGAAGGAATCAGTGCTGAGGTGAATCTCTTCAATGTGATTGTTATGGGGCATTGGTTTTCAATGCAATTTGTTTAATGAAGATTCACATAAGAGTTGACATTTTATGCTGTAGGTTATAAATCTTCGTTCAATTCGACCTTTAGATAGAGCTACAATTAATGCTTCTGTTAGGAAGACAAATAGGCTGGTGACTGTTGAAGAAGGTTTTCCACAACATGGCATTGGTGCAGAAATTTGGTAAGATGTTTTTCTATCCATTCCATGCAGTATCTCTTTGTGAGTTCCATTCATTTGCCTGTATTGGGATGATATATTCCTTGGTCACATGATCATATTTTGATGTGTTGAACAGTACTTCTGTGATTGAGGAAAGCTTTGAATATCTGGATGCACCTGTGGAAAGAATTGCGGGGGCTGATGTTCCTATGCCTTATGCTGCAAATTTGGAGCGCTTAGCAGTTCCACAGGTTTTTTCTAAATCTTTTGTGTATTTGTCATTTTATTTCTCTAGCTTATTTTTGTAGTTATTGTGATTGTGTTTGCTTTGTTCTCCTTGGAAAGTGCTGATGATTCCTGCCAGCCTTGCTATTAATTTATGTTGCTAGTGTTATTATCATTTTGGAAATGTTTGGGTTGGTGTTTATGTCTGGATTGTCTTGGTTGGTTGTATTGTACAACTCTTTCAAATATGCTATCATAGGAAATATATTGCAGAATAACACATTCTGTGGTTTGATGTCTGGTTGCTTCTGGAATTCAGCATTCTCTAGCTTTGTAAAACTTGTTAATAAAAATTGTGGCCAGTGGAAGTTAGGATTCTCTAGTTTTGTGAAACATGCTGTCTAATGAAGTTTAGGGGGTTAGAATGAAGATATATTGAAATATGATGATAGTTTCTACATGCAAAAGCTTGATCCAGAAATAATTGGTTTGTGTTCTATGATTATACGATTAGTGAAGCAAGCTTATTTGTATTAGAAGTTACCTTTTCTGGTATTGACTGGCTTTTCTCTCTTTCTCTCTTTTTTTCATTTTACAGGTAGAAGATATCATTCGTGCTGCAAAGAGGGCTTGCTACAGAGAAGTTCCAATGAGTGCAACAGCCTAGTGTAAATTTTATTTCCTTAAAATGTAATGAAATTTGCTCTATATGAATGCGGCCCAATGATGCATTCAGATTTGTCCTAGTATATAGGGCATGGTCATTTTGAACTTTCTTTTGGTTAGGATTGTTTCCATCTGTGCTGGCCTCGCAATTTTTAATGCTGGAAAGGTTTGTTTTTCCGCTGTCAGAGTATATTTCTCTCATTGTTATTTACTGGTCAGTTGATGGGAATTGATCCTTGTTTGTGTTGAAATCAATTTCTATGAACTGTTATCATCTGCTGTCCATCATTTTTAACCAAAATTTTGGTGTCATTTGGTGCGGAGCCTATATGAGCCATAAAATTAAATGGTGTAATGCCAGTTTTTATCCTTGAATAATAATGAGTTGCTAAATGCCCTGAAACGTCTCACTGTGGATGGATTTAACCCAAACAATTGCATGCATTTTTAAGGCCCTAAAACTGATTAAGTTGCTTCCTGTACCCAGATGGGTGAAACTGCTTTGGTACTATCCATTCAAATACAACCTAAATTATTACACTATATTTTGAGCACTTTGTAGGCAATCCCAAAATATTTATTTGTTTTGCATTATGTTGCAGTACATTCATTCTGATACATTGATTCGGGATCTTCAATGGTGCCCTTTCGTTGAATGCTATTGTATCAAAATGAAACAATGTCTGGGGACTAATTTTGTGACTGTTGCATAGGTTTTCAATTGATTTCCATGAGCTTTTGCAGATGTGGGTGGGATGTGTTTCTGGGGCAGTTGGATTGATTCCCAAAAATTTCTGGGGACAATAGACAAAACAAAGGGGGCATTAACCTGAAGAATATAAAGTATTATTTTGATGTTATAAATGTGTTTATAAATTGGGGACGATTACTCAGGTTTGGAACAGCCTTACTGTTGGGCATAATAATTAGAATGAAAGGGAATGGTGAATCTATGACATAAAATATTAATTTTTTGGGATGTAGTGAATTCAAGTAATTGGAAAGTTGCAAAATCCACCGTAAGTGATATTGATTAAATGACTATAAATCTAGTAATGGAATGAGATTTACTTTTTCTTGTTAGCAGGTTATTAATTTGCTTGTAGTTGAGTTTTGTGTTTTTTGCATTTTAGGGATGCTAAGGTGGTATTCGCCATCCTTGAGTATAGAGTTAGAGCTGAAATACTTAGGTAACATCGATGCAATACATTTCTTGTTAAGTAGAAGTTTTTTCTTATCCACTTGAGAGAAGCTATAACGTAATTCTGATAGAATTTACATACTGATTACATATGGCATCAAAATCCTCTTGGATTTAATGCCAGAGTTGGCCACTCAAGTAGGTGTACTGATCATTCACATTTGTTCAATGTTAAGTTTAATGTTTGTTATGCAACTATGCCCCTCAATAAATGGGTCACAGTAAAGCTGGCATGGGGTTTACAAGGGTGGTTTATTTTGAACCTTGCTGGAGCTTTAAAATGAAACTCTTGTGATGCAGAAGACAAGGAAACGTAATGCGAGGTGACGGGATTTAATTGGTGTCTTTCCAAGAAACACACATGTTTTACAAATAATGAAGGGGAAGCCATCATTGCTACTCATCTTTTTGGAAGTCACTAAATTGGCTTGATTTAATTGAAAGGCCCTCACAATGGAAGAAAGGTCTCTAATAAATTATGGCTTGGGTACCACATTTAGAGAACTACACCATTTTACGTTACTATCTAGAAACAAACAAGGACACTGGCTATTTAGATAACAAAGGTCTTTTTTAAGGTACCAAGGGATCTTTCTCACATACAACTTCAGTTAATGGAAAGACTGAGGTGAATTGGCTCCGAAGGATGAGGTGTTCTTAAGGAACCATCTTTGCCCAACTCAATGCAGCTTCTAGTGTATACATTTGATTGGAAAGAGAATCGTCATTGCAAAGGATTGCTACTAAGAACATGGCTAATAATCTTATAGAGAGAAAAAATGGATAAAAGTGACCTTGAAAATGTTGTAAGTATATTTAACATTGGTTTTGTTAGCCTTTATGTGCAATGTGTTGCATCTAATATTTACATATTGACACCTAATCACAATTTTTGTAGGTTTGTCTTATGATACTTGTTTGGTTCACCAAATCAATGACAATATTTCAAACAAGAGAGATGAGCTTCCTTAAATCTCACTTATATGAGAGTTGTCAAGGAAATTCCAATTAAAAAGCTTTTCTATAGCATCTGATCTGATATTAGATTACTGAAGTCAGTAGATTGGCTAACTTAATCACTATGATTAATTCTTGAAGACTTCTAGTACTAAGATAAGATTGGATACTCAATTTCGAAGAAGTCCATGGCCAAACAAACAGTTGTAGAGATTCCAAAAAGGTGAAGAAGATAAACAATAGTTACTTAGGTGATTTGGACGCCCAAGGGATGTCACTAATGACAAGAAAAATGTCTTGTTAGACACATCATGCTAGTTTGATTTGACTTAACATGGATGATAATAGGTTCATTGCACATATTCACCTGTGGTAGAAGTTGTAGATAGAACAAAAACGTAGGCTAGGTAGAGAGGACTTGAATTATTTGGAGTTTTATATTTACGACTTTTGAATGGTTGGGCTTCTCTTTGAGATTTGTTTTTGAGTCTTCGGCTATATTACCTCTTGTTTGCAATTGAAAAATGGATTCCTTTATATTATAGTTGATCGGAATTTTATATAGTTGAATCTGTATTTGTCTTTTGTATGTTTGGGTGTAATTGGGGATGTTATTGATCTATATTGGATATAGGAGGAAAGCTCATCATCAATTGAAGCCACTTTTGCAAGTTACAAGCCTTAAAATTACCCTTGAATTTGATAGATGAAATTATTGGTTGAGTAGGTGGTGATTAAGAAATTGTGGCATTTCAATAGGGGGTGCTTTCATAGCTACCATGATGGTGATGAAACAAAAAAATGATTGAAAGGAATGGTTTTGCTTGATGCAAAAGTAAATTTGAAATAACTAAATTGGCCTTGTCTCTTTGAATTTTGTGCACGAAAGCTTCCAAGACTCTAAAATCTACCTACATTCTATTTGAAGACATTGACAACCCAAAAAGAAAGAGGAGAATTGGAGTTCTTGTAGCAACAAGAAGGTGAAGAACATGCTAAAAGTGGAGAAATAAACTTGATGGAGCTGATTCTAATGTTTGGACTTACTTATTTGAGCAATGCACTATGATAAAAGAGCAATTACCACTACCATATGGATTTTCTCCCCTTCTTGGGGTTTCCAAGGATAAATATTGTGTTTAGTTGGATCTCTTCTTATTTGTTCATCACATTTTAATTCCTTCGTTGGCATTCATTTGGTAATGTCAAGCAACACAATAATTTTAGTTATTTGTTGTATTAATTTCTACTTCGAACAAAGAAATTATGGACCAATTGGAGACTTGGCCTTGTTGAATAACTATTTGTATGTACATTATTTTGTGTGTTGAATAAGTTAGGAGGGCTTCTCAAAGGCAATAAACCCCTATAATAATAAGTTAGTTGTGCTATGTATTCATGCTTGGTCATGCTCACTTTTCATGTGTTATACTTTTCTTATGTTTGTACTTAATAAACAAAAAAGATGATTTTATAACCATTTTATGTTAGTTTTGCATAGAAACCAACAACCATATTAGTCATTTGGTGTTTGGAACTTGTTAGGTTTGTGTTGGTAACAAAAGTAGTGGAATGAACATAATGTTGTAGACCAAATTGGTATCAAAGCTTAGTTTTTGTGTTCTTTAATATTGTCATGTGTGACGTGTATAGTTTTTAGTTTTGTAGTTGTATCTCCTTCACTAGATCAACAAGTATTAGAGGTTAAGGTTTCTCGGTTCCTTTGCAATAAGACATATCAATAAGAAAGTGGGATAAGCAAATTATAAGCATATACTTTGAAATGAAAGTAGGAAGACCTACTAATAGTGAAGAAATATTCAATGAGTTGGAGGATGCATCCAACATCATGTAATGGGAAAGCTTGAAAGAGTATAAAAGATACATGATGTGCTAATGAGAAGGTTAGGAGTGTCTATTGAGATGCCAAAAAACAAATCAATAGAAAAGAAGTAATCGTTTTGAAGAAAGCTACACCTCCAATTCGAGGGGAGGCAAAATAGACATCCATCTGTATAAAGGTAAAGTTGATGTTGATAAATTTAACCTCAATTTTGTCAATTGAATGAAGAACAAATTTATTTTACAAGGTTCAAATATGTTAGGCATTCTCCAACTTGGTTTATAAGTTATGGTTGTTCCTCTACAATTAGAAAATTACTGTTTACTTAATTACCTTTATTCAATTTATTTTGAGGAGGATAGATAAATATTGATAATATTTAAGAGAAAACCAAGCAAGTGAAAGCGTTTGATCAATTGTGATGCTTTTATGAAGCACATAGGTGCACTATATAGTGACACAAGGATTATTTTAATGGCCAAGCCATTGATGATATTTGTTTGCAATCTCATTATATCAAAATGGACACAAAAAAGAGTCCATAATCCTCTTTAGATCATCAACAACAAAATGGTTCCATTACCAAAAATAAAGGAATGGACAAATGAAAAGGTACACAAAATGCTATTACTGATTCCACAAAATAAAGATGCTAAGGGCGGGGGCCTATGTGAGTGCTTAGCTTATTTTGATTAGCAACCATTGCTCAACTTTGTAAGGAGTTATTTGCAGAGCTAGTGGCCCCATGAATATTTATTTTTTCTACTTACTTTTAAGCAATCATCTTAAATTTTATTTTTTGAATTGTATATTTTAAATTTTTTATTAAGGAGGCAAATGATGAGGAGGGAAAGAAATTTATGGAGCCATGCAACATTTTTGTCAATTTGCAATTATTTATTTCTAGCCCCTCATTTTTTCCACAACCTATTTTCGATTTCTAAATAGAAGTTGGTCCACTAAAATGGGGAAAGATTTCAAATTATCTTTTTTCCATAATTAAAAATTTGCATGGGAACACTCCAGCTACTCAAATTTAAGTAAAGACCACACTTAAGCAATCACATGGGACACAAGGTAAGAGGCTTTATAGGCATGCACCTGTTCTCGCCACAAGAGTACTGGCTCAACTACTTGGTGAAGGAATGCCCTCCTTGATCACTTGATTATGGATGTTTCTATTATGTTTGACTCTAGTTGAGGAGGCTTCTTGTCCTTCCTATGGTGGTATCCCTTAGGGTCGATATGACTCGAGCAATTTCATCATTCCTTGATAGGACTTATCCTTTTGATCTAGTTGTGACATGTCCAACGTCTATTCCTATTGCCTAGTTGATGGGCTATGGGGGGATTCCTTATGTTCATTATGTGCAGAATATATCTTCAATTAGACCTTCTTTCTTATCATCTGAGGTGACTCTAAATATGGAGGTAGAGGACTCCCTCTTCTCTCCATGGTTGGAGGAGCTAGAAAATGGTATGTCATGGATGATCATTTAGAGAATGAAGAGATGTTTTTCTAAATTTGTTTTGGATTCCCATCCATGAGTCAAGAGCATGTTGATTGCAAAGAAGGGGATAAACATAGTGTAGGTTGGGTGGGTTGTTTTCCATTGACTTGTTTACATCTATGTTGTTGAATGAATGTTTTGGTAGTTTTGCATTACATTTGTAAGTTTCCAAGCCCTTTCAAAATCTAGTCTTTTAGTTAACTATTTTGCTATTATTCAAGTATTTTTATGTCGATGTTTTGATGTAAGAGAGTTTTAGGAGCTCATTATAACCTATTTACCCTTTAATAAAAACCAAAGTAGTTAAAAGCAAAGTTTGCTATTTAAAAGCATCTCATTGATATGTCATTGTGGATGTGGTGCTTTTTAATGTTTGTAATTTAGTGTAAGTAGATTCTATCTTATTAAATAGAGTCAACCAATGTTAATTGGCTGAGGGATAGCACTACATAATTAACTCATATAAAGGGAAGTCTAAATTTTCTTTAATTAATTTTTATTCAAGTTAAGAGATCGATAGATGTTAGTGGGAGGTTTGTTTTGATTCTTTTGAGAGACAACCAAAATAATAAACTTCTTCAATGCAATACTTTGAAAGTATCTAGTAACCAAGAGCATAAGACAGTCAAAGAGATGTTATAGTAGTTTTGTGAGGTGCTTGAAGAGCCTAAGGGGATGCCTCCTAGAAGATCCATTGAGCATGAGATTCATTTGTTACTAGATAGTCCTCTCCTTAACATTGTGCTTTGTTAGCAATCATTTACAGAGGTTAATGAGGTAAATAATCAATTGCAATATTTTTTTAAGTTATAACTGATGCTAGCGTTTCTTCATATAGTTCTCCTATTGTTATCATACCTAAAAAGAACCATCCATGATTGTGTATTAATTTTTATGTTTTGAATAAAAAACATCAAGAATTTAGGTACACTATTCCATAGATAAGTGATATTTTAGATTAAGTAAAACATGGTGAGTACTTTACCTGGTTAGATTTGAAATTTGGGTCTCACCAAGTGAATTAATGGGAATGGCTTGGAAAAAAATATTTAAGAGAATACAATGTATAAATGGTTGGTAGATCCTTTTGGGTTGTGTAATTCTCCTTCCATTTTCATGAGATTCTTAGGCCTTGGTAGAGTTTTGTCATTTTTTTTGATAAAATAAACAACATTTACAAGGTGTTGTACCCTTTACATAGAGAGCCCAAAGGGCCAAAGGAAGATAGTTCAAACCAAATGAACTAGAAGAGAAACAAACAGAGACAACTGACGACAGCTGTAGAACCACAAACAAGGATTGGACAACTCCAAAACCATAAGGGAACAATCTGACTCCCTAAACTCGAGGCCGCGAAAAGGCAACGGATTTGGGGAGTCCCTTCTTCCTCAGCACAACCGACCAGGAAGACTCAAAATCGAAATCCACCAAGCGAGGCGAGAGGAGCAGATCCACTACAACCACCTCGGGCGAGTAGTCACCACACAGCGAGGGAGCTGACAATGAAGAAGAGGAGATATGAACGATCAAAGGACCAACAAAGTCATTCGATGAGAGATAGGCAGGTTCTGACAGAATAGCGATAACAACAAGATTCACATAAGGGCTACTTGGAATAGGAGCCTGGAAATGCTCTGATTCCAAGGGAGAAACAGTCAAGGGAGGATCGCCCTCCTTAGAGGAATCATCCGAAGAGGGAGAGCCAACTGTGAGATGGTCCGAGAGAGCATTTTTCCACCAAGTAGCAGCACCCTTGCGACGAGCAAGAGGGCAACCAGAGGCCAGGTGACCAACATAAAAACATCACCTACACCAAAAAGGGAGCCCCTCATAGTCGAGAAGCTGCTTCCAAGGTTTGTCCTCCACCATCAAGACCACATCACCATCGAGAGGTTTGGAGATGTCCAAATCGATTAAAATATGAGCCATTGTAGTTGCCCAAGATCCTGAGACGTAGAATCCACCTTCAAAAAGCTACCAATGGCCTTGCCAATAGCTTCAAAGCAAGAATCCTCCCAAAACTAGAGAGGGAGATTCGACAGTCGAACCCAAACTAGTCTAATATTCAGAGGCTTCGTAAGATGATTGAAAGAGAGAGATCAAGGCCGAATGGACAACAAATGAACACCCCACATCCACACCTTGTCCAACACTTTGTCACCATCGTCAAAGGAAGACAAATTTACAAAGAAAAAACCTCTAGCATTGGGATAAAGGTCAATCTATCCCGAAACAATAGGCTTCCATGAATCGGAAACCCATTCATGTAGATCAGGAAGGGAGGGCCACAAGCCATTAAATCTACAGACCACACCCTAACGCACATAGAAGTCTTCATTCTCAACAACCTTAGGCCCATAGACCACAATAGGGGAGGCCCAGGCACAAGGAAAAGGACGAACCCTAGCCAGAACCTAGGCACGAGCTGCAACAAAAAAATATTTTTGAAAGCCATTAGAAGCAATAGGAGGAGGGCCCCTAGACACAACACCTTGCACAACACCCGCAAAGGAAGCTACAGGAGGAGAGGGAGGACCCAACTCCTCACAGACCACCAGAATCCCATCCAAAGGAGGCATGTAGACGCCACACTGAGGCAGCCCTTCCACACACATGCCTTGACCCAACACCTGCAATATATCAAGAGGATCAGGGGGAGCCCCTACTCCTAGAGAAGAGGGACCCCCGCAGGTCACCCGACATCCCTCGTTCAAGCCCCGTGTCTTCGGGCCATTCAAAACTTTTAGACTCCCGCCCAACGTCGTCGCACCAACGGTCTTCATCTTTGTCTGTGTCATTGTGCCATTCTACAATAGAGTTGTGTCATTGTTTATATAGAGGACATTTTGATTTTCAACAAAAAAATGTTTAACATGTAACTAATAAATGCATACATAACACTGAGTTATTGAATATTTGTAAGCACAATCTATGTTGCAAAAAGCAATGCATTATAATTGTATATTACTTTCAATGTTTTTATTTTACAATTAAATATAAGAAACTTGTGACTAATAACTTTGCTGGTATGTTGTCTAAACCTTTTTTTATTTCAATGTTAGGAATACAAACCCAACTTGCACATTTTTGTGGAAGAGGCTTATTAGAAATTATATAAGCATGATGTAGATTTTGGGAATACATTTCAGCATGGTATGAGGTAAAAAACACCAGGGTTTGAGATATAATAAGATTATTATTTCCAAGATGCTATGCTTTACATTTTGGGTAAGTTGTGTGCCAAAAGAAGGGAGTCTTAATTTAATTGATAAGCGAGACTAACACTTCAAATGCTATATATCACTTTGGGGTACTAAATACAATTATGAATCTACAAAGGTATATTCATTGACCAAATATGCAAATTAAAATTTTGAAATTTGTAGGGGGATGTGTGTTTTGCAGCACAAGTATATGTGGCAATATGAAGTTGGATGTGTACATATCTTTATTGGTTCCTTCTAGACTAAGAGAGAGTGTTCCAATACATTTGGTAGAGGGTTTTCTCTTGTCTAAAAAGGGACATGATTGTTTTTATCTAATAGTAGATCAATTTAACAAAATAGGAACCCTTATGACATATGACACAATTGACCTATTTTTTGTTAATTTAGTTTTCCAAGTTATTTTTTTTAGATAGAGACTCGCTTTGTCAAGAATTTTTATAATACCTTGTGGGAAAAGATTGACCAAAAAATAAAGAGGTCTATGGTTTTTCATCTTCAAATAAATGAGCAAACTAAGGTGGTTAATAAATCACTAATTCAACTCTTAAGAACATAGTATCATAATAATCTCAAGATATTACATGATAATTTGGTATATATTCAACATTCCTATAACACAAAATTGCTTCATCTATCAATAAATTAACTTTTGAAAATGTTTTGGCTACTTATCACATAATCTTTTTAATGTTGTGATAGGGAAACCACATAAGGAAGAAGATAGCGAATTTATAAGTTTAAAAGTTTGAAAGATTCATTAAGAAGATATAGAAAATAAACCTCCTCATGGGGGACAAGGTTTATTACATTTAAAAAAACAAAGAACCAAGGAAGGAGTGAAAAAATTAAGCCATTGTGGTATTTCTCATTTCTATATGTTGAACATGTATATTTTAAAGTTTTCAAATTGAATTTTCTAGCATATATGAATTTTTATTTTATAATTAATGTGAATAACTTATATTTGTTTGACTTGCTAATTTTAGATGAAGAATAAAGATTTTTGTTTGTCATTGAAGACCTTGTGCTTGATTCTCAAGTAGAATTGGACAAGGATGTTGTTTTTTAGCTGAAAGAGAAGGTGACAAGAAAATGACACATAGGCATGAAAGGTCAAAATTTGCATAAATAAAGTTGGTACCTCAAAGATAAATTAGGGAAATTTTCCCCATCTATTGAGTTCCTAGTTTTAGGGACCAAAAGCCTTTAAATTGGGGAATTATGACTTGAAATAGGATTAATAAAAGTAAATTAGCCAACTTAGCTATCATGATTCATTCTTGAAGGATTCTTAGAAGTAGGACAAGGTGTGAAACTCAATTTACCCAAGGCAAAGATTAATTAGAGACATTAAAAAATTATAAGAAAGTGAAAAAGTAGAAATAGATTGAACTTGGGTGATTTGGACAACCACAAGAGTTCACTCATAATAAAAAAGAGAGTTTCATTTGAGTCAAAAATTTCATGCTAGTTTGATCAAAATCAAACATTTTACTAGGAGAACATGGGAACACAACAATGTCATCTACAACTAAAATCATCATAGATATGGTAAAACTAAAGAGTAGGTGATTAAAGAAAAATAAATATTTATAATTTCATCTTTTTGAATTTTTAAATGCTTTGGCTTCCCTCCAAGGGTATCTTTGGAATCTTGGGATATATTGCCTTGTATTTGGAATTGAAAATTGACCCCTTTCATGTTGTAGTTGGTTGTAATTTTACTAAGTTGCATCAAACAAGTGGTCTTGTGTATGCTAAGGTGTAATTAGGAAAGCTATAGAGAGAAGGTGTTGTCTTGTAGGTGTTTGAACATCCATTTGTATATTTATGGAGTTTATAAATTCTTCTAAAAGATGCAAATATTTATAATCAATAAGGAGTTAGTCACTTGAAAAGGAGATCCCTTACTTTTTAGGCTTTCATCCATATTGGATTTCCCCAAATTAAGTTTTCTTTTTCCCCATTTTCATGCTCAATTATGCTCTTTTTTGGTCTAATATATTTTTTTGTATGTAGTTAATCAACAATAAACATGAGTTTTTGTTGGTGTATAATCATGCCTAGGTGGCGAGTTAGTTAGGTTGTTGAGAAATTTGAACAACCTTTTCCTCCAAAACCGAGAATTTGGTTGCTCAAATTTCCCTTTACATTTACCTAAAATATTAATGTAAATACATCTATTTTTCCTCCAATTCACATTTATTTGTTGTTTCCATTTTCACTCAGATTCCCAACTTCATTCTCACATGTGGTACCTAAGAGAAAATAGAATCTTCAACATTCATTGTTGGGCATCTACCATCACTAGAAGAGATTCTACATTAAGGGGGGGATGTATGGTCTCATTTCTTCTTCTCTCTTATGGGATGGAATTTTCACTCACATGGGGTCTTTTGTTCTTCTCATGTTTTAAAGAGCATATTTATTTACTCTCATTTGGGGGGAGTTTTTTCCCACAAGGTTTTCTCTTCTTCTTTATGAGGTTGTATTGTACTTGGGTACCTTATCAAGCCTTGTTTTTAGGACCCACTCTTTTGTTCCCACCTAAGCTATGCTTAAGGGTGGTTTTGGTGTATAATCATGCTTAGGTGGCTACTTGCCTAGGTGGCGAGTTAGGTTGTTGAGAAATTTGAACAACCTTTCCCTCCAAAAATGGGAATTCAGTTGTTCAAATTTCCCTTTATATTCACCTCAAATCCTAATGCAAATACATATTCTATTTTTTCTACAATTTCCATTCTTTGTTGTTTCCATTTTTGCTTAGATTCTTGGCTTCATTCTCACAATTTGAGATTGTTTTATGTTAGTTTTGCATAGAAATCAACATTTTTTTCACTCATTTGGTTATTAGAAACAATAATTTTCATGTTGGCAATTTAAGGAGTGGAATATCTATCTCTTAGAGATCAATTTCCATTTCAATAATTGATTTAAAAATATATTTCATACCGTTAATGATTTAACATTTGTAACACTATTATACATAATCCTAGGTGTAGGAACTAAATGTAATAATAATATTTTATACCATTTTTACTTATATACAATATAATTAGAACATTCAACTTGAAGATGCATTAATTCTCATTTTATATCAATAAATATGTATAGAGTTTATTTTGGCTACATAACATATTCAAAAGAATTAGGTTTCTCTCTTTAATTTTCATTCACAACCCATTTCTTAGCCTGACATCAATATTAATGGTACAAAAAAATATTATTTGCTATAATTTCTTTTCAATCCTTTAATTCACACTATTTGAAACCCTCATCCTCACTTCATTACATCAAACATTTTTTTATTACTACTTATATGGATGTTTATTTTGTGTAAGTAGTGGAGTCAAAGGAAGAAGGATAATTTTGCCTCTAATTGAAGAATTTTCATGTGATGAGTTTAGCTTATGAAATTTAGGAAATTAAACATGATATTAATGTTGTTGGTGAAAGAATGAATGCATATATGAAAACCTTGATACAATATATTCTAAAATTTTAACCTATTTGTAGTCATTGAAAGAAAGAAATCAATTGAAGTTGCTCACTTTTGATCAACTGGTTGAAAGAGAAAAAGTTTTTGGAAGAAAAACTGATAATGCCAAAGATTTTTTTTATCTATAAAAGAGGAAGACAATCTATCACCTAGACAATAAATTTTGAAGGAGAAAAACATAAGAAAGATAAAGATGAAGGAAACAATAGAGGATGAGACATAAATGACAAATAAAATATCTTTTGCATAAGATGTGAAAAAAATAGATTCACAAGGCTCATAAATGAAAAACATCATGGGAAAAGATTGAGGCATAGTAAAAACAAAGGGAGGTTAATAAAGGAAAATTGCAAGTTTAGGATTCAAATTCAACTTAACTTGCTATCTACTTTCAAGGTAATATTTTACAAGCCAATCATGATCTTTCTACATTAAATGATGCCAATATTGCCTCAATGCTTTTTCTGGATATGACGTAGATTTTGGGATCTAGATACTAGTGACATGCACCATGGAATTTCAAAATGACTTCTTTGAAGAGTTTCAAGAAGGAAGTTGTGGACCAATATTTTTGATAGATTTTGTTTTACAATCAAAGGCAAACAAAACTATCTAACTTAAGCTACCAAATCTTCCTTATTTTACTCTTCACAATATATTATACCTTCCTAAATTGAAATGAAACTTGTTTTCCATAGCACTCATTTAACAATAAGGGAACTCCATTTTGTTTGCTTATGGAGAGGAAACAATGAAAATTAAAAATATTTCAATCATCATGGCTAGTTTTGAGGAAGGAAATTTTCCAGGACTTAAAAGGCAAGCCTTTAGTTTCAATATTTTTTCTCATGTTCTCATTTAAGGCATGCCAACAAGTCTTTTATTACATTCACAATTTGAGCATGCAAACTATGATAGAATTCAAACATTTCATAAGGCTGGTGTTGTAGGTTTGCAAACCTTACCCAAAGAAACAAAAAAATGTGTAGCGTTAATTTTTTTTAAAAAGTTTTACAAAATGGTTGAAAATGATTCTCAATCTCATATTTTCACATTAAGGATTGGTAATTATGGTGTATTATATCAAAGGTGTTTGAAGATTATCTCAAGAAAATTTGGATCAATCATCATCTCATAGTCCCTTATACACTTAATATAATGGATTAGTTATGAGGATGAACAAAATTGTGATAAATATGGTTAAGAAGAGCTTGTATTTCAAAGGAGTATAATTATATTTTTAGGTAGAAGTAGCTCAAATAGCTATCTATCTCCATAACTATCCATATTTACTAGCTATCAAAATATGAAATTTGGTGTGGTCACCTTCAATCAATGCAACATCTTTACATTTTTAGATCCACATTCTATGCACATTGATCCCCAAGGATGACAATAATATGTGTATCATAGGACTCACAAATGCATTATTTTGGGGTATTTATTATCCTCAAAAGAATATAGATTATATGATAAGAAAAATAAGAAATTTATAAAGCAATGGATGTGGTATCTTGGGAAACCATAACAAATTCAACCAATATTGATCAAAAAATGAGTCAAATTAAGAAATTTTTAAAGATGTATTAATCCATAACCAAGGTGATACCTTAGATGGAAAAAATTATAAAATCTACTGAAAGGGACAATCTAGATCACATAGGTAAAACCTTTTGTGGAGGATTGTATTTTAGAATAGCAACAGTTTGAATATGAACGTGTTTTAGAACAACAATTGAAAAATGATGAAGTGGATATTTATCAAATGGCATCTATTGAGGAAGGTGATTTTGATCAAGAAAATGAGGCACAATGATACCCCTTGAGGAACAAGGAGCTTTTGATCAAGAAAATGAGGTACCAAATGTAACTCATGATACACAAGAAACATTGCAAAAATGGATAACACAAAAATATGTTAGACTTGATGAAATTGGGAAAACATGTATTAAAAGTGTATACAAAACTCAATACAAAGCATATTTATTTCAAAAAATTTAAGATAAGCTTAAGAGTATTACCTTAGGTTGGCATACACAATAAAAAATCAACTTGTTGTTGATTTAGAACCAACTTCCTATAAAGAAGGCTAAAATATTGATGTCTAGAGGAAATAAATGAAAAATGACCGATGCTTTGTTGAAGATTGGAACTTGGGATTTTGTGACAATTTAAAAATGCAAGTTAATTTTCATCACCAAAAATATACACTGGTGAAATTCTAAGCAAAATTAGAATGAAAAACTATAAACCTCCCAATACTCATATAATGCAAAAAATATAATAGAGGTTAAGATGATATTGAAAATTTTGTAGGTACAACTGAACATAGAAATTTGGTTAGAAGTTTGATCTATGCAACAAGAAGAACACACATATTTTTGTTGCTAGAGTACTTTATAGATTCATGCAACAAACTAGAGAAAATCACTAGATAGAAGCATAGTGAGTTCTTTGATATCTAAAGGGGATTCAAAACTATGAGCTTAAAAAATCCAAGGCACAAGATTTATAATTAGTTAGATATTTAGATTTAAAATTTATAGGCGACTTGGGAGAAGGGATCAATGACCATCTCCTAGAATTCAAAGAAGCTACCAATGCCATTTCTCTCATTAGTAGAAGCAAAATATGTGGTAGTTTTAGAGGCAAGAAGAGATATTTTATGGCTCATAAGAATTATTGAAGATTTGTAGGGAGAACAAGTTTGTTCAACACCTCTAATGGTACAAACACTTGTGTATCAAAATGGTAAGAAATCTAGTATTTTAGGATTGAGCCAAACACATCAAGACAAAATTCCATTTGATTTAACATCATTTGAAAAATAGAAACTTACAACTAAAATATTATCTAATTGCAAAATAAATAAGTGACATCTAGAACCAAGTGTATGGAAAATTAAATTAAATGAAAACTTAAAGCTACACTAGGTCTCAAAATAACCCTTGCAAATTAAGGGGAGACTATAATACTCTTGTACACAATCTGAAGTGTAAGAGTTAAATTTACTAATAGTATTTTATATTATTATTACTTAGATCTAATAAAAATTGAATGATCATCTTAAAGATAAAGTGAATAATTATTTCATTTTGATAAATATATACTTTATAGAGTATATTATAATTATATTTAAATATTTAATAGATTGAGTTTCACTCTCATTTTTAACCGACCATTTCCTAACCTAACACCATTACTAATTTCAATAATCAATATATACTAAAAAAACTAGTTAACCAATTTAAATGACACCAAAGATTATGCATTTCTTTGCATAATAAATTTTTGCATGAATGTTTATAAGATCTATTTTTCCTTTGTTCGATAGATACAATAATTGAAGAATTGAACTGGGATAACTTCAAGTATTCCACATATCAAATAATTTTTTAAAAGAACATTAGAATTTTAAAATGTTGAACCATTAAAATTATATCACATTAATTGAAACTTACTCATTTTCTATTGGAATACTAGACATAAAATTTAGAAACATGATCCATTCAAACATAAAATGTGAATCATGGTATTAAAGGCTCAACAAAGTAAAAGAAAAACCTTAGCAACCACTAGATTTTTCCAAGCACACATTTGATTGAAAAGACAAATGCCATTGCAAATGAGGGCCCCTATAATACATGTTTAAGCAGGTAATGGAGATTTCAAAACATCGAGTGTCATTTGCCCCTATAATACATGTTTAAGCAGGTAATGGAGATTTCAAAACATTGAGTGAATCTAAATACAAATGAAGGTTCAATTTTAACTTACTCTTGAAGAACCATCATTCAAAAATTTATGAATGCATGAGATTTAGAGGGAGCATCCAATTAATGTATTATTTTGTTACTATAATATTGGGATAGACTATTTACTAATTAGTGTTCTCTCTTAATAGGTATTCTTCTTAAAATTTTTTAATATGAAATATAAAATTAGTAAATAATAATGTTGTACATTTTATAAATGATATTGATTTAAATTATTATAGTATAATAAATTAAGAATATTTATAAAGGGTGTACATTTTGTTCTAAGTGTTTCTAAAGTATATTTAAAAATAAATCATGTTTAAAATTTTAATAAAAAATATATTTGATTATTTATCTTAAATGAAAAAAATAAATATTTATAATTGAATTTTTACTTTCTTTTACATTATATCACTAATAAATATGAGCCTATCAAGATATGAAAAATGAAGATGGTGGTAAGTACACCCTTATTACCAATAGACTAAATTATAATTAAGATAAAGTAGATGTATTTAAGTTGGTGAATTTGTTGGAGGATTTAGAAGGTAGAAACTTAAGCATTTTAATCTTTTTTAAAGGTGAGATGGATTCTTGTATCTTTTCGATAAAATTGGTATATTGGAATTGTTATTGTGTCTTTCAACACAAAAACAATTGTTAGTATGTTAAGCTCACTTGAAAGGGATTTGACTCCTTCAAGACTTGAGATTTCTTCTTAGAAGAAATTTACATGTTTAATAGATTTTTGTAATTAGTTATCCCACAAAGCTCAATACTAGTTAATAATGGCCAAATAATGAATTGAACAATATTTTTAACTAGGCTACATGTTAAATTTTATAGGGTTTAGGAACATCTTTGACTCAATCACCACAATTAATAATATAAACACCAATGCTAGAATAATCATGGAAATTTTAAAATAAATTTAAAGATAAATATTTAATATATGATCTATGCTAAGTCTAATGTAACCAAGATTCAATAAGGAGAAAATAGAGATAAGATTGTTCATTTGGAAGGACATTCCTTGGTTTCCAAGAACTATCTATGCCCCATTTTACCTTAACACAATCAAAAGACAAAGATGGAACAATTTTCAATGGTACTTTCCACAAAGTGATAAGACAACAACCATCAAAAGAATGCATTGGTAAAAATTTACCACAAGTTCCAAGATTTTAGTACTCAATTAGACACATTCATTTAAGCTACATAGACTTCATTTTCAAACAAACAATGCTCAAAATGAAAATAAAACTAGAGACTCCAAATTGCTTAAAATGAAAGGATTATATAATGCTATTGATTTCTTTCGTGTTTCTCAATTTTCCAACCAATTACATAGAGATACATTTAGTTATTTATAAAATTACAATTGGTAAAAAATCTAAACTTGGATTATAAATCCACAATAAACACCAATAGGTGTTAGAAGAGTCTATGGACCATTCTAATACATCACAACAAACTTTGATAAGGTGACAAATCTTGGTGCATCCTTAGAATGAAAACTCAACCATGTAATACTAGATAAAATAAGCTAAAAAAAACATCCTCATCAAGTGTGGATGATATTCAAAATAGTAAACACTCACCTTGTGCTATTAGCAACCAACTCTATAATCAACTAGAAACTTTGAAATTATTTTGAGGTAATCAAAACATCTCTAGATCTTACAATCATTCGGAAAGTGTCACCAGATGATGCCATAAACCATAGGATCACAAAATCTAGTTGAAATCTCCAAATAAATTCAACCTTCCATTGGAACCTCTGAATTGACTTGTTACAAAGATGTCATATGCAAAGAAATACACTAAACTTGATATACTACATTGGTAAAGTTCAATTGAAAAGATGGTTAAATATTAGGTACTAAAAACACATTAAAATAATCAACCAACTAGGAGCTACATACATTATAACAGTTATAATTTTACCTAATGTTACATATTTTGGTAGTCAAAGGGCATTTTTGGTTAAAAAATATACTTTCTTAGCTTCCCTACTATGAAATTTGGTAATAAAATCTATTGGTTACTTTAGTCCAATGTGGAACCCAATTAGAGCTAATATATAAATGTGAAAGGAATAAAATTAGGTTCTAAAACAATTTTAGACTTAGGATTTGACATACTAGAATAAATTTCTCTTTAAAATGACTCATTATCTTAGACAAAATTTGGGGGTGAAATAGATTTATAATCAAGATTTAGTTTACTTGGTGTCAACCTAATAATACCTTTAACCTATCTAGATCCCATAAGAGGAGTAAACATAATTGATCTTGAAGAACCCAAACACAATATGGATTAAAGTAGATTCTATAAAATATTCTAGATCTATATTGGTATTAAAGGTTCAAATCTCACAAAATGTCATAGTAGTTTGATATGAATCTAGATGTGAATGACAAAAAATCTAGTTTAAAAGATATTGGAATTCATATCTAATTTTCCTTTTAAATTTTACCTTTAATTTTAAAAGTTTGGGTGTAAACCCTATTAACATTTTGACTTAATATAATAGTATTTCAAATCTAGGGAGATATTAAAATAAAAAATCCAAAAAAGTTCAAGATGCTCTAATATGAATCCAGTTGTGAAATATTACTTGATTGGGGATTAAATAGATTTTGTGTCAAAGGTTTTCTTTTTATTACACCTAGGCTTGATAGGATTGATTAGAATGATACATGTTAAGATCTCATAATCTCAAGGTTATCACATACACTTGGGTTATAAATCTAGATCCAAAGTCTATTTAGACTTCAAAATGAATTTGGGGCACTTTTATTATGTAATCTCAAATTGGATGCAAACCCTAGTTTAGCTATGGCATACAATTTTTAGATTTTGGTTTCACTTCCTCTTTCATAATTTAATCTACTTAAAAATATTTGGATAAAACCTAGCTAAGTTAGATTTAACAATATTTAGGATCTATGGAGAGATAAAGGACTAAACATTAAAAAATATTTCAGAATCCTCTAAGATGAATCCAAATGAAAAGTATTATAAATCTAGTTTAAATATATTTAAGGTCCAAACTTTAACCAAAACCCAAGTTAATTCTTTTTCATCCCTTGGATATGTGGCCTTATCTTCCAACCTCTTACGATTTATGAAAATAGGCCAAAGATACAATGAAAATTTGAAAAATAGATCAAAAAATAAGATGGGGAAATATTTGACTGATGTGGTATAATCTCAGGTACCTAGGTCACATGCAACAAGACCTCAAGAAGTTATTATTTCGAAAAGATTCAAAGGGAAAGTAAAACCAAATATGAAAGTAAAACCAAAATTGACTTCTGAAGCACCAAAACTCAAACAACTTCAATTGAAGAAAGATACAAACACTATCATCACCCTTCCAGATCCATAAGACCTAAAACCAGTCTACGGATAAAAGCGAAGCAAACCCATTTCTCCTAGACACCTCTATAATACACAGTTCACACACTAGTGAACACAACTTCCTCTACATAACAATCCAACACACTAAATTCTAGATGCAACACCTTTGAACATCTTTGATCAACATATCCAAACCACACAAGATCTTCAACATAGAAGAAATGCAGAGAAAAATAGAACACTACTTTGCACCACGAAACACCACTACAACACATTGTTTCCTATTTTTATTCAAATTTTCTCAAAATCACTTGGAAACCAAGCACCAAAGACACATCTTCAACACTTTCTCATCACCACCAAGCCAACTAAAACATAACAAATCAACCATACATCCATAGACAAAATCTTATCAAAGCAACACTAGAGGTTGACACTGGTAGCTTACTAATGACAACATAATGCAACTAATAAAAGCATCATTAGAGACAACACCAACTCAATACCAACTACTCACACTTGCAACAAGCTCCTGCTCATACAGTTGACACCAATGACAACACCAAATCTTGTCGAAATCAATGACAACACCAATTGCACATAATTGCAACAATGTTTACCTCTAGTAAACCTTCTTGAATCAACTTTACAAAATCATCTATCATTTTAGTCTTCTTCAACTATTCTTACATAGTTTATTTTCTTGTAGAAGTATGCAAGATGTCACCAAGCTATAATTTGTGAAGGGGAGACATGTTTGAAGGATTTACTTGACCTTCATGAGTGGGAATTTGCAGAAGATGAGGTGTTACCATAGGTTGGAATTGCATTTGCAAAGATAGTAGGTCTTGAAGCGAATCTAAAGATGAGGAAATTTGATCTTTATCCATAGAGGCATCATGCTTCACAATAACCTTCTCTTTTGTATCTTGAAAAGTCTCAAGATTACCTTCTCTCATCTGTACATTGCTCCCTAAATCTTCAAGGAGCAACATTATGTTTTGGATGAGGAATACTAGCTTCTCTTTGACTTTTAACGCCTTGTGCACCAGTATTCACCAGAGGAGCAATCTCCTCATTTTTCTTTTCATCACCAATAGTCACATTGCCTTCAAAAATTGACGGATCTATGTCTTGAGTAGACACATCAAGAATATCCTAGGATAATGTTATCTGAAGAAGCTTGATCCAAACTCATCTTTATTTCCTCAAGGATCTTGGTTGTCTTTTCTTCAGACCCTTTCTCTTCTTCTTTTTCTATCTCCTTTCCAAAGACAATTTGCACTTTATGTACACCTAGGATGCCTTCTCCTTCATGTTATCTAGAGGGTCCTTGAATTTATTTCTGACTAGATATATTTTTTGTATTATTCGAAGATTCTTATGAAACACCATCAACATTATTTTGCATTTCATCAATGATTTTCTTTGTAGTGACTTCAGTTTCATTTTGAATCTTCCTTTGTACATCTTCATCCATACTCATTAGAAGATCTATTCTTCTCTTGGTATGAAGCTATTTAGCTTGTCTCCTGACAATATTTTGTTTTTATTCCTGGGAGACTGATATCCCAAAAATATCAATTGCATGTTGTTTCATTTCTTCATCAGCTTTGATAGTGTCTTCTTTCCTTTAACTTAGAGCCTTAGCAAGGCTATCTAGAGCTTTGTTAACAATGTCATTGAAATGAATGTTTTGCATGAGCATATATTCAATGAAAAATTTCTTAATTATTTTCTTGTCTTCTTAGGGGACTTTTGGATGACACTCCATTGTACTATATAGTAGACTATATTCAATCATTCCATTCAAATTTTCTCTAAAATCAAGAGGACCATGTGTAATTAGAGGGGTTTGATCAGTAATTCCTTCTGCAATCTTCTTCCCCTTCTTCTACACAAGAGTATCTTCTTCTTCAATTTATTCAACATCATCTAACTCTTTCACATTTTTTCTTCTCTTTTTTCCTTTCTTTTAGGCATGGCATGCCCAAATTTGGTGGCCTTTTTATCATAAGAGATTACAAATGCTTCTTTTCTTTTATTTCAAGATGATTGAGTAGACTCAGAGGGCTACATAGTAGGAACAACAACAAGAGAGGATATGTTGGATCTCCTCATACCTTGACTGGCTTTTAGAAGAACATGTTTGATAGTGGAAACTTCCATAGGGCTATCTAATATGGTCTTTGAAGATGTGCCCAAAATTTTGTGAATCTCCTTTCTATCTTTTATTTTAGAATACCACAAAGAACCTGTCTCTTTAAGCACCTTTTCCACCTTTTTAGTGGCTTCCTCTCTCTCCTTTGGTAGACCTCATTCATAATTTCTCTGTATGTGCTAAATATTTTTACTTTGGAATCCTTAGGTTTTGATAGAAAAATATGAAAATAATGTTGTACATTCCTCAACCTCATAAGGTAGCTCAAAAATCCATAAAGTTTTGGGCTCCATAGCTTCCATAAAAAAATGATCCGTGTTTACCATGAAATTTATTTCATCTTCATACTTCCAGACCAAGCTGGAAGGTATCCTATATGACCCCTACAATTTTGTTTGTAGATTCTAAAAAAAACCCCAGTTTCATGGTAGTATATGATTGTTCATCTTGAAAACTATCCATATGTTTCTTGATTTGTGTAGCTACCAGAGTGAATTTATCCCAAATTTTTCCTTTGAATTTGGTTTCCTTTTTTGTTTTTAGGTTCTCCATCAACTATTCTCTCAACAACTCACATAGGTCAATATTGGAATTTTCCTTTACCATTTGATATGTAGTGTGAATTGTTGTGGTGGTGACATGCCCTTCCTTGTTTGCAAAATAGATTTTGTATGCAATATCCATTGATGCATATCGGGCACTGGGATCAATTATATCCTTTACTATTAGGGTTCTCTTATCAAACTTAGCACTAGTGAGTTCCATAAAAAAATCATTCTTTACAGATTTCAAAACTAGAATTGGTTTGAAGATGCAAAGACCAGTAATTACTCTAATGGCATCCTTTGAGATCAAGTAGGGCTTGCCTAACCAAATAAAATAATCATGAATATGTCTCAAGATGATTCTTACCCATTCACCACTTTTACAGAAGTCTGGAAAGTCTTTCCAGATGTCCAACCCTTTTACAACAATGTTCCCATACTCCGACTTGTATCCTCAATTCTCATTTAGTAGCTCATGCCAAACCATTTCAAATGAAGAGGTGTATTTAATTTCATTCAACTGATCATGGATGTAAATTCTTATATCCTCACAGTACACAATGTCCATTAGAACTTTTGAAAATGCACTGTCTTTATCTACCTCCATATATTTCTTGTATTTGGGTCTTGGTCTCTTAGTAACATTGATGATAGTTGGTGTAGCCATAATACCACTTTCAGATACTAGGGTTTTACAAGCAAAACCAAACAAAAACCTATAAAATTTATCGTTAGGGTTTTCTCACAACGCATAAAGAGTCTTCTTCTCTTCCTCCTTAGCACTTGAATACACTCGATATCTTCAAATGAGATTGATTATATTCAAATAGGAACTAAATACGCCTCACACCAACCCTAGTTGTTCCACAATAAATTCCCTTATTTTCTTTTGACACTTAGTAGCTTTTTACCATCTAAGATATCATAGAGATCCATGATCCTTCAACAATATTTCATAGAAGGTGTATTTACGTCGAAATTATGACTAACTAAATTCATATTACTATTTATCATTATGCTAAATACTTCAACATCTCATGCATTTCAGGGGTTTGACAGGATCTACAATTGCAACTCCCCTCGAGTCAATGCTCTCTTTAGTTACAAGAGGAATCATTTGCACCATGTTGAGGTACAAATTCATTCTTTACTTCACCTTCTTCCTTCTTCTGCCAAACTTTGTTCATCTCCTTCTTTTGTTGATTAAAGACCAAAGCAGGAAATCTTATATTCTTTCCCTTGCAGAATCTTGTAATGTGTCCTAGTTTATTGCAATTGTAGAAAATGATACTAGCTTGTAGATCAAAATTGCTTCTTCTCACATTAGATCTACAATTAGCAACCATATGACCAAACTTGTTGCATGTGTAACAATAACCATAGAAGGATTGAGAGATCATAACATTAATTTTTCTTATCATTTTACTTTTGCATCCATTATCCTTGTGACTAAATTTATTGCAAGCATAACACTGACCATGAAATGATTGAGTGTTCATAACTTTATTCCTTGAAGGCCTAAAAGAGTTTCGACTCATCTTGCTTCTACATTCAACTTCCTTATGAACACACTTATTACAGGTGTAGCAATTTCCATTGAACCTGGTAGGAATAGTTTGTTTAGGAGAAACCTTTCTGAAGTTCTTCTTTCTGCTCTAGTCAGGAATGGATCCTCCGTTGTGTTGTTACAATTTGTCTTTATATCTCCAGAGGATGTCTCTTAAGGATTTTCAGAGCAAGCATTTTCCTCCCTTATTTTAGACTGTCTTGCTTTGAGGTTATCATACAAATTTTTTGATGCATTGATCATAAGACTTTTCCCTTTTTCAAAACCAAGTTTGGATTTTTCTTTTGAAGGTTTTTGAGAGTTAATTAACTCATTAAAAATTTCAAAACCTCCTCTCAGTTTTAGACCTTTTTCAATTTTCTCCTTTTATTTTTCAAGTTATTTTCTCAAGGATACAATCTCTTCCTCGAGCTTTAAACATTCAACACTTTTTTTATTGAGCTTGGTATTCAAGCAATCCTCAATCCTCTTGCCTTCTTCAACTTTGACTTTTATGTTTGAAATCAAATCTTAAGATTCTTCGACTTTCATTTCACATCCACTTCCTCCTTCTATTTGAGCTTTCATTTTTCCAATTTCTTCCTTGGATTCTTTAGCTTTTTCCTTCAACTTGTCAATTGTCTCTTTTGACTTTTCCAACATGCACTCATATTTGATATTTTGTAATCCCGCTTCATCTAAATCTTCAAGAGCAGACCAAAGACCTCCTTCAAAATCTACTACACAATCTTCTAAATTGATGTCCCAACATTCAGGTTCCATTGATTCTAGATTTGGTTTTGGAATAATATATCATTGAATTTTTCTACAAACCCCATGTGTTCAAGAGTAGGATCAACCTTAGTTGTTAAGCTTCTCAAGGCACTTGGATTTGATAAAAATTGTTAAGATTCTCAAGGCACTTTCAACTAGGTCATTCCTCTGAATTGTGTGATTTCTACCAAGTTTACAAGACACTAGTTTAGACTCGACATATTGTGAGTTAATCCTCATTATGGTTTTTCCCTCATTGATTTTTCCATGTAAAAATCCTAGTGTGTTTATGTGATGCATGTGTTCTCTTCTATTCTTCTCAGTTAATGTGATGTGTTGTTAATCTGCAAATGAGAATGGTTAAGTTTTAATTTATGTTGATTCAACCCCCTCTCAACATGGTGTGTTAGGACCTAGTTACATCACAATACTTTCTCCAAGATTAATTAGTCAAGATCAAATGCTAATGGAAGAAACAAGTATGTTGACCCAAATAATGATACCATTACCAAAACTACCTTTGCACTCCTAGGGAGAGACCAAAAATATCATGATGATCAAGAAGTAAGCATTGCATCTTATGCATAATATCTACTCAATCTTCTCCTAGAGAATCTAATCATCATATTTTGGTGCAAATGATGAAACTCACTGAAATTGGAGGAATAGAGCATGTCACACAAATTATAACACACTATTATTAAAAAACTGAGCTTTTGGACCACTAGTTCACCACTTGATACTGCTAAGTAGTATGCTTTGGCCACCATTTAATATGTTCACAAAACCATAAGGCAGATACTTCAATTTTTGTGGAATGCAAATCATTCTAGTAAGCCTTCATCATCATATTACTCTTTCGGAGCACAGATCGGGACATTGTTACTTGTAACTTTCACTATAGATGGTTTTATGACTTGATTTATTAGATATGACACCTTCATAACTTGCACAAGCTGATATATCATCTAAACTGTAGGAAAAAATCTTGCTCAATGGAAGGATGCAGATCAAAATATCTTGACTTTGTCTTGGAGTGTGTAATGCCTTAACAAAAAAAATTGTAACTTATCTACAAGTGTGATACATCAAAATAGAATGATATCAATGTAAACATATTTTATGTACACCAAGACATGTATACCTGCCTCCACAACATAATTAGATCATCATTTCATCCTTATTCATCCTTATACTGTCTTGTTGACTTACACCTTGCAAACCAACTATATCTAGAGTTTTTACAAACTTTATCATACCCATTTGACATCAATGACAACTTATATTGAGTTGACATCAATGAAAAATTATTGCCAACAGGTCGATTGGTAGAAGCCACTAGAATATGAGCTAATGTGGGTTGTTGAGGAAGAAGCTCTAGAAATAGAGGCATTGGTGGACTTGGAGCTATTTTCCCAGGTTGTATTAGATAATTTTATGCCCTAATTACAATGTCATATGCATATGATAGATTCACCCTATCGATAGACTATCATAACAACCACATCACTATTAAGAGCTCTTAGATAGTATAGGAAGACATAGTCTGGAGAAGGTTTCATTGAGACATGGATTCTATCCCAACTCTTGAAATCTGTAATTAAAACCCCCCATAAATTTATGGGGTGTCTTCTTGATTCTGGTCAACTATTCTACTAAAGACAAGTGCCTACATAATTTTTTACCTAACCTATCCTATTTGTGAATAGAATTAGGTTGTAGACCTTTGTACCACTGCAATGCTTTTCCTTTCAAAGAGGTGGCTAAGAGTCTAACAACCACATTTTCCTTTGTAATATTATGCACAAAACAAATATTGGCCACATCAAGAATGTGTTCTACTTGACTGGTGGATGTCTCACCATTGAAATGGAGAATAATTTTCAAAGCATTTATTGGTATGCCATCTCTTTGGGCTAATATAAGATGACTACCACCATTAGAAGAAACAAATCCTTGATTTCTAGGGGAAACCATATGGAACAATTGTTTATTTATTTGGGTGGTAGGATTCCTATATTGATACAATCTACTAGATGGAGGCATGGAATTAGCCTTAGGAGACAGAGTTACAAAATACCCACTTCTCCTTATTGGTGATAAAGAATGTCTATTTCTTCTTGTAGAATTAGAAGATGATAGTTCAATATATTGGAAAATACCTCTAGATGATGCTCTTGTTTGAATTTTGGACATGAATTTGTATGTCTGATCTGGAACCAAGACTTCAAAGTTGCACCTGAGTCAATAACTTTAATTGTAGAGTCACTAGGTACTTTTTTGAATGCCTCTTCAAGGTTGAAAATGTTGAGAGCAACACCACTCTCTCAATAGAATGAAATAATTTCCATGAAACTAGTCCCATTGGGCATGCCAAAAACTATTCATAAATTATACCATGTTGAACACAGGTTCAATATTCTAATGACACAATGGAAATGACCTCAAGGTGTGGGACCTTGTAAGATGAGGTCAAGTCTCTAAAGAAGGTTGGCTTCCTCTTATAATCTAAGTACATATGTGTTGGTCCAACCCAACACATGGAATCTTACCACTACCCTACTCTAACAACTCATAAGGGAAAAGGAAGAGAAAGAATGCTTTAGAAGGGAAAGAGGAGGTGATACACCAATATTATAAATGTTTCTTCTCACTTGAAATAACATAATACATCAACGAAAGGGGGCTAAGACTAGACTTACACAATTCTCTATTCTATCAAATTCCAGAGGTAACATGAAGGTTAGGGTTTGTTGAAGTTGAAAGGAAGAAGCATTCATAGAACAACGACTAAAAAATTGAATAACACTACATATATGTATGCAAGGTAACAAAACAACACTTAAATATGGAGGTAATAAGGATTCACACAACACATTCAAGGAAATAAGTAAAATAGTTAATTTTCATTAATACAAAGGCCTGAAAGCCAATTTATAGTTACAAACATGTAGAGTGCATAAGTTTGCCAAAGAAAATTTAAGGAAAAACCCAAGGAAGAATCCTTTAATTGAGTATAATACTTGCCTTTATAGTTCAAGTATAACTTAGTCTAGCACCAAACCCTAACTCAATTAGGATTAATAGCCAAACAAAAATATGATTAGATTAGATACAGATGTCCAGCCCTAAAAATTAGAGATGAAAGCCTACCAAACTGGCCCCAACATACACGCTATACCTCCTCATTGATGAATTTATAAGTGCATAATAGAAATCCTCGCAAGATCTGCAACAAATTTCGGTCATTGATGAATTTTTAATAGGAGTGTTCACAACAACAAAGAGGCATGGGTGTCGCCCTTTCTATTAATGCAACATGGGAAACAATGTATTAAAAATCATCCTTGTAGCTCAAAGGATCTGATTTGGTAGTTGGGATGTAATTGCAACATTACCATTGGTCTCCTGCAAACATGAACACCCACTATATGTTGCCTAGTTAGAATATGGGTCATAGATCCGCCAATATGGAAGAGATTGATGATTCATACCATCTTAACCAAGTTTGATTTTTTTGAAAATTCTTGGCCAATAGGAACATTCCAAATCAAAGCCACTTTATACATCATATAAATGGGCCCACTGCGAAGAATGTCATTGAAAAGGTAAGTGACATCATCGGGAGGCCATGTGGTAACCTTTCTCTATTTCATGGCTTGAAAAGGGACCCATCATGAGGATCTTGTAGACATTGAAACCATAAAAACATGCCATGTGTCACCCTTCTATGCTTCCACAACTAGAAATTGGGTGCCTTAAGAATGGCTGGCAGGCTCACAAAAACCATAAAAAAATTCCAAGTGTCACCATTTTTGCAATTCCACAACTTTACTTTGTCTCTAGCAATATCACTCCCACAAACATGCCAAACTAGTGAGAAGAGGACATATGTCACCCTTTTTGCAGTTTCACACCTTCATTTTTCTTAATAAATATTGCTTGTGGAATTGTGGAAACGAACCAAATGTAAAAAGAACTCCCATGGCAGAAAGGAAGAAGAAACCAAATTTGGACTTTTGGAAAAACAATCCAAAAATCTGAAAAGGGTCTGAAAGGAACAAAAGAAGAAGGGATGGGAGTCGGGAATGAACTTGGTCATTTGGACCTAAGTCCAAATTTCCATTCAAGATTTGAAGTTTTAATGTGAACAAGAAAGGGCGAAAACGAGAATGAAAAAGGGATATGAACATTTAGTCCAAAGGTGCAAATGTATGATCGGGTCTTGGATGTCCAATAGGACTAAAGAATAAAAGGGGAAGTGGAAATTCAAGAGGAAAATGGACAATTTGGACTTGATCCAAAAGTCTGTTTGGAACCTGAAGTTTGGAAAGGACAAGAATGGAGAAAGGAAAGAGGAAAGAAGGAAATCAATAATTGGGAATAGATTTGGATGCTGGTTCGAAAGCTCGATTGGGACCCAAAGTTCTAAAAGGCATGAAGGAAGAAAAGGAGGAATTGAAGAGTGGAGATGGACTTGGACTTTGGTCCAAAAGTCCATTTAAGGCTCAAAACTCTAAAAGGATTGAAAGAGAAAAGGAAGAAAGGGAAATCAAGGATTCAAAACAGATTTGGACCTTGTGCCCATTTGAGACCCAAATCCCTGAAAGAACTCTGAGAGGAAAAGGAAGATGAAGGGGATAGCCATCCTTTGAACATTTTTTTGCAAATGGATTTTTTAGTGCAACTTGGAAAGGGGGTAATGCAAATACTGAGGCATTCCTGAGCATGATAAAACATTTGGGATTTCTTAGATCGATTATAATTGATGAAATATGCAAGAACAAGGGGGGAATAAAGTGACAACAATAACATCCATGATCCAAGTAGGTATCATCTAGGATTGGATCATGGTATCATCTAGGATCATGATGGAAGTAGGTATCATCTAGGAGTAACCCTAATCTAGATGACCATGGTGTAATTAATGCCAAAAAATCAATGTCAATCTCATCAAGATCATATGTCATACCAACCAATCCAAGTACTTATCTACTTTTGTACATCCAATCTTTCCTTTTTTGTAGAATCACTAGGTTCAAGAATGGAACCATAGAGATAGGGCTCAATTTCCTTTAATGCAAGATGTGTTAGGAGCCCTTCTCACTAGACTTTGTAACTACATGTATAAAATGCAACAAGAGAAGGATGAAACATAATCTAAAACTCATGATAGACTATGATAATCCTCCTAATTAGTGAAATTCAAGACCGATAAGAGACCATCTCAATGCTCCCCCCACCAATAAAAGGGAGACATTTTATAAATAGTGTGATTACAATGAATGCCCCAATCACTTAATCAAACACTCCCCCAACCTATACAGTGTGTGGCATTAAAAAAGTGCAATTACAAAGTTTATTTTTCTATGAAGAGCAACAATGAGACTCAACAATGGTTTGGAATGAATTTGACCACAATCAAATAATATCAACCTCACAAAAAGATGATACTTGGAAAGACCTTTCCAACACCTACAAGAAGTCTTAACATAGATATACAAGACAAAATTTATATCCTTTTTTGTAAATATAAACTTCTAAGGGTGCTCACTACACTATAGTGTTGACATGGCACTAAGACGACATTGAACTAATGTAGACACTAATAGAGCAATCATTATATGCTAAAGTAGGTGTAATATGCAATTTTTTTTGTTTTTGTTTTTAATCTTTAAAAAGTGCCAAAGGGTTGCAACTCAATTGGTTGAACATTATTGGTGAGGATGATGGTATGTTCCTTAATTATACCATCCACCAAGTTTGAAACCCATCAGAGGCACAATTGGGCTAGGTTCAACCCTTAGATGACTTTGACAAATATGATCCCCTTCCTCATAACTACTTAACCAAATGACAATTTCTAATCTAAATGCATACTTACTCATCATATTATAACCTACCTGGTCAAAAAAGACATAAATGTTGATATCTATATAAACCAATCATATTCATTATAAAACCTATACCTAAAAAAAACTTACTAGATACAAACTTTATATACCTTACACTTTCAACAAATCCCCACATATAAACTCCAAGTTGTTTGGAATATGCAATAGGTGCCCACAAACAATGAAACAACACTTTACACTTCCCTCCCACTTCTCCGTCAAAAGGTAAAAAAAAACAAAAAAACAAAAAGTAGTATGCCACAAAAGAAAGAACTCCAATAAATTGAAATACACTTCTCTTCATACTATCTATCTAGAGTGTAGATTTGATTGTATTTATTAATTAAATAAAAAGAACACAACATATTTTTCTAATCAATTAATTAATAGATATGATCAAATGCGCATCCTAATGTCTGAATAGACATTGTCGCCCTCGTGTCTATACTACACTGGGCCACTTTCAGAAATGGATCCTCAACTCTGCAAAGTCTCATAAAAATCAGAATCCAACGTTTATTTTCAATTAATTAATAAATACGATCAAATGTACATCCTGATGTCTGAAAGGCTGTCACCCTTCAGTAACCTGAACCACTTTAAGAAGTGGATCCTCACCTCTGCACAGTACCCTGCTGTGCTGTGCTGCAATGGATGGGTTCTCGGGCCACTATGGGCGATGTGGGTTGTAGAAGTAAATCTGCCGGTATTTGGTAGGGCCCGGCCCTGCTGGGAACTCTGGTCGAATGCCCAAAAGCACCCCACGCTTAATAATGGAGGGTACAACTTTGCACGCCTGTACCAGCAGGTATACCTGCGCACTATGGTACCTACAAAATCTTCAACTATCAAAACCTTTGTACTCTTTGATCATGGCGCCTGGTACAATACAGGGCACTGTAGAGTGCAATAAGGTGTCAATTATGAGTACAGAGATGTTTTTAATTTTTTTTTCATGGGTGATGAAAATTAGCATTGTTTTTGGCGTTTTGTTGCAGTTTGAGATGTGATGGCTCTGTTTTGAGTTGAGAAATATTAGGACTGGTTTTATTGTCACCAGGTAAAAATTGAAATCTTTCTTCTTTAATAGATTTGCTTATGTGGAATGAGATCACTCAAGGGCCATAATTTATTTGCTTTTAAGGGTGGGTTATTGTAACATTCTTCAATCATCTAGATTTTTTGTTATGTGATGAATATCACATTTATTGATTTTGAAAAGACTTATAATAGGACAGAATGACTATTCATTTGTTGGGTTTGATAGTTTGTACTTTAAAGATAAGTTCTTATATTGGATCCCTTTGTTTTGTAGAGTTTTGTAAGACAAGGGTGTCTTTTGTCTCTTCCTCCTTTTGGCACCGTTATCAAGGTTTGGTTTTATGAAGGCTTTTATAAAAGGAATAAAAATGGTCTTTTATTTTCTATTTCTCAAAGACAAATTCATTTTATGGTTTTTAGACTATTATTGATTCTTTTGTACTTGTTTAGGATTTTTGATAACATAAAATAGAAATAAAGTCTTCATATTTCTAATATTTCTTTGATAACAATCTTTATGAAATGATAATTGATGCTTAGGAGATATTTTATTATCTTCATCTAAAAGAGGGTCTTAATTTATCTTTTTATGATTGAAATTTCAAATCGTTTATTGTGTACGCTTTGTGGATTGAACCCAAGAAAGCCTATTTTGCTGGTTTAGCTTTGAGTTTGTTTTAAAATCCTCTAGATTCTTTATTTTATCTTGTTTCATTAACTAGACAGTCTAGACAATGGTAGAACAATGATGATACATAAGTACAATTTTTTTTTTTTTCAATAGTTTTGAATAGGAATTTATATTTGCATTTATTAGACATGTTTAGGAGTAAATACACTTATACATATCTTATTGAATGGTCGAGTTATAATGGCAAGTGTCTAAGAGGAGTTGAGTTAACCCCAATGAAGAGGTGATCTAAGTCCATAGACGTAGTGTTGGCATCTAAAGAGATAGAGATAACACCTAATTTCCTTCAATCAAGAAAGCATGAACATGCTTATTAATTACCTAGGAATAAAACATGTTGAATCAAGTAAGCTTAATAAAAAAGGGTGTAGTAGAATATTACACACCCTTATTATCCTATTGCACTTTCATGATTGTGTATTTTAAACTACTTCATAGCTTACTCTTATATGATTATATTTGGCATATAGCCATCTTACTTCTACCCATGCTTGTCCCCACATTGGGGATAAACAATGGGCATATGAACATCATACATACCTTTTTGTAAGATGATACCTATTATGCATGCTTGCTATACTATTTTCACATAAACATATTTAAGTGGCACATTCTACATCAAGATGAAATTTTACATAAAAAAACTATATGGCTCTACCATGATTATATCTCTTACAAACCTTACCATGTTGTTACTTCACACACATATATTACACACCATTTATCTCATTGATTTTAATTTATGATACTTGGCCCATGGCCAATTTAACCTTAAATTATTACTTTTACTCACACTAGGGATAAAATTGGAGATTATTTTAATCTCCTATTGCAAGATCTTTCATAATCATATCACATGATTTACACCTTTAGACAACACACTTCTACATGTGGTCATTATACATTTTCCTCTCCTCAAATCAATTCCATACCAATGTACTACATAGTTTAAGGTTGGACATATTACACTTATTCCCTTTTATATGATATGTGTGCCTTGATGATGAGGGGCACGACTTTTCTAACTTCACAACAACCTAATGCACCATAGTTGCATTCTCATCCTTTTATATGACCTCATGTTTATACAGATTATGAGGGATATATAATGTGACAACCCTATATGTCATGATTTCATGTACAACTTTCACTTGGTGCCATAGAGTCCAAATTAATCACATCCTCATGATTCCATATTATTAGTAGAGTCAAACAACTTTTATGGCACCGTGCTTGTATTTGTCAAAGTAACTACATTACATCTTACTTTATTATTTCTCAATACATCATGATCCTATTTCTTTCCTTTGCATATTGTTGATTTCATATTTACCAAAATGTTTATGATTATATTCTTATGTTACTAAAATTATTTCCAAGCTCTACTAATGACTAATGTTTATAGACAAGGATATGTTTCTTTGTTGGAACATGAGAAAATGACAAGGCATCTTCCTTACCTAGTATCCTATATATTTTTCTATTTTTTTACTACACACTTTAATTTAGCATGCATGATTCATGTAGTTTAGATGCACACCAAAGTAGGCAAAAGTGCAAAGGATAAAAGTGCATTACCCTACCTTTATACTTCTTTGTTTTACACATGATTTTAGTGCAAGTTCATAGATACAATGTCATAATGCTCAAATCAAATTGTTTTCAATTGACCCTAACTTTGTACCCATCAATCAAACATCATTATCCTTGCAATAGAATAGGACTAGTTTTAATCCCTAGTATTTCCACCCTTTTGAACTAGACCATGTGTGTCGGTTTGACCCTTGGATTGATTTGTGTTGCAATCTTGTTCCATTAACTCAAATTCAAAATTTTCTATGCCTAAGGCCCACACTTTTGGAAACTAACTATTGCTTATTGAATTGTATGCCAAAATATCTCGATTTGAGTAACTATGATAATGTATTTAAGGATATTCCTAGGTCATTAGTTTGTATTGAATTGTTAGATTATTGCATATTGCAAGAGTATTATCATAGAGTTTTCAACCTTTCATTGACATTAAATCAATAGGTGCTTCACCATGTAAAGATCTTAGGCAATTATTCATACTTGTTTGGTGCGTCTTCACTCAGTATATAGTACCAACGTGAGTTGTCTTGTCAACAATAAAGATAATTCTTCCCTAAACGTACAAGTTTCTTCAAGGTGATTTTTTACACCACCTTATTTAAAAAACAAACACATTCATAAAATAATAAATATAAAAGAAAATATCAATAAAAGATATACTTATACAACAATAGAACATCTCAAAATTGATCTACATAGACCTATCCATATATAATATAAAGTTAAAATGTAAGATTGTTATAGTTGCAAAAACTAAATCTCAACTATTAAATACAATTTATATGAAAATATCAATCATCAACCCCATCAAATCGAAAAAGTTAATCCACTTCTATCCCTCATTATATTTACTAGTCTCAATCTGAATTAATTTTATTAAGACTTTTTATTCTCCATTGCCACTATGTATTTGCTGACGTGGAAAATGATGTTTTAGTCATTTTTAGGAAATGGATGCACACACCATTTCCATCTTTTCATTAGTGGAGAAGATTTATGTTTGATTATTCATTATTGTACTCCAACTCTATTGGGAAAGTGCAAATCTTGTTGGAGTGAGCACTAATATTTGTTGGACATTATAATACTTTAAAAGTTGCTTTAATTACACGTTGATTTCAAATATTAACTCATAAATGTGGGAAAAAAAGGCTTAAAGTTTGTAGTGTCACTTCAATATATATATGTACATATTTTAAAATGGTAATGGCCCAAAGAAGTAAAGATTCAGATTCTAAATTCTCTAAGGGAATTTTATATATTGAATTTTATTGTTTTAGTTGATTTACTTTAAAGTTTAAATTTATTTAAATAAATATATGAGTATTTTATAGTAAAGATAAATTTTACAATTTAGACTAGTAAACATAATAATTTTTACAATTTTATTATAAAATACTTATGTAAAAATAAATAAATTTCAAATTAATATATTATAAAAAATAATATTTGAGAATAATTTTATCTATTTCATTCATATTATATTCTATTCTGCAATAGTGAATTAGTTTTACTTTAGAATTATATAGAATTAATAATTCTTTTATAAAAACCTCTTTCTTTCTTTCTATTTTATTTTTTCCCTGTTAATGTTTTAATTGAATATTTTTTAGACTTTTATATATACATTTACATATTTATTTATAAATAGTGTCTATATTATCATTTATAAAATAGTCTTACACATATTTAAATAAAAAATGGATGGAAAAAGTCACACCCTAAAGTCCAAATGGGGCATCAACTTGGAGCAAGAAAACAAAGAATATAAAACAAGGTGCTTAGTGGTTAGAGTACAAGTAGAAGGAGGAGGGGGATCCTAGTCATTTGGTTTGCTCCATACATTAGTGGGTTTTGAAATGACCATAAGGGGGTCCCATTCATCATTCCCATTATTATCATTTTCCTCTTGTGTTCTTTCATTAACCACTTGAGTAGGAGAAATAACTAGAACCAAACAAGGAAGTTTGTTGGAGTTAAGCTAGCCATAATTTCATTACTCTTTAAGGTTGTATTAAGCTAGACAATATCCATTGTGCAACAATTTTATCTAACAACTTCCGAGACTGCCTCTTATATAGTTTCTTTGTTTCAGAGGCTAATATTATTCAGTATTTGCTTCAGACAAGTATGCATAAATCATAGGTGCATGCCTTCACCCATATATGCACATATATATGTATACATCTATATATACACACACACATAAATATACACTCACATATATACATACATACATACATATATATATATATATACATATACATACATACATACATATATATATATATATATATAAACACATACATATATATATGTGTACACACACACATATATATATGTGTACACACACACATATATATATATGTATGTATATATATTTATATATATATATATATACACACACACATACACACAAATTTATATACATACATACATACATATATATAAATATATATACATACGTACATATATATACACACATATATATGTATGTATATATACTTATATATATATAAATAGATATATATGTATCTATATATACTTATACATATATATACATATATGTACGTATACATACATATATGTCTATGTATACATGTAAATATATATACATATATACATATATATGTATATATATACATATATACATAGTATATTAGCCAATGTAGACATGAACTTGTGATTTTGTTTTAATAGATTAAAATGCACTTGGCATCCATGCATGGAAGAGGAAACATTAATTACATTGTTAATGGTGGCTAACACAAAAGTTGACATTAATGAATTATGATGTTGTCTTTAGCTGAACAACATAAATTAACCCATAAAAGAACTCAATGATAGGGAACAACAAATACAAGAACTTACAAACTCTCCTTTTTGGGTTCCGATACAATAGCTATAAACCTTCTCAAGAGACACAAATTTTATCTTGATTCAATGTTCTGAGCAAATGAATAAAAAACACAAATAATACTTTGCTTGGCAGGCTCAAAACTGAACACCATAATCCATTAATGGTGATTGCACTTGAGTCTACACACAATAAATGAAAATCAGATCTAAATACATACAAAATGTGATCGCACACACAAGAACATTTTGCTTGACAACCATAAAACTTAACACCATAATCCATTAACAACGATTGTACTTGAATTTATATATATAAACACATACATATATATACACATATATATAAATGCATATATACATACATACATATAAATACATACATACTTACATATATATACACAAACACACACACACACACATATAGACTCAAAACTCAACTCCATAATCCACTAATGGTAACTGCACTTGAATCTATTCACAATAAATGAAAATCAGATCTAAATAAATGAAAAATGTGGATGTACACACAAGAAAGTTTTGTTTGAAAACCCTAAAACTTAACACCACAATCCATTAATGATGACTACACTTGACTCTATTTACAATAAGTGAAAATTAGATCCAAACAAAAGCAAAATTTGGTCTTACACACAATCCATATGAACTCAAATCATTATGAATTGACATTTTTTTTCCTTCATTACTCCCAAGAATAAATTGCAATTGGTAAAATATAAAACCAAGAACAAAATATCAATTTCCAATGAGAAAATTGCAAAAAAAAACACAATATTTATTTTAATAGTTCCAAATACACATCTTCAACAAAAGTCTTATCTGCTCAACATATCCATGATGCACATGTCTCAAAACATCCAGGATACATCAGATATATCTTGAACATATAGACATCTTTCAATGTCTATCACTATTTCATGAACACACAATTAATTTGGATTGAAAAAATAGAAAACCACAACCAAAAATATCAAAAGCCAATCAGGAAATTGCAAGAATATAGCTGAAACTCCATATCAATAATGAAGATGCTACAAAAACATATCATTTACAATTGGGGAAATTCAAAACCAAGAACAAAATATCAATTGTGAATGAGAAAATTGCAAAAAAATAGCACAAACTTTGATTCAACAGTTCCAAATACACATCTTCAACAAAATTCTTATATGTTCAAGATATGCATGATGCACATGCATCAAAAAATTCAGAGAACATCATACATGTATTGAACATATAGACATCTTTCAATATTTATCATTGTTTCATGAACACACAATTAATTTGGATTGAAAAAATACAAAACCACAACTGAAATATCTAAAGCTGATGAGGAAATTGCAAAAACAAAGATTAATCCATAAAACATACATCAATAAGGAACAACAAAGATTAAACCATTGCAAAAATGTAAAAAACTATGAAATCACAGTTTAAAAGATATAGGAACTTACAAATTCCTACTTTTCTACTTACAACACCATAGATATAAACCCTTTCAAGACACACAGATTTCACCCTTATCAAACAATCTGAGCAAATGAAGAAATTGCTCGACAAACTTAAAACTTCACACCATAATCCATTAATGATGTATGCACTTCAGTCTATTCACAATAAATGAAAATGTGCTAATAGTAAATGCACAATGTCCTCGCTAAAATGCCACACGTCAATAGAACACTGGGCACGAAGACATGACTATATCAAAGAACATTAAAAATTCATGAAATATTTCCAGTAGCGACAAAATATTAGGAATTAGGGAAACAAACTAGAATAATTAAATTGATAAAAAAAACACAAAACCATGAGGAAAATGACAACCAATGACAAAATTGCAAAGAAAAGGCCAAAATTGCCTTCTAATAAAATAATCCTGGAAACATTAGCATGGTGAAAAAATATTGTCCACACAATTTTTGATGAATGCATTAATAGGCATGAGCACGGTGATCTATACATACTTATACATATATAAACATAAATATATGTATCCATATATACTTATATATATTCATGTATATATATGTACATATACATACATATATGTATATGTATACACGTAGATATATATGTATATATATATACATGTAGATATATATATACATATATACATACATATACATACATATATATACATATATATACATAGCACATGAGCCAATGTAGACACGAACTTGTGATTTTGTTTTAATAGATTGAAGTGCACTTGGCATCCATGCATGGCGGAGGAAACATTAATTGCATTGTTAACAGCGGCTAACACAAAAGTCGACATTAATGAATTATGATGTTAAGTCTTTAACTAAACAACATAAATTAGCTCATAAAAGCACTCAATGATAGGGAACAATAGATACAAGAACTTACAAAACTCTCCTTTTTTGGTTCCAACACAATAGCTATAAACCCTCTCAAGCGACACTTTTTTTACCTTAATTCAATGTTATGAGCAAATGAATAAACAACACAAGTAATCATTTGCTTGGCAGGTTGAAAACTGAACACCATAATCCATTAATGGCGATTGCACTTGAGTCTACACAATAAATGAAAATCAGATCTCAATAAATGCAAAATATGGTCGCACACACAAGAACCTTTTGCTTGGCAACCATAAAACTTAACACCATAATCCATTAATAGCGACTGCACTTGAATATATATATAAATATATACATACATATAGATATATATAAATACATACATACATCCATACATACACATATACACACATATATAGGCTAAAAACTCAACACCATAATCTATTAATGGCAACTGCACTTGAATCTATTCACATAAATGAAAATCATATCTAAATAAATGCAAAACGTGGTCGCACACACAAGAACCTTTTGCTTGACAACCATAAAACTTAACACCATAATCCATTAACATCCATTAACAATGACTGCACTTGATATATATATATATATATATATATACATGTATATATACATACATACATACATACATACATATATACACACATATATAGGCTCAAAACTCAACACCATAATCCATTAATGACAATTGCACTTGAATCTATTCACAATAAATGAAAAAGATCTAAATAAATGCAAAATGTGGTCGTACACACAAGAACCTTTTGCTTGATAGACATATAACTTAACACCATAATCCATTAATGACGACTACACTTGAGTCTATTTACAATAAGTGAAACTTAGATCCAAACAAAAGCAAAATGTGGTCATACACACAAGCCACATGAACTCAAATCATTACGAATTGATAAATTTTTTTCCTTCATTGCTCCCAAGAATAAATTGCAATTGGGAAAATACAAAAATAAGAACAAAATGTCAATTGCCAATGAGAAAATTGTAAAAAAATAGCACAAACTTCATTTTAGCAGTTCCAAATACACATCTTCAGAGAATCTCTTATCTGTTCAAGATGTCCATGATGTACATGCATCAAAACATCCATGATACATTAGATATATCTTGAACAGATAGACATCTTTCAATGTATATCACTGTTTCATGAACACACAATTAATTTGGATTGAGTAATTAGAAAACCACGATCGAAATACCAAAAGCCAATAAGGAATTTGCAAGAATATAACTCAGACGCCATATCAATAATGAAGATGCTACAACAACATATCATTTGCAATTGGGAAAATTCCAAACTAGGAACAAAATATCAATTGTGAATGAGAAACTTGAAAAAAAGTAACATAAAATTTATTTTAACAATTGCAAATACACATGTTCAACAAAAGTCTTATTTGTTCAAGACATGCATGATGCACATGCGTCAAAATATTCACAGTACATCAAACATGTCTTGAACAGATAGGCATCTTAAAATTAGTTGCATTGTTAATGATGGTCAACATAAAACTCGTCATTTATGAATTATGGTGTCAAGTCTTTAATTGAACAAAATATGAAATGACAGTGTAAAACATATACGAACTTTCAAACATGTCCTTTTTTGACAAATTGTTTGATGAGGGTCAAATTTGTCTCTCGATAGCCTTAAAACTTGACACCACAATCCACTAATCAATAAAAATTAGTGAGTAACAAATGCTAAATGTCCTCGTTAAAATGCCATGTATTGACAAAAACACTCGATACAAAGACATGACTATATCAAAGAACATTACAGACCCATGAAATATTTCCAATACGAACAAAACATTTCCAATTGACGAAATGATTTTATACCGAGACATTTTGCACCTATTTAGACCTAATTTTTCATTTCCATTTAATAGATTGAAGTGCAGCTGGCATGCATTCGTGCAAATAAAAGATTAGTTCCATTCTTCATCGTGTCTAGCAGAGAATTCGACATTACTGAATTATGGTGTTAAGTCTTTAACTCAACAACAAAGACTTTCCCATAAAAGCACTCAAAGATAGCGAAGAACATACATTAACCCATAAAATGCAGAAAACAACAAACAATAGACATTAACCCATAAATGCACAGATGTAAAAAATTATAAAATGACACTATAAAAGATACAAGAACTTACAAATGCCTCATTTTTCGCTTCCAATACCATAGACATAAACCATCTCAATAGGCACAGATTAGAACACAAAAATGACAGTGTAAAAGGTATAGGAACTTACAAACGCCTCCCTTGTCGCTTCCAATATGATAAATATAAACCTTCTCAACAGACGTAAATTTCACTCTAATCAAACAATCTAGGCAAATGAATAAACAACACAAATAATCCTTTGCTCGATAGACTTAAAACTTCACACCTTAAGACATTAATGATGCTTGCACTTTGGTCTAATATTTCCAATACAAACAAAATATTACCAATTGATGAAATGATTTTATACTGAGACACTTTGCACTTATTTATACCTAATTTTCATTTCCATTTAATATATTGTAATGCAGGTGGCATGCATGCATGCAAAGAAAAGATTAGTTCCATTCTTAATAATGGCCAATAGAGAAGTCAACATTAATGAATTATGGTGTTAAGTTTTTAACTCGACAAGAGAGACTAACCCATAAAAGCACTGAAAGATAGAGAAGAGTAGGCATTAATCCATAAAATACAGAGAAGATCAAACACTAGACATTAACACATAAAATGCAAAGATGTAAAAAACTATAAAATGAAACTGTAAAAGATATAGGAACTTACAAATGACTCATTTTTCGCTTCCAATACAATAGACATAAACCCTCTCAACAGACACAAATTTCACCCTCATCAAACAATCAAAGTAAATGAATAAACAACACAAATAATCCTTTGTTTGATAGGCTTAAAACTTCACACCATAAGCCATTAATGGTGAATGCACTTCAATTATAGCGAGACATTTTCCACTTATTTAGACCTAATTTTCATTTCATTTAATAGATTGAAGTGCAGTTGACATGCATGCATCCAACGAAAAATATTAGTTATACTCTTAACCATCGCCAGTAGAGAACTCGACATTAATGAATTATGGTGTTAAGTATTTAACTCAACAACATAAACTAACCCATAAAATCACTCAAACATAGGGAAGACCATACATTAACCTATAAAATGCAGAGAACAACAAATAATAGACATTAATTGATAAAATACAAAGATGTAAAAAACTATAAAATGACATTGTAAAAGATACAGGAACTTAGAAATGCCTTGTTTTTCACTTCCAATACCATAGACATAAACCCTCTCGAAAGATATTGATTTCACCCTCATCAAACAATATGAGCAAATGAATAAACAACACAAAAATGACAATGTAAAATATATAGGAACTTACAGACGCCTCATTTGTCGCTTCCAACACGATAGATGTAAACCCTCTCAACAAACACAAATTTCACCCTTATCAAACAATCTATGCAAATGAATAAACAACACAAATAATCCCTCAATAGACTTAAAACTTCACACCATAAGCCATTAATGAGGCTTGCACTTCAGTCTATTCACAATAAATGAAAATGTGCTAATAGTAAATGCACAATGTCCTTGCTAAAACACCACGTGTCAATAGAAACACTGGGTGCAAAGACACAACTATATCAAAGAACATTACAAAGTCATGAAATATTTCCAATAGCAACAAAACATTAAGAATTCGTTAAACTAATTACAAAAATTAAATTGACAAAAAAATGCAAAACCACAAGGAAAATGACAAACAATGACACAATTGCAAAGAAAATGTAAAAATTGTCTTTTAATAAAATAATCCCAAAAACATTAGCACGACGAAAAAAATATTATATGCACGATTCCCAAGGAATGCATTAATAGGCATGAGCGCGGTAAAAATAGTAAATGCATAATGTCCTCCCTAAAACGCCACACATCAACAAAAACACTAAGCCCAAAGGCAAAGACACAACTATATCAAAGAACATTACAAAGTCATGAAATATTTCCAATAGCAGCAAAACATTAAGAAATCGTTAAACTAATTAGAAAAATTAAATCGATAAAAAAACACAAAATCATGAGGAAAATCACAACAACCAATAACAAAATTACAAATAAAAGACGAAAATTACCTTTTAATAAAATAATCCTGAAAACATTAGCATGGCGAAATAAAAGCATTGTCTGCACAATTCCCGAAGAATGCATAATAGATAAAAACACAATGAAAACATTAGTCTCACTCCTATAAGAGAGGGACTAAGAAACAATCTTAATCACTTCAATATTTAAAGTGAAAATATCACATCTAAAACCTAGTAAGAAAGTGCTGTATAAGAAAAAAGAATCCTTCTCAAACATCAAAACCATTAGGAAGTATATTACATCTTATTCCACATGTCAGTAAATCCACTAAAGACTCAATTTCTTTATCACTAAAGGCGAATATTTGAAGTGAGTTAAATCCCAAGCTTGTTGGAGGGCGCACTTTTAGTTTTTTATTATGACTCCTCTTGACTTCCAATTTGAAACCAGCTCTGTGAGCACTTTGGAAAAGTGTACTCCACACTTGGCTTAAAAGGTAAATCTTTGTCACTTTCCACTTGTGTTTTTAATGATGATTTTTTAGTCCTTTCCATTAAATAAGTCTTATTTTCCTTCAAATTATAGCTTTACCTTTGTTGTCTTATTTTTTTAAGGGTTGAGGTCAATATCAATATAAGTAAGATTTAAATAAATACTTGAATTTGACACTCCTCCTTGCCCATCAAATTAAAAAATGTTGTAATTTCATTGGAAGGAATTTATATAATTATTAGGAAAAAGGCAATTGCCATGCATAGAAAAGTTATTAAATGTAATGATTAATCACGAAAGTCATTTTTAAAGTTTAATTTAGGAAATTAATAAGATGCATATAAGTATATATTAATTTAGATTAAATATTAATTTGTTGGTCGATAAATGCACTTATTTTAAAAAATAAATAAAGTGGATGGTACTTATTTTTATGATTAAAAAAAATAAAAATTAATGAAGATTTTGAAATAAATTGTTGTTAGTTGAGAAATGCAATCTTTCAATTTGATAAATGTTTTGGATTTTGTGTTAGATTTGTTAATTATCAAAGGACAAGTTTGTGGATATGGTATAAATTTATAGTTGTGATTTAATTCTCTAGAGTTTAGACTTATCCTTAAACACAGTGGAATTCTAATATGTTTGTCACATAATGAATTAATGTATGTAATGATTTTCTTGAAGGTCTGAAGACTAGGGATATTTAGAAATACCTTAAAAGAGTTGTCATTGCATTAAAAAAAGGGACAAGTTCTCTTAGATCACCCCTTGGAAAGTGTACAACAATTGAAGATAATAGGCAAGGTTACTAGAATGTAGCTTGGTTACTTAAATGACCAAATAAAAAATTATTAATTGATGTTTTAAAATGAGAGAGGATGCTTGCAGATGAAAATTGAATGTCTTTAAAGGCTAGCACATGACACCAAATAACAAAAACCATGCATTTAGTTGACTTTGAGCAAGAAACATAAAGGAGGTTGATTATCAATTTTTTAATTTGAGTGGGATATGTTCATGGCTATGAGGATATCCCCATGACTATGAAATTTTCATAGAACATGAAAGTGGCCTAACCAAAGTGGGCACTGAATACATGAAAGTAAGTAAATGGATAAGTTTAATAAATGTAGGATATAAAAAAATGTATAGAAGTATGTGCATGTACAAATAAGCTAGGGGAAAAATGCATGTGAATATGTTTGTATAGGGATTGGGTAAAGATAGGGGAATATATACAACTTTGCATAAGATTGTGCCATTTGTAACTATGTACTTGTGTCATATATATATATATATATATATATATATATATATATATATATAATGAGAAATTGTATGCGTTTTCTAATTTAAACATTACAATATTATCCTACTTTGAGGTGCATGTAAATCCTAAGTGATCTTGCATCATAAAGTATTTAAAACTCACAAACATGCATAAAAAGTAAATATTCAAACATCAAAATATATGGGGGGAAATGCATATAAAGTAATGAACCCTAACAGGTGGATCATGTAGGTATATCCTTTGTTATGCATTGTTCATGCATCTTATAAAAATAAAGAAAAATTACACAATGAGTATCTTCTTTCTTGCAAATGAAAATTTGATACAAAATAGGAGCTTGTCAACTATCTAGAAACTATAAGAAATGTGCTAAGTTAGAAATATTATACCTATTTGGAAAATGAGAATAGTTAACATCAAGGAGGGTAAATTTTTTATTAAATCAAGGAAACATTACAAAGTAAGGGCATTAAATGGCCCTATCAAGCTCGACCAAGCGATCCAATTGTTGAGACAAATCAGGGGGTAATTGGCCCCAATCCACCAAATTCCAATCTTGAATATGATCCGACGCCCATTTAGCCAAGCAATCAGCCACCCCATTCCATTCTCGAGGAATATGAGTGAAAGTAATATACTCTAGAGAAGCACAGAGGGTGAGAATTTGTTGCACAATCAAAGCCAGTTGCCAGCTCACATCATCCAAACACTGTCTTTTCAGCAAGTTCACCATAACCTGTGAGTCTGACTCACAAATGATCCTTCGCCAACCCAGTTGACTGCCCCGCTCCACAACCAATAAAATAGCCTCAGCCTCCATAAGATTATTAGTATGGAGGCCCTTATACACAGAAAAGATAAAATGAACCTCTCCATAGCTATCCCTGCCAACACCCCCAATCCCAGCATGCCCCGGGTTTCCACGAGAAGAGCCATCAGAATTAATTTTTAGGACTCCCTGAGGAGGAGGAGTCCATCTCCCCTCCCTATTCACCTTCGGGGTAGGATGTCTACATCTGTTACGCATGAGCTGTCACTACGGAGGAGGAAGATGAAGATGATTACAAAAATCAATATCTCGAGGATCCACCAGCACAGTCATATCACACTTAGCCTCAATGGTTTCCCCAAGAGAATGTAGAATTTTCCACTAGAGATGAGGGGCCCTCAGTAGCGAATCCTGAAAGATCCGCCTATTCCTTTCCAGCCACAAGTTCTAGATAATAAAGGAGGGCCCAAGAGCCCAAGCAACCTGAAGAAAGGTGGTAGAAACAAGGGCCTTACCCCACCATTCCCCAAACTCCACCAAATATGAAGCATGCCAACAAGCTGTATTCCACACCCCCCACCAGAAATGCCAAATCTCCCTAGCATAGGCACAATGAAAGAAGAGATGGGAGACACTCTCTTCACTACCATGACATAAAACACACATAGAGGGGCCATGAAAACCCCGCTTACATAAATTATCCCAAGTAAGACACTGGTTCTGAGCCACTAACCACATGAAAAAATTGTATTTGGGCCAAGATAGCTTGTGCCAAACTTGCTTCCACCAAGGGACCTTAGTGTCCCCAAACAACTGTCTACCCAATTTCTTATAACCAGCCACCACATAGTACTTTTCTGACAAATCTGAGCCATCCCAGGCCAAGACATCCGGGCCCCTCAAAGAATTATAGGCACGAGAATCCAAAAGCTCAAACAACTCCCACCTATCCCCCTCAGACCCTCCAAGCGGCCACTCAGAAGGGTGCTTCCAGCGAAAACTTATAGCCAAGCCACCATGCTACGCCACCTTATAATGCTCCACAATATCCCAGCCGGTTGCAACAAATACATCACAAAGGGACTAGAGGTGAGGACAAGAAGAGAGAATAGAAGGGTGACCATCCCAAAAATCCGCCCAAAAAAGAGCTTGTGACCCTGAATGACAAATCCAAAAAAGCACACCCTTAATCAATTGCTCCCCCACTTTCAAAGTATGCCAGATCATAGAGCCACTCCCTTCCAGAGCATAGCGAGGAACCTCAAAAGAGGTAACACCCCAAAGATATTTATGGTTGAGAATATGAGCCCATAACTGATGTTGATTGGTACACCATCGCCAATACAACTTGGCAGTGAGAGCTTTCCCATTCAAAATGGCAGAGCATAAACCAAGCCCACCCTCCTGCTTCGGTCTACACACAGAATCCCACTTAACAAGGCTCCACTTGGGGGACAATAAATTGCCGCTCCAAAGAAATTGGTGAGAAAGAGCATCAAATTCCTTAAGGAAATACATAGGAGCCACCTGAACAAAGCACCTATAGGTGGGGAGGGCCTGGATAATAGACTTGAGAAGAGTCACCCTAGCAGCAGTAGACAACCAGCGATGAGTCCAATGGGTAACCTTCGTCTAAAGCTTATCAAGCAACAACTGCCAAGAGGACCTAGACTGCCAAGAGGACCTAGGTTGACGGCCAACAACAAGAGGAATACCCAGGTAGACAAAGGGAAGAGACCCAATTTCAAAACGCAAAATAGCAGCAATCCGTTGTTGGATGGCATGAGGAGTATTAAAGAAGAATATGGATGACTTTTGCTCATTGAATTTATGTCCCGAAGCCACAAGATAGTCATCCAAAGCATTCCTAATGGATTCAACCTCCCTAATACGAGCCAGTCCCATAAGAGAGGTGTCATCCACAAATTGAAGATGGGAAAGCTTTGGCAAGTCCATCCCCCACTTCCACCCATGAATCAAACCATGAGAGACCTGAGATTTAAGAAGCCGACCAAGCCCCTCCGCCATAATAATAAACAAATAAGGTGAGAGCGGATCTCCCTGACGAAGGCCCCTAGTAGCCCCAAAAATCTCTGAAGGTTCCCCATTCACAATAACCGAAAAGGAGGAAGAGGTCACACAACTCAAAACCCAACTCACCCATTCAGGGGAAAAACCAAAGGCCAAAAGAATCTTCTGAAGAAAACTCCATTTAACTCTGTCATAAGCTTTGGCCATATCCAACTTGATAAACATCGACCTATCCTAAGAAGTAGCCATGGAATGAATGGCTTCAGACGCAACCACCACCCTATCCAGAATTTGACGACCAGCCACAAAGCCACCTTGCTCCTTTGAAATAATCACCGACAGAAAATATTTGAGCCTCTCAGCAATCAACTTTGTAATAATCTTATACACCACATTACAGAGCGCAATAGGTCTAAAGAAATCAAGCCGGTCAACCCCTTTCTTCTTAGGAATGAGAACAAGAAAGGTAGCATTCATTGCACCAAGCATCTGCTTACTATGGAGAGACTCACAAACCACTTCCAACAAATCAAGCTTCACAATATCCCAAAACTGTTGAAAAAACTCAACGGGGAAACCATCAGGACCAGGGGCTTTTCCCTTGTTCATCCCAAACACCACCTCTTCAACTTCTGACAAAGTCACAGGATGAATAAGAGAAGCATTCAAACCATGGGAGATTAAAGAGGGAATGCAAGCCAGGACCCTATTCTCTGCCGCCTCCACAGGGAGTGAGTCCTCCTTGAATAGATTAGAGTAGAACTGGTGAGCCTCTCCAGACAAAGCCTGTTGTGAAGAAATTGAGAGGCCCTTAGAGTTAACAAGAGAAGGGATAAAACACTTATTTTGATGAGCTTGCACCGAATGATGGAAAAACGAAGTATTTCTGTCACCCTCTTGAATCCAATCAATTCTAGCCTTTTGTTTCCAGAAGATCTCTTCGCGAAGCTCCCATTCCTCCACCAGTTTTAGGGCCTAAGCCTCAGCATGACCAAGGGCCTCCGAGAGACCCAAATCTCGGATCTGGCGGGTAATAACAGCAAGGCGATCCTGCGCCTCTCTTTTCCTGGCCCGAAAATTACCAAAACACAACCTATTCCAACACTTTAGGTGATACTTGACATATTGCAACTTCTTAACCAGGCAATACATGGCAGTACCATACGCAAGGGGCGCCATCCTGCCACCGCTTAGCAATAAGGTCTCCCAAGGATGGGTCACGTAGCCGCATAAGCTGGAATTTGAAAGGAGGGTTCTTTGGACTTGGGAAGGCAGAAGTCGAAAGCTTTATTGGCCAATGATCAAAGCCACACCAGTCCAAAATCTCAGAAGAAATAACCAAGCTACCTCTAACCCAAGAGCAAGAGACAAGAAAACGATCAAGCCGCTAGGAGATTGCTTCAAGCCCACTCCATCTATTATTCCAAGTGAAAGTTCTGTTAGAGGGTTTAACATCCACCAGAGCAAGAGAGTCCACATTAGCCCGAAATAGGTTTGAAGCAGGGCCAAGCCTAGGCAACCCTCCCTTTTTCTCCTCCAAGCTCAACACCGCATTGAAATCACCAGCTAAGATCTAAGGCAAAAAGGGTGCACAAGACCTAACATACCTGATGTGGTCCCAAAGTTGGGTTTTACCCCGAATGTCAATCGGAGCATAAACATTACTAACTAAAATAGTCTCCCTAGATTCCAAAATAGAAGCCACCATAGAAATAGCAGACTGACTTGAGATCCACCAGTGAGGAATAACCTTACGAGGGTCCCAGAATAGAGCCAGACCCCCAGAGGTTCCCCTAGACCCAATACACTGGAGGGCATGTCTATGGAGGTGTCCAAATCTAAGGACGAAGATGCAGTTGTAGATGGTGTTGAGCACTTTTTGGAGGTAGTTCTTGGCGTTGGTTCCTTTGTAGGGTCATGGGAGGCTTCGTTGCACTTTGAGCTTCTGGTTTTTAGCGTTGAAGATGCAGTGCCAAGAGCGAGGTCGGGGGATGAAAATCTCCTTCTCTTTTGCGGGTAGTTTGATGGCGTTGCTTTGCTAGGTTTTCTTTTATGAGTGGTGAGTTTTATTTCCTTTTGGTAGTCTTTTGTCATTGTTGGGGCGAATGGGGTGAAGACAAAGGTTCTCCTTCATTAGATTTGCCTCTTTCATTGGCAAGTTTATGTTGGTGTTATGCTCTTAGCTTGGTGGTTTGTTTGTGCCTTGTCCTCTTTTTGGATGCCAGTTTCTTTGGACGGGTTAAGGTGCTCCTCTCTTTTTATGGTTGTCATTTTTTCTGCCATGTTTTTGGGTGATAGGGTGTCTTGGTCTGCCCCTATGACATCCCCCTTTGCTAGGTCCAATATATCTTTCTACCAATTTCTAGTCTAGGTTGGGTTGTTCTCTACTCATGTTAAATTTGTTTTGCTTTCTTGGCTCTTGATGGGCTTGGTTTCTCTAGCAGTTGTTGCTTTGGGTTCTCTCCTAGATGTGGGATTTGGTTTTTCATTGTTGTAGTTTTGTTTTTGCTTCTTGATGCTCTTGGGAGCCTTCTTGGCCTATTTTGAAGGCTTCTTTTTGTGGGTTGGGTCTCTTTTCTTGGATGCTTTTGTTGAATTGCACAAGACAATTGAGAAGGGGGGGGTGAATTAGTTGTATCTAATCCTATTCACTTTTGATCTTAACCAATTACACATTCACTTTAATCTGTTATTAATCATAAGCATGAAGTGCAAATAATAGAAAGAAAAAATGAGAGACACCAAATTTATGTGGAAAATGTAATGAGAGAAAAACCATGGTGAGGGTTAACTTAGAATATAAGAGATTGCAAAACCAATTACAAAGGCTCATTGCCCATATAGGACTCACTATCCAGATGGGAGGCTCGCTGTCTGCATATACAGAAACATGTAAAGAAGAATTTCACACAAAAAACAACATCTCAATGCAACATAAAATCCACCACTGCAACTCACTCACATTCATAGCCTTAATCAAAGAATTGTAGACACCATCAACTCACTGTCTTCAGGAGTCTAACACTTGAAGTTCTCACTACCTCAGATCACTTTCGCACAATCTTTCACATCTAATTCACTTATCACACTTGTGGCTTGTAAAACTTAACATATTATTTTGTATTTATACCACCTTCAATCTTAGAAACTTTCTCCAAGGTCGACTACACATTCTTTATTTTATAAACTCAAATTAGGTCGGCAAATCAACATTCTCATGATGGATAAGAATGAGAGGACCAAATTAATACTTAACCAGGACCCAAAAAAACATCTTGGATCAATCACATGCTTCCTTAATTGATACTTATCCTTTGTATAACGTGTAAACACTAGGTCAACCAAACCTAATGAAAACACCAATGAACATTGAAGTATGTGCATTTGCAAAAAAAAAGATAACAAGTGGACCAAATAACTCACTTTACCATACATTGGAACACCTCTTAGAAATATTCAGATTCATCCGTAGCAACTACAAAAATCTTCATACATAGAAAACTTCCCAACAGTCTAATCAGACTGTACAAACACACATAGTAACTTTGGAACTAGTCTTTCAGAGCACCAAAATACAATATTTTTTGCTAGGACATAGATAACACCATTACAAGCCTTCCTTTAGATCCGTAAGACCTGAAACAAACCAGCAAAGGTCTACGGAGAAGAAACATTTCTCCCAATCCATAGACAAACAACTCTGCCAGACTAGTTCACAAACCGTTGAACTCAACTTTCACTCTTCATCAAACTAGAAGCTATAATCCAGTATATATCACCCAAGGATTCCCATAAACAAGACTACATATCCACACAAGCATAGCATCAATACAGAAGAAATGTAGAGCACATTCTGAACACACACACAATTTTATCCTCACTATTTATTAATTTTCTCATTAGCACTTGATAACTCATCATATCAACACACCTGCAACACCATAAAGATAGCTCCATTTACTCACAAAATCTCTACCGTATCTCAACTATACATGCACAACCTAAAATCACTTGATTACTTTCACTGCAACCTATACCATGTTGACGTCAATGACAACACCACCATTCTCATTCATACTTACAACAATCTCCCCCTTTGTCATTGATGGCAACACATGATGTGAAAAACAATCAAAGACATGATACACATGTTTCCTCTCTTTTTTTTTAGATTAGACAACCTACACAACTTTCCTGCACTCTCTTCTCCTTACAAGATTGTCTCTCCCTTTCAACTTTTTTTGATATAGATAGGGTTTTTCACATGATTCTCTCTCCCCCTTTGACATCAATGGCAAAGAAAAGTTTTACATGATTCTTTAGCGATATAAATTTTTTATCACTCACCCTTAGGAGTGCACCTATGACAAAACACATATCATACAACAACAATGACACTCCCTACTCCCCCTAAGGAGTAGATCCCAATCGTCAGTCCAGACAGATGATGAATCTGTAGATCCACTAGAATGATGCACCTCTATGTGAACCTAGTTCAATGAAGGAGGGGAAATAACCTCCAACTTATCTTAGAGATACTCAAAATTATCCTTTAGAAGAACCTTAGTAAATATATTTGCAATCTGATCCTTTGTAGGAACATATTCAAGCTTGACTTCATTCTCCAATACCTTCTCCCTTAAGAAATGTTATCTGATAGATATATGCTAAGCCCTTGAATATGTTAGTAGATTCTTTGAAATATTTATTGCACTTATATTATCAAAGAAGATAGGGATAGGCTCATCACACATCACACCTAAATCCTTTAATGTTTGCTTCATCCAAAGTGTCTATGTACAATAAGATGCTGCTGCAATAGACTCAGCCTTTGTAGTGGATAAAGAAACTGAATCCTATTTCTTGATTAACCATGAAACCAACCTGCATCCAAGAAAGAATGCACCGCCACTTGTACTTTTTTGGTCATCTACACAACTAGCCCAATAGGCATCAATGTAAGCATTCAAAGTAAAATCAATATCATTAGGATACCAAAAACCATGATCTAGAGTCCCCTTTAGATATCTGAATATCGTTTTCACAACTGTAACATGTGTTTCTTTTGGTTCTTCTTGAAATCTTACAACTAAAAATACTAAATGCATGATATTTGATCTAGTAGCAGTAAGATATAGTAGTCCACCAACCATAGATCTATACTTGCTCTGATCAACTTTGGGAGACTCATCATCCTTACTTAGTTTGCATCCAGTCACCATAGGAGTACATGCCGATTTGGAGTCATCCATTCCAAAATTCTTTAGTAATTCTTTAACATACTTTGAATGTGAATTGAATATGCCCTTATTAGTTTGATTCACTTAAAGCCCAAGAAAGAAATTCAACTCACCAATCATGGACATTTCAAACTCTTTTTGCATCTCATCTGCAAATTTCTTGCACATACCCTCATTTCCTCCAAAGATAATATCATCAATATACACAACTACTATCAAGATATTGTTTCCTTCAATCCTGAAATAGAGATTACTACCTATGGAGCCTTTTTTGAACCTTAGCTAAGTCAAATACCTATCCAACCTTGAATGCCATGCTTTAGGAGCCTGTTTGAGTCCATATAGTGCCTTTTTTAGCTTACATGCCATATCCGGTTGATTTGATAATTGAGATCCCTCTGGTTGTTCCATGTAGACCTCTTCTTCTAATTCTCCATTCAAGAATGCAGATTTGATATCCATCTGGTATACCTTGAAGTCTTTGTGAGTAGAAAATGCCAAAAACATCTAAATGGCCTCCATTCTTTCCACTGAAGCAAATGTCTCCTCAAAATCTATTCCTTCAACCTGTGAATAAACTTTGCACACAAGACTTGATTTTTTTCTCACTACTTCATAATCTTCATTCAGATTATTCCTGAATACCCATTTTGTACCAATTACATTCTTGTTTACCGGTTTAGAAACCAATTCCCATGTCTGATTTTTCTCTATCTACTATAGTTCCTTTTTCATGGATCTAACCCAATTTTCATCTTTGCATGCTTCACACAGTTTTTTAGATTCTTTCTTAGAAAGTAGACACAAATTTACCTCAATTGCTATCACTTTGCTTCTTGTTCTTACACCTTTTCCTTTGTCTCCAATTATTTGTTCTTCTGGATGATTTTTTGTACATACTTTGGAGTCTTAGGAGAAAGTTTTGGATTCTCTTCTTCTTAAATCTATTATTCTTCTTCCTTATCCTTCCCTAGCTCTTGTCCATGAACAGGTTCATTTGGTTCATTTTCACTTATTTCAACTGGACTATGCATATTTTCATCAACTTTCACATTTGCACTTTCAACAATCTTTCTCAATCTCTTATTGTAGAATCTTTATGCTTTGCTTTTGGTTACATATCCAAGAAAAATACCTTCATCACATCTTGCATCAAACTATCCTAGATTCTCATCATCTCTTTTAATATAACATTTGCTTCCAAACACCTTAAAGTACTTAATAGTAGGAATTTTACCATACCACAGTTCATAAGGAGTCTTTGTGATGTTTCCTTTAATATGAACTCTATTAAGAATGTAGACAACAATGTGAATTGCTTCTCTCCAATATACCTTAGGAAAATTTTACTCACTCATCATAGTCCTTGTTGCTTCTTGAACTATCTGGTTCTTCCTCTCAACAACTCCATTTTGTTGAGGAGTTCTAGGATCAGAAAGATGCCTCTTTATACCATGCTCTTCACAAAACATATTAAATTCATTGAAGGTGAACTATCAACCTCTGTTAGACCTTAAAAATTTGATTTTCAAACTCACTTCATTCTCTACCATAGCCTTGAACACTTTGAATCTATCTAGAGCTTGAGCTCTCTCCCTAAGAAAAGTAACCCATGTCATTCTAGAGTAATCATCAATAAAAAGCATAAAATACATGTCACCATTAAGACTTCTTGTTCTTGTAGGGCCACAGAGGTCTATATGAATCAATTCCAACATTTTGGTAGTTGATTGTTCTTTTCCTTTAAATTGACAACTTGTTTGTTTTCCCAATTGACAACATCTGCAAATAGCATTGGTAGGCTTTATGATTTTTGGTAGATCCCTAATAGCTTCTCTTGAACTAATCCTGATTAGGTTGTCAAAATTTACATGTCCCATCGTATGGTGCCATGGCCAAATTTCATTAACTTGAGACACAAAACACCGACCATCAACATCCTTAAGCTGATAAATGTTTCCATATGTTCTTCTTCCTATAGCTATTACAACTTTGAACTCTTTTCTGATCTCACAAGTGTTATCCTGAAACACAAGCTTAAATCCTTTGCTACACATTTTTCCAACACTCAAGAGGTTATGCCTTAAGCCCTTAACATAATAGACATCATCAATATTGTGTTTTCCATCAAAGCTAATTGTTCCTTTTCCAACAATCTTTGCACCAAAGTCATCTCCAAATATGACTATTCCTCCATCATACTTTTCAAGTTTAGTAAACTTACTTTTGTCTCTAGTCATGCGATTTGAGTAACCACTGTCAATTTCCCAATAGTCTTTGTCTTGTCTAGCATGAAAGGCAAAAACCAGAGTGCTTTCCATCTTTTCCTTCCTGTTCTCCAGACCACATTCCCTTACACATCTTCCATGGTTAGTAGAAATTGATCTATTTTATATTGCTAGAAACATGCATTCATCTTTATCACCCTTAATATCAGATTCTGATGCAGGAGCATCCTTGGTTCTTTGCAATCCCGCATCAACCAAAAATATTTTCTTTTAGTTTTGTTCTTGTTCTTGTCCATTTTGAGTTGGTAGACTCATTATTTCATCATATTTGCTCACTAGATCCCATGAATCTATATTTTCATCCTGGACATGTTCATTTTCCTTATTCCAAGATTTCAGCATGATTGGATCTTTTTCTGGCAAGTTATCGCTTTCAGATTAAGTGATAGTTTCTTGAGCCGACACCAAAATAGTTTCAAGCCTAACAACTAGTTTGATCTCTTGTGGATCTTTCTCGTAACTTGTAGATCCTTGACGTGTGATTCAAATTGTTCTGTGGAGTGTCCTCGACCTTAATGTTAGGCCCACAGTTCATCTTATGCACCCATCGAGGAGAAATTTAAATTGAAGGCCAACCTATTTCATGCACGTTACATTTTCTTCATCAGATATTGTAATGATCTTTGGCTGACACAGATGATCCTAGACCACTGGATGTGATATAAATCATTGTAACTAATCATTAGGAGGGAAATTAAGTAGATTTGAGGTTTGACATGTAATATTTAAGCTCACATTAAGAAGCATATGGGAATCTTGTATTTTGAGCATGTTGTATTAGGCCTATCAGCCGAATCTGTAAGCCCGAATGTGGCTGACTGTTTGTAATTGAATTTTTTGATAATAAGAATGTTTTAATGTGAATTTGCCTCCATATTCTATGTTTATTCTATTGTGTAACTCTTGTTGCATGGTTCAGATCATTCTCTTGGAGGACCCTCCTACCATGACTACACTAGATTGGTATCAGAGTGAGATTTGTTCCATGAGAGATTGTCAGAGTTTGTAGAGTCCTGTTGAAGATTTGTTGTGGGGTGGCAGAATGAGGATCCGACCTACAACTACAGACGACTTGTGTAAAGATGGAGGGAAGAAGAAATGGTAGAGGAAATGGAGCACGTGGAAATGCAGACCCAACTGTGATGGAGATGTTGAGAGGAATTGTTACCAGATTAGATGCAATTGAAACAACCCAAAGGAGAGGTCGACCAATTGATGATGTGAGTGATGAAGAGGTAGCAGAATAGGAAGAAAGGGAAAGAGAAAATAAATTTGACCTGGATCAGGGAGAAGAGAGGTTCATAAGAGCCCTAACCAGAGCAAATAATAAACCACATTTCAATCCACCAGATTATAATGGTAAGTTGGATTCAAATGAATTGCTTGATTGGATAATAGAGATGGAGAAGTATTTTTATTGTGAAGGTACCACCAAAGACAAGAAGGTGAAATTTTCTTGTACAAAGTTGAAAGAACATACATCCCTTTAGTGGGAACATTTGCAAACAGATAGGCAAAGAAGAGGAAAGGAGAAGATAAAATCATGGGATCAGATGGTGAATAAGTTAAAGACAAAGTTTATGCCTGCAGACTATCAGATTAGTTTGTTTCAAAAGTTGCAGAATTTGAAGCAGAAGGAGTCAAGTGTGACAAAGTATACTAAGGAGTTCTATAAGTTAAATATAAGATCTAGACTTTCAAAGGATAAGATCGAGCAAGTAGCCAAATATGTGAATGGCTTGAGGTCGTTTATACAAGATGATATCAGTTTAATCAAGTTGGTGAGTGTGGAGGAGGCATATCAATGTACCCTAAAAGCATAAGAGAAGTTGAATAAAATACATGACAAGAGACAAAGAGGAAGAGGTGGAAGATTCTAAAGAGGAAGAACTTTTACTGGAGGAGGAAGAGGATCTTTTGCAGATCAAAATAAAGATAAGGAAGTTAGTAAGAATGATAATCCATACCATATAGATGGTTGAAACTATTATCAGAGAGGAGGATATGGTGACCTTACCAGAATGAGTGTTACAAAAAAGGTGATAGAGGATAGGAGAAAAGAATATTCAGGGGAACTTGTTTTAAGTGTGGTGGAGAAGGACATAGAGCATTTGAATGTAATCAGGGAGATACAAAAAGAAAGACAAAGAACAGTAGAAGAACAACCTTTTTTGAGGAGGATCATGCTAGATCATCTAATAAACCAGAAGAGGGAGAAGTGTTGGTGAATAAAAGAGTATTGTGTCAAAGTGAGATGGAGCAGGAACTGTTGCAGAGAAAGAATTTATTTCAGACCAAATGCAAGGTAGCTGGTAAATGTTGCAAAGTGATTGTTGAGAGTGGAAGTTTTGAGAACTTGGTTTCTGAAGAAATGGTGACCAAATTGAAGCTAGAAAGAATGAAACACCTGAAGCCCTATCTGATAGCATGGATTCAAGATGAGCTTAAGATACTGGTAAGTGAACAATATTTGGTAAAATTGAAGATAGGAAATTATCATGATGAATTTTTGTGTGATATCATGCCTATAGATGTATGCCATCTTTTTTTGGGAAGACCTTGGCAACACGATAGACAAGATATTCATGATGGAAAGAAGAACACGTATACCATTGTTGCTAATGGGATGAAGAAGACTTTGTTGCCCTTGGAGGGTGTTCCTAAAGTTGAGATTTGCACGAATGCTAGAATAATTTGGTTGATGGAAGGAGATTCCTAGATGGATTGAGACATGATAACGTGTGCTACACCTTGGTTCCTAAGAAGGATGAAGACTTGCAACATTTAGAAGAAGAACCAAAGGAGATAAAGGAGTTGTTGGTAGAATATGAAGCTATCATTTCAGATAATGTACCTGATGGATTGCCACCTGTGAGGAGTATTAGTCATTGCATGGATTTTATTCCTGGGGCTAGTTTGCCTAATAAATCAGCACACCAGATGACACCGACAGAGAATGAAGAGTTGAATAGACAAGAACAAGATTTGTTGAGGAAGGTTTTGATCAAAGAAAGTTTAAGTCCTTGTGCAGTACCTATTGTGCTAGCAAATAAGAAGGATGGAGAATGGAGGATGTGTACAGACTCTAGAGCCATAAATTTTTTTATACTGAAGTATAGATTTCCTTTGCCCTGGATGGATGGCATTATGGATTGTCTGAGTGGAGATAAATACTTTAGAAAGATAGATTTGAAGAGTGGATATCATCAAATCAGAATCAAAGAAGAGGATGAGTGGAAGACAACATTCAAGACAAATGAAGGATTGTATGAGTGATTGGTGATGCCTTTTGGACTAACAAATGCACTAAGTAATTTCATGAGGCTGATGAATGAGGTATTGAAGAAATTCTTGGGTAAGTTTGTGATTGTCTATTTGGATGACATCTTGATTTTCAGTAAGACTAGAGAAGAACATTTGTTGCATATAAGACAAGTTTTGCAGAGGTTGAGAGAAGAGCAGTTGTTGATAAACATTAAGAAGTGTAGTTTCATGAAGGAGGAATTGGTATACCTTGGATTTGTGATATCTAGGGATGGATTGTAGATGGATCCTAAGAAGGTAAGAGCGATTTTCAAATTTCCTACACCTAAAAGCATTGGAGAGGTAAGATTATTTCATGGATTGGCTAGTTTCTATCGAAAGTTCATTAGGAATTTTAGTTGTATTTGCAATCCTATGATCGAAACAATGACAAGGGATAAGTAAGATTTTAGGTGGACATCTGGAGCAGACAGGAGTTTTGAGTTGTTGAAATAAAAGGTGACTAAGCAACCTATGCTGGCTTTACTAGAGTTTAATAAGGCATTTCAGGTAGACTGTGATGCAATTAGAAATACAATTGGAGCAGTATTAAGTCAAGAAGGGATACCAGTAGCTTATTTTAGTGAGAAATTGAATGATGGTAGGAAAAGGTATTGATTGTATGACCAAAATTTTTATGCCATAGTTCAAGCTTTGAAGAAGTGGAGACATTACTTGTTGCCTAAGGATTTTGTGTTGTATATAGATCATCAGGCATTGCAGTATTTGAATAGTCAAGGTAAGTTGAATCAGAGACACATGAGATAGGTGGAATTCTTCCAGAGTTATAATTTTTTTTTGAAACATAGGAGTGGAAAGTCAAATAGAGTTGTCGATGCTTTGAGTAGGAGAATAAATTTACTAGAAAAAATTAGGGTGGAGGTATTAGGCTTTGATGAATTGAAGAACTTGTATGAGGAAGACCTTGATTTTGCAGAACCTTGGAGAGCTTGTAAAAAACTAGTCTTGGAGGATAGGAGTCAGTGGTTGGATTATTTTGTTCAGAGGGAATCATTTGTGTATACCCTGGAGTTTAATGAGGGATAGCTTGGTGAAATAAAAACATAGTGGGGGATTAGAAGGACACTTTGGAATTGATTAGACAATAGCATTGGTAAGTGAGAATTAATTTTGACCAAAAATTTATAAGGATGTTAGGAAATTTGTGCAAAGTTGCAGAGTTTGTCAAGCTACAAAAGGGAGTAGTCAGAATGCTGGATTGTATAAGCCTTTGACAATTCCAGAGAGACCTTGGGAGGATATCAACATGGATTTCATACTTGGTTTGTCGAAGACACATAGAGGCAAAGATTCTATATTTGTGGTGGTGGATAGATTTTATAAAATGGTACATTTCATACCTTGTAAGAAGACAACAAACACAATACATGTAGTAGACTTGTTTTTCAAAGAAGTGGTCAAATTGTATGGATTACCTAGGAGTATTGTTTTAGACAAAGATACAAAGTTTGTTGGTTACTTTTGGAGGACACTTTGGAAGAAGTTAAAGATAGATTTAGAGTTTAGTTCTTCTCTTCACCCACAGATTGATGGACAGAAAAAGGTAGTAAATAAGAGTTTGGTGAATTCGCCAAGATGTTTGGTAGGAGAGAAGACCAGAAGTTGGGATTTAGTCCTTGCACAAGCAAAGTTTGCTTACAATAACTCAATGAACAAGAGTACTAGAAAGAAACCTTTTGAGATTTTTACTGGAGTTCATCCTAGAGGTATATTAGAGTTGCGAGACATCAGCAAGGAAGATAAGAGGAGTACATAAGAAGAGGAATTTGCAGAACATATGAAGAAGGTACATACTCAAGTAAAACAACAATTGGAAGATATGAACCAGAAGTAAAGGAGAGAGAAGATTAAAAGAGGAGACATACGAAGTTCAAAGTTGGAGATGAAGTGATGGTGTATTTGAGGAAGGAAATATTTCTAGTTGGCACATACAATAAGCTCAAAATGAGGAAGTTTGAACCTTGCAAGATTTTGAAGAAATTTGATTCAAGAAATGCATATGAAGTAGAGTTACCAGATGGCATGAGTATATCACCTATATTCAACATTGCAAATCTACATTAGTACCATGAAGCATAATTCAGTAAAGACAGTAAAGAAAAATTGGAGAAATAGCTCCCTAAACAACAACCAGATGAGATAGAGGAGATTTTGGATATCAGAGATGGGAGGAAAATACGTGGAAGACAGTACAAATAATATCTTGTGAAGTGGAAAGGAAAACCAGTGGAGGATTCTTCTTGGATTTATTAGGTTGAGGTAGACCGTATTAGTTTTCCTTTAGCCCCAAAAAAGTGAGGGACTTAATTTTCAATTAACCCTGAATGCTTGATGCAGGAGCATCCTTGATTCTTTGCAATCCTGCATCAACCAAAAATATTTTCTTTTAGTTTTGTTCTTGTTCTTGTTCAGCTCGAGTTGGTAGATTCGGTATTTCATCATATTTGCTCACCAAATCCTGTGGATCTATATTTTCATCATGGACGTGTTCATTTTCCTTATTCCAAGATTCAACGTGATTGGATATTTTTTCGAAAAGTTATCGCTTTCGGATTAAGTGACAGTTTATTGAGCCAACACCAATATAGTTTCAATCCTAATGGCTAGTTTGATTGCTTGTGGATATTTGTTGATGGCTGGGCTTGGCTTATTATTTTCTCTTCGAACCTAGTTATTTGTGTTGTTTGAGGAGGTGTGTGCTTCTTCCTTCTAGTACAAGAAGCCTACATTACTAAGGGATGTTGTGTCAGCCCTTCCTTCTGAAGTTGCTTGTGTATAAGATCTACAACTAGTGTCTCCTATAGAGGTGGAGATTGTTCCTTTTGAGGTGGAACCCTCTTCTTTTGAGATGAAGTGAGAAGTTGTAGTTCTAGTGGGAAATCTCTTAATCGAGTTCCTATTGAGGTGGAACTTGTATGAGAATGAGAGATGTGGTTTTGGCGGGAAAGGGGTTTCATTTCATCCTCTCCTATAGAGGGGAGCCATCTCCTCTAGAGGTGGAGGTTGGGTTGGATTTCTACGTGAGATGGCGCTGCAAGGAGGTTGTTGGTTCACAGTTTTCAACTGTGTTCCTCAAAACCCCTCTTGAGGTGTGATGTTTTATTTTTTTGGTTCTTTTGCATAACATGGATTTTTTCATGTTCAAAATCATTATATTCTTCATTCTTCTTGGCTCAAATTTGGATTTTTCAAGTGGTAGGTTAGTTATTTCCCGACTAATACAGGCAGTATCTTTGTTTATCTAAGTAGGGTTCAAGGTCGCTATCAAAACCTCGTTGTAAAGGGTTCAAGGTCCCTATCAATACCTAGTTGTAAAGGGTTTGTGGTCCCTTCAAAACTTCTTTGTTGCATATTGTGTTGATTCTAGCAGCTTCTTTGCTTTCTAAAGCATTTTAGGTGCCTTCAAAACCTTCTTGTTTTGGGTTTCAGGTCCCATCAAAACTTGTTTTTCCCCTAATAAAAAGCATCCATCTAGTGATGATGGTGAGTCTTTGTAGAATCTTTAACTACCTATAAAATTAACATAGGAATGTTAGTGATGATAAATATCCCTCATTTAATTTGTTTTATCCATATGATGCAAGGAATTTAAGGAGAAGGAAAACCATAAATGAAAATACATGTAATTTTTAGATAATCATGTAAAGTTATGATCCATGAAAAGAAGTTGAAATATTGAATTTATCACATGAGAAACATGTGTAACATATAGAATGATAAATTATGGTAAGCACATAAGGGTTGGAGATAGAATTAAGGGAGTAAGGTTGCTCCTAGCATGATAAATATAAAATGGTGATGCAAATCTCAATGGCCAAAAGCACTTGAGCGAGTACATAAGGAATTATGTCATGAAGTTATAACAAGGAAATGAAGATAGAACAAGGGTATGATGCTGGAAAAAGGGCACAAAGTTGGAAGGATGTGAATTTCAAACAAAGGTATGAAGAAAGAAAAAGAGCATCAAGATGAAATGAAGGAATGGAGTTTGAATAAATCCATGAAGCCACAACAAATAAATGAATTTGAAACAATGTGGTAGGTATCCAAGATATAATGATAGTAAATCTAAATATGTAAAAAAGGAATACATGATGCCTCTAATGTAAATATGTATCCATGAAGGTGCAAAATATAGAAAGGGAATACATGAAGTCCTTCCAAGTAAGGGAAACTCTAAGAATTGTTGGTTTAGAAGGTGAAAATAACACAACAAAATATTTTGAAAATATATGCAAATATGAAATTTGTTGAATTAACAAGGACTAGAATATGCTAAATATTATGTTATTATAAAATAAAAATAATAGATAAATTAGAAAACCACAAGTGACCCCAGATTATGATATTTCTATTAGGATTCAACTGTATGTTTTTTTGAGTCAAACTCATTGACACATGTTTCATGAATAGTGGTTAACAAGAACCCATCTCTCATGATAATGAATGGTCCACTTAGCACTGATTGAATCTAGGTGATGCTCATAGAGGCGAAGCATTGGGCCTTCCCAAGAGGTTTTCCATCCTAATACTACTTCAACTCAAGAGCACTTAAGTATGGATTTTTTCAAACGTTAAGCCCACTTAGTTTGCAACCATGAGATTTACAAAGAGAAACAATTTCAAGAAAAAAATCCATTTGAGAAATAGGAAAAACATGCATTAATCTTCAAAGGAGAGATACAACCACAAAATAACACTCTATAATCTAATAACACTCTAGAAGAACCTATGTACCTATTGTAGACATCCAATTTTGACCACTTCCATATGGCCAAATCCATCTCCTTAGGCCTCTATGACATCAATATTAATTAATGTACTTATTTAATTAATATTTCACCTTCTGCCTAAAGTATTTAATTTAAAAATTAAATACTTTATCCTTTCTTCTCTAAATTAAATAAAAATATTAATTATTTAATTTAGTCATTTTCCCCTTTTTTTGAATTTAAATCAATTTTAAATTCATCATTTTTCTCTCTCCTTGTCACATCCTCCACAACCACTCTTCTAATCTGGGTTAATTTAATTATTCCACCATTAAGATGTGCACCACTTAATCAAGATTAATGTTACATCCTCATACATTTCCCACTTGCTTCTAATCCCTCATTGATTTTCTTTATCATGTATTTGCACAATCATAATCTAATCCCCTTGCTATATTTAGCATGCCCTTTTTGGTCAACCTTCACATCTTCGATATTTTGGCATAGGTTCTCTTTCCCATGTGAATTTAAAATTCACTCTTTATTCTTCCAAGAATCTCCCTCTTCCCCATGAATTTAAAATACACTTTTGATTCCTCCAAGGAATCTCCTCTTCCCCATGTGATCATTGAAAGGTCACATCAAGTCACATGAAGGCCAAGAACCTTCCATTATAAGGGCCTTGTTTTATCCACAAGGCACTTTTCAGCCTCCTCCATAAGAACCTTGTCTTATCCACAAGGTGCTTATCATATGAATTTAAAATTCATATTTATTCTCCCAACCACCTTATCCCCTTCAATCATGTGAATTAAATATTCACATTTATTTCTCCAACCAATTCTCTCTTCTCCATGGGGATTTTTTGAGGAATACTAAAATTCCTCATATGTCCCTTTCACCTTCATTTGGGGAAAGGAGGCTCTTTATTCAAGAAGTTCTCTCATCCTCCAAGGTAATTGTAGAGTACTTTTCCTTCCTCCACATCATTTGTACCTTGTCCATCTCACCTTGCCCCTTTGGCAACTCACCTGCCACATGTAAAGATGTGAGGGCTTGTGAGTCCTCAACTCACCACAGTCCTCCATCTTGGCCATGGTGGCTGCTCAATCCAGACCGTTGAATTCTCTAGAGAATTCAACGGTCTGGATTGAGCAGCCACCATGGCCAAGATGGAGGACTGTGGTGAGTTGAGGACTCACAAGCCCTCACATCTTTAGATTGCAAGGTGAGATGGAATTCAAATTCCTCTATAAATACCCCCCTCTTGCATGCATTAAGGGACCTCATTCATTTAGTATCAAACTTATGATCTTAAGCCATTCAATCCTCCATTAAGCACATTTTGCATTCAAGAGCTTGCATCCATTTTGTTTACTTATCATCTATCCACCCTCATCTTGCATTTGAACCATTTTCCATCCATTTTTCCTTCACATTACCATCAAGGAGCACATATTTCCATCTACATCAAGGGCCAACCAAGGAGATCAACACAAAGGGTATAATCAATTTCATTCATTTTCATCTTTCTTTTGTGCTTTAATTAGGCTAATCATTGAGGTGGTCTTGTGTTCTCTTCCCTGCATTGTTGTTTAGTTTTGCATATTTAGGAGTAAGAAACACTTGCACACATTTTTGGCACGTCTGGTGGGATCCACAAATGAATCATTTTATTTTAAATTTTTTTGTTGTTTGCAGTTTTGTAGGTTCATGTGACTCAGAAATCTGACCACACCCTAGCAGGGGTGGCCACACCTGAGCACACGCGCCCCTTGACCGTAAAATCAATTTTTTTTGCTTTTTGATTGCGTTTTTGTAGGTTCAGGTGACTTAGAAAGTTGACCACACCGTAGCAAAGGCAGCCACACCCTAGTAGGGGTGGCCAAACCCATGCACATGCGCCTCTCTACAACAAAAACAGTGTTTCAGCTCTCTGTTTTCACCACCAGAGGTGGCCAGGTCCAAACAAAAGGTAAAAATAGTGTTTTAGTGAATTTTTCAAACTTTGTTTTCTATTGTTTTGTTAATTCTGATGCCCTAATGTGTATTGTTGGTTATTGTGAAGGGTTTTATACTAACGTTTGTGCAGGAAATCTATGATTGAACGGTGGAAAAACTACTAACTTGTTTCTTGTAGGACGAGAGGACCAAGACCTTTAGTTAGTTGTTTGTTTTCATTTATTTTACACTAATTAGGCGCATAGACTAAGTAGGGGAAGCCAACGACTTTTCTTGCATTGTCTAAAAAGTAAGCTACTAATGTATCCAATCCCCTTGCACCATTTGGCGATCCTAGATGAAGAGAAATCGTAGCTTACTTAGATCTTTGTGTTACCCAAGGGGGTTGAAATAGTTCAAGCTTTCCCCTTGCACTTCGTGTGAGCTTGGGGAGTAGCTGAAAATGATTAACATCTTCTTTTTAGTGGGACCTGCTTGGGGATTTCATCACCCTAAGGGACGATCCCAACCACGTGTATCGATGAGGTATAAAAAGGAGGGAGGCAAAAGATATACCCCAATCCAACCACATCGTAATTGGCAGAGCATTGAAGCTAGGGCGATGCCTAAATAGACACAAAGAGTTGGTCTGAGCCTTTCAATATCTCACTGGGGTTCCCAACTAACGCTTGTGATAGACTGGTGTTCACGGTTTGGGCCTCATGTATCGACTGTATATCGAGGAATCCCTAGATCAACTTATCTAGCCTCGTTAGACGACCGTGTTCACCATACCCTTCTTAATAGTCTTACGATTGTGTTGTTTGAACTGCCTTTTCTATGACCAGTGCATATCTTATGAGTCAAGTCAGTCTTTCCATTTTTCTTGTTGTTTTTAAGTGTTTTCAATCCTTTGCCTTAGCCGTTTTTCACCTAAGTCAAGTTTAGGTTTGTCAACAGGGGCGTCCACACCCGAGCATACACGCCCCTCTACACCAAATCAACCATTTTTGACCCATGTTTTCACCCAAAGGGCGACCTTGCCCTAGCAGGGGCAGACGTGCCCAAAACAGGTCATTTCTCAACATCTCCTTTGTCATTTTGTCAGTTTTTTCCCCTATTTTGAGCGTCAACTTGGTCCTTCATTTAGAGGGTTCATTCTCCCATTCTATCAACTCTTTCATCCACTTAGAAAGTTTGTTTGGTCATTTGGGGAACCTGTTCATCGTTCAGGGAATCTATTTTGTCGTTCAGGGACCTGTTCCATCATTTAGAAAGTTCGTTTCATCACCGTTAGGCTTGTTATCAATTTGGACAAGTTAAAAAACCAGCAGGGGCGACCTTGCCCTAGTAGGGGCGACCATTCTTGGGCATACGCACCCCTCTGTAGTAAAATCAACATTTTTGGCTCTCTATTGGGTACAATCAACCTTGTCAAATCCCAAACAATTGGGGATCTAAAACCTTTATGTTTGTTGTGATCTAAACACATTCATCCTCATTCGTTCGCCCGTAATTCATCCTTTAGTCCATTTGCATTTTCCAAAGGTCATTTAGTCATCACCCACACCATATAGATACTCTTAGAGCATCTCTAGGTAGCATCATCCATCATCACTTTATCAATCCAAATCCTTTGAACTTCGTTTGAATTCATTATCCAAATTGACCTAGGTGCTTGAACCTAATCGTCATCCTTGAACATCCGCTTAGGATCGCTATCCATCCCAAGTTGATCATCATCCTTGACCCTATCAATCCCCTTCCATCTTAAATCATATTCGGTGTCATGATCATCAGTTCACCCTTCATTCTAATTAATCAACACCTTATGTCACCTAAGGTGATCTTTGAACCCAGTTTAGAAACCCTTTCAACCATCCAATCGATTGATCTTTAATTCGATTTCATCCAATATTATCAATCATGTTATTGATCAAACCCCATCATTATCCAATCATCCAATCAATTGATACATCATCAACTGATTCATCATATATCCTATCAGTCAATCCAACATCCAATCCAATCCAACAATCTTTATCCAATCTAAATCAATCAATCCAAATCATCATCTTGATCATCATTTAGAAGCTTAGTTGAATCTTAGAGCACTTAGTTGTTTTGCACATTCATGCTCGTTTAGACTTGTTTACAAATGAAAAAGAAAATGGCAGACCAATAGACCCTAGGTTCCCAACCTAACATTCCACAAGATCCCAATAATATTCCAAGCAATCTGCAAGATCCCCATAACAACACCTCATCCCAATCGAATATCGACATCCAGAATACCACACCACTCGGTGATGAGAACATCGTCAACCAACCCGAAGTCACCGTTGATGAATACCTCAATGATCATGTTAATGTCTAGATGATAGATAGTCTCCTAAATGAACATGGAGATAAGGTCCTTGCCACCTTTCTCATGAGGGGAGTCAAGCCACCATCCAACTTTGATGCATCACAATATGTTGCTGCTCACATCCTTCTAGCACATACCGATCTGCAAAATTCTGAAAATGTCCCTCGAAACTCATATATCCCTGAAAGTGCACCCACAAAAAACTTGTATAACCTTGATTTTGACAATGTTGTACTACACCAAGTTGTTAGTTACCCTTGTATTCCAACCACAGCTTCGGTAGCACAACCCGAACATCATGATCCCTATGCCTATGGCATGCCATCCTACATCCCTTCTGCTCCACCACTTCCAGTTCAACATCCTAGTCAACCACCTATCAATACTGGGGGCATACCTACCCTTGCATCAGTTCCACCTCCAAGATTTGCACTCGCTAACAACTTACCGCCACCCAAATTTCAGCAGCCTCCTACCAATCACCATCAATCCACCCTGTTGCAAACACCACCTCAACAGACTATAACAATTTTTGCTTCGTCCCTACCACATCATCAACAACTGCCACAACACAACATTCCCATCCCGCAAAAAAATGCCTCGGTTCCCACACAATCGCCACATCAAATAACAAAAGCAACATCTCAGCAGCCACAACCGCCGCATGGCACTTCAATAGCGGTCCTCCAACAACAAAATATTGCATCTCACCCATCTCACAAACAACAACCACAACAACAACCCCCACAAAAGCATATACATATCCCTACACAAACACAAGATAATTCACTTACGAAATATCTCTATCATCCATCCAACACATACATTTCTTTGTCCCACCTCAATTTGAACCCTCATCATAATGTTCAAAACCAAATGCATACCCAACCACCACCTTACACCAATCCTCCGTGGTCACAAAATCATCCCTACTAGCAGGCGTCAAATCCACCCCCATATGTCACACAACAACCCACCATTGCACAACAATACCAATCTTATTCGCACAATCTTCCACAACAACAATCTTACCAGCAAGGTGCACCTTCCATCCCCTATTAACAACAACCATCATCACATCAACAAGGGGGTCCTACCTCTTTGTATTATCAAAATTATACACAACATCGGGGACCTTCGCCCACTTCTTATTATCAGCAAAAACCACCCTACCAACATGTGGCTTCCGCTCATCATAATCCATCATCCTCCTATCCACCTTACATCAATCTACGATCCACTTATACCAATCAGAATCAGCAAACACATTCATATGCAACTCAACCCGCTTATGATCCAACCGCAGTGGGGCCATCCTCGTCATACCCACAATACTATCCACACAATCAGCCTACTCTGACTCCTGCAACACCCATCAACAAGGACTTGGAAGAAGTTAAAGTGGCATTGAAGGACTTACATGATGGAACGGGCAAGTAGTCATTCAAGTTCGAGGACATTTGTCCCTATCCTTTTGATCCCTCCATCTCGTTGGTTCCCTTGCCCAAGCATTATGAGATACCAAAATTCGATAAGTATAAGGGAACTAAGGACCCCCAAAGCCCATCTGGAAGAGTTTTATGCCCATTGCCAAGAGGTCATGCATAATGACAATTATCTCATCTGATTGTTCCCTAAGAACCTACAGGGGTTCGCCCTTAATTGGTTCATGGGATTTGAAAAAGGATCCATTGACAATTCATCTCCCACTTTTCTTTTAATCTTGAGAAGGACATTGACACGCTTGATCTCCTGAAAGAAAAGCAGCGTGATGGAGAGACCTTTGCAAGCTATCTGCAAAGATGGCGTGCCTTAGGCAACCAAATGAAATCCCCACTGTCAGAAAAAGACATGGTTACATTGTATATCAAAAATTATCATCTGGACATGGCTCATAAATTCTGACTCCACTGCATCACCACTTTTACGGCACTCATGGAGAAGGGTCCCATCCTGGAACGAGCCCTTGTGGCTAAAGGGCAAGTCAATTTTTTCAATTATGATAAAGAGGAATCCTCTGGGGATAAGCCTCAATATTGGAATAAAAATAAGAATGTTGTTAATGATGGTGTCATTGAAACACCAAACATGTTTAGGTGGCCACCACCTCACAAAATAATCCTCCTCAACAACAATAGTTAATCTCGAACACCATATTAGTGCCCCAAGGAGCACCCCGACAATAGTCAAACCAAAATAGCCAAGGGGGAATAAATGATAGTTGAGAACCCCTTAGCACTGTGTTTAACAAAATCCTTCAAGCCAACTACCCCATCACTTATCCTGTGACCAAGCCCCTTGATGAGTCCAAACCCAAGCCAACTTGGTTCAAGGAGAACGAGTATTGCGATTTCCACAAGATTAAGGGTCACACATTAGATAAGTGTCAAGGCCTAAAAACCTACGTCCAGGGCCTCATAGATCGGGGTGAAATCCATGTGGATGCTAACACAATATCTTCGTTCAATGCTCAACTCCAAATATATCAAAATGTGTTTCCTAAACACGATCAAGGTCCCAATACGTCCAATTCCAATCTTGGCCCTAACAACAACAATAATCAAAATAACAACACAAATAATTTCAATTATAAAAATATGCCATACAATTACCAAGGTGTGGTCACATATATAAAATAGGTGGAACCAAGTTTATTCATGATACACATCAAAGTAAAAGACCTACAATGTGTTGTTAACACTTGTTAGACGAACATCACAGTCCCAGCCGCTCCTGCATCCACCCAGCTGCCATCCATTAGTTAACAATACAACATCGTTGACCATTTGGGTAAGACTTCAGCTTAGATTTCTATCCTAGATTTTATTAGGTCTTCCCCCGTGCATCAGGATATCTTGCATAAAGCCTTGCAGAACACCCGTCCCTGATGATATCGATCCCACACAGTTCCAAGCATTTGTAGGAAATTTTTCCACAACCTACCAATTAGGTTTCAGTAAAAAGGACATGCCACATCTAGACTCAAGCCATAATCGTCCCCTTCACCTTGAGGTCGGGGTAAATTGTCATAAAGTAAAAAAAGTATCGGTAGATAATGGTTCGACCCTAAATATTTGTACACTAAAGTTTATATAACAAGTGGGATACACCCAGGCTAACCTAAATAATCAGCTTATAACCATTAAGGCATATGATAACACATAAAGAGATTCTAAGGGCACTATCTGACTTCCTATTCAGGTGGGTCCCATTGTAAAATATACTATGTGTCATGTTCTGGACCTAGAGCTCCCATATAACATCCTCCTTGGTTGACCATGGATTCACTCTATGCAAGTCGTCCCATCAACCCACCATCAATGCTTGAAGTTCCCATTTTAAGGAATGGAAGTAACCATACAGGCTGACCCTCAGCCATTTGAATATTGTCACCCTCAAAGCTTCCTTTCCACATTCACATTACTGCCCTAGAGTAGAAATTGGGGCATCTCAAACATCTAATTCTCATCCATCCACCAACACCTTAAATACCACATCATCCACACCCGCTTCCACTATCATCAAGGTCCAGATCATTGACAAATGATGTGGTGAGTATGAAATGTGTACAACACTAAACATGGCAACCATGCCACCCTTGCCACATACATATGGCCAATCCTCTCACTCTATTCCAAAAGAGGAGGAAAAGACACTTACACTCACTTCCAAGAACATGGGCTCAACAACATTCATAGATCCCGGTTCCTTTCAAGATCAAATGGAAGAAGATATCAGAAAATGGGTTTATAGAGAAGAACTTGAGCCACCATGTCCCCTCTTAGAATACTTCTAAGAGGTCTACCCATGTGCGTCTAAGTTTGTTGAAAAGTGCAGTTACCAAGACGAAGGTTTTGGTATAGAAGAGCAAGGAAAACGTCAACCCATCGAAGCAACTACCATCCGGCCAAGAAATTTGGGTTTGGGTTATGACCAAAAACATAAGGGTCCCGAGGTATTTGCTAGCACTTCTAACAATGTTAGTGTTGATGACGGTTCCCTCAAAGACATATCGAAGGAGGAATCCATCATTTACGTATACGATGATCTAGATCACGTTGACCTCCCTACCATGTTTGAATGCCTATCTGTTTGCACATTCACCTTATCGCTCAAACATCTTGAACTCATAGATTATAACCTACAATATACCACACCTCCTAGCACCTTTCCCTCAGTGGATCAATATGTGCACCTAATGGGATTGGGGCAAGATGAATGCCCTAATCGCAAAACTAAAAAGAAACAAAATAAAAAAAGGTCACCTAGTGAAAACCTCCCTGAGGCACTTTGTGACTTAGAAACAATAAAAACAAAGGGTGTATGTTCTAGTGAAAACCTCGAAGAGGCACTAGAAGATGGGGACGTTCATCTTCCCCTTGTAGGAACTCACTTATTCGGTCAATCATCCATCTTGATCGAAGAAACATAGGCAGTAAACTTGGGAACCTAAGACAACCCCAATATCACTTATGTGGCTAAGGCACTATCTACAGAAGAAAAATCTGCTATCATCAACCTCTTGAAAGAAGGAATCATCAACTTTGCTTGGACATATTTAGACATGCTCAACCTTGATCTAGCTTTGGTGGTACATCATCTAGATGTTCGTCCTGACACAAAACCTGTTAAACAAAAGCTTAAAAAAGTGCACCCTCAAGTGGACCTCTTGGTGAAGAAAGAATTAGAAAAGCTGTTAGAAGTAGGGTTCATCCAACCAATTGACTACTCTGACTGGATATCCAATATAGTCCTAGTTGTGAAACCTAGCGAAGATATTAGAATTTGTATATACTTCTAAGATATTAATAAGGCTTGTCTTAAGGATGACTTCCCTCTACCAAACATTGATATGTTGGTCGACCTCACTGTAGGACACGTAATATTGTCTCTCATGGATGGTTTCTTCGGATATAACCAAATCAATATTTCCCCTGAGGACCAACACAAAATCACCTTCACAACGTCCTGGGGTACATTATGCTATAATGTCATGCCCTTCGACCTCAAGAACGCAGGGGAAACATACCAGCGAGCTATAACGGTTATATTCCATGACCTTATCCACATAAAAATGGAAGATTATGTTGACGATCTATTGGGAAAGTCAAGAACAAGAAAAGAGCACCCTACCATCCTTAAAAATATTTTTGAACATCTGGAACAATATAAACTATGCCTTAATCCAAAGAAATGTGTGTTCGGTGTCACAACCAAAAAACTCTTGGGGTTCATCGTCTCCCGCAGAGGAATTGAGGTTGATATTGCTAAGGTTAAGGCCATCATGGAAATGCCTCCACCCCATACTCTCAAACAGATTAGAAGCCTACAAGGTAAGCTTCAGTCCATCCGCAAATTCATTGCTCAACTTGTCGATAAATGCCAGTCATTCACACACCTCCTGAAGAAAGACACCGCATTCAAGTGGAGCCCACAAATGTCAACTTGGTTGTGATCAAATCAAGGAATATTTGGTTCACCCACCTATTCTCATGCCACCTATCCTAGGAAAGCCCCTCCTAGCTACTTCCATGGCATTCTGGGCATTATTGGCACAACATGATGAATCCTCTAAAGAATGAGCAATTTACTACATTAGCAAGACTTTGGTTGGTTATGAGATCAATTATTCTCCAATGGAAAAGGCCTGCCTATCCGTCGTCTTCAACTCCCATAAATTTAGACACTACATGCTCATTCATCCACTTAAGCTCATCTCCAAAGTTCATTCGCTAAAATATTTGTTATCAAGAACAACATTGATAGGTCACATGGCTAAATGGGTCATGCTACTAAGTGAATTTGGCATAGAGTATGCAGATCACAAAGCCATCAAAGGACAAGTCATTGTGGATCAATTAGCAGATGCTCCACCGGTAGATGCATATTGTTTAGAGATAGAGTTTCCAGATGAAGGAGTCTTTTCAATTTTAGAATCCATCCCATGGACATTATATTTTGATGGGTCCCACACTAACAACGGATCAGGAGAAGGTGTATTGCTCATCACCCCCCAAGGGGACTACATACGCAAATCATCTAGACTAGCTTTTCCTTGCACCAACAATATTGCTAAGTATGAGGCTCTCCTCACAGGACTTAAGATTTTTGTTCAATGGCGTATCTCACACTTGCACATCTTTGGTGACTCTCAACTGGTGATCAAGCAAGTTAACGATGAATTCCTCACAAAAGATGACAAACTGTTACCCTACAAACACATGGTGGATGACTTTAAGAAATATTTCATCTCCATCCAATTCGACCAAATCTCCAGGATATAGAATAAAGTTGTTGATGCCATGGCCACTATTGGTTCCCTCCTGGATATGCCCAAACATCGTACTGAATGCAAGTTCCTTGTAGAAAAACTTTAATTCCCACATATGACATCCCTGAGAGAAAAATGGTCTGTGACATTGTAGGCCTTGAACCCCCATGGTACCAAGACATTTACACTTATCTTCATGACAACACCTTACCATCCAACCTCACAAGAAACCAACAAAAATCATTTATCCAACGCACCGCCCGCTACACCATCATCGGTGATACACTTTATCAACGTGGGTATGATGGAACTCTCCTCTAGTGTTTAGACGAGACCAAAGCCCGCACTGCATTAGAAGAAGTGAATAGTGGTATTTGTGGGGTCCATTCTAGTGGTATGGCCTTAGCCAAAAAGATTCTAAGAGCAGGGTATTATTGGCCTACGATGGAACATGATGCTTGTGAGTTTGTTAAAAGGTGTCTTCCCTATCAACAAAATGCAGATTTGATTCACACCTCGATACAGGAATTACAGCCTATCACGATGCTTTGGCCGTTTTCAATATGGGGTTTCGACTTGGTTGGAAAGATCTACCCTCCATCCTCCGACGGTCACAATTTCATTATAACGACCACTGAATACTTCACCAAGTGGGTGGAATCCATACCACTCACTCAAATCACCGGTGTTCAGATATCTAAGTTCATCCTCTACCATATCCTTTGCAAGTATGGAATCCCCTCCATTATCATCACTGACAATGGAAAGCCATTCAAGAATAAGTGCATGAAATTCCTCTATGAAATGTATCATATCCAACATCATTGGTCTACCCCCTATTACCCCCAAGGTAATGGTCAAGCAAAGGAAACCAATAAAACATTGATCAAAATGATTAAGAAGATGGTTACTAGCACTAGTCAAGATTGGCACCTTCATCTCCATCCTTCCCTTTGGGCCTACCGTACATCCATCCACACCCCCACTGAAACTACTCCATACTCCCTTGTCTATGGCACTAAAGCAATCTTTCTAATCGATGTCAAAATCATCTCATTTCGAATATCACTAAAAAATATGATCACTGGCGAAGACACTCGGGTTGCACGAATCACACAGTTGGAATTGTTGGATGAAAAATGGGTCAAGGCCTACAACCATCTGCAAGCCTATCAACACCAGCTCAAGGGAAGATATAATAAGAAATTCCGCCCTCGTCAATTCAATGTTGGTGACTTAGTTCTCAAAGAAAATCAATGGAATCAACAAGATCGAGATAAGAAGGGTAAGTTTGAAGCTAATTGGTTAGGCCCATATGTCATCACCACCAAATATGGTTCTAGGGTGAACATACTATCTACTCCTGAAGGAGAGACCTTGGAAGAACCTATCAACATCATGCATTTAAAGAAATTCTATACTTAGGTCAGCTAGGATATCCTGCCTGGTAAAATCTTTAAAAAAAAAAAAATCAAAAAATCAAAAATTCCAAAAAAATCCAAAAAGAGTAAAGAGACAAAATTCATCCTATGGTGAAAACCACCCCTGCATGGTGCCTTGGTTACGTACGATTGGTGAAAACCTGGTAACAGAAACCTTTTGTATAGAGCTTAATCATTATCTACCTTGCGTCCTAATTACTTTATGTTTTATCCATCCAAATCTCAATATTTGTATCCTCCTACAGATTCTATCCCCCCATCTACTTGCATCCCCTGGTCACCTATAATATTTTCAGTTGAGAATTGGATGAACATCATCCAACATCCTGAGCTTCTATCCTAATCTAAGCTTGTGTGTCGCCTGGACACTTTGGTCGTTTCCATCTAGGATCATTCATCGTGTATGTCTCCATCTAGATCCCATCCTGTCCTTCTTGAACTATGTTGCCCCTGTGATTTCACATAGGAAAGGCCGATCACTTGATCTGCCCATGAGGCACTTTTTCCTTCATCATCCGTCACCATTTTCCACTTTTTTATCTTATCCATCATTGGTCTTTCGTCCTTTTCGAACTACGCTACCCTTGTGCTTGCACGAAGGCAAGGGTGATTATTTGATCCGCCCCAAGGGATTTTCTTTGTTTTTGTTTTGTGGTTAGTTAGTCTGATCATCTATCTTCATCATCCTCTTTTTCTTTTATCATGGTATTTTCCTGAACTACGAGGGCTCTGCACTTTCACGTAGGCAAGGTTGATCTTTGATCAACCCCGAGTCCCTAGGTCTTTAGGGTTAGTTAGTCTTATGTATTGTTGTCAAGGTATGTCCTTATCTCACTGGTACCTCACAAATAGAATCCATTTGTATCACGAGGTTTAATCAGTTTTTGATTATCCTGCGTCATTATCAAACTTTTAGTTTAGCCTCCATCTTTGGTCTCAACATGATGTATCCTTCCTACCAGATCGCATCAACCCCATCCATCCTCTCGATCCTATGGAAAAGGATGTTTTGAAATCGATTGCAATCTTTTGATGTTTTTGGTTTTTGTTTATCATTCAATCCCCCTATCATCATTAGTCAAGGCTGCCATAATTTCTCATATTGTGGTGTGTTTTGACTAGTTTACATAGGGGCACATCTTGATTTTTATTTTGTTTGTTGTTTTCCCGGTTGTCCCGCGTAGTACCTACCAAGACCCCTAAGGTCCTGTGTTACCCTGGGACATCCTTTTGTGCTTGTGGTTATCCCAATACCTGTCCCAAATGAAGTCATCATGACTTTGGGGTATTAGGATAGCCTTCTTATTTGTTGTGTTTGTTTATGCATTAGACACTAATCTGTCTTGGTTCATATACCATGGTGACTGGTGTCTTGTGCTATAGAAAAAATGAGTGCTCTAAAGATGGAAACTTGCATTAGGATTGTATTTCATTTTCTCCTCCATTGCATTCATATGTCCTTCATCCATTCTTTTCCACTGACTTAATATTTTAGATTGTGTAAATAATAATTCCCTCCACTTTCCCCTTTCTTTTCAGGAGTCCTATGGTTCTTGACAGGTACAGTCACACACCCATTGTATCCTTCGCCCCCATCATTATGCAAACCCTTATTGGCATCACATTGAATTTTACAATCTCCTTCTAGGTTCATTAAGTTGCATTACATAATCATTTTAAGTTTTGTGGGTTAATTTTCATCTTAACATTCATTCGCATATTCATCTTAGTTCATATCATTAGGTTCATTACCACATTCATCATACAAATTAAACATCATGCATGTCATGATAAATCATCCACAATAGCAATAATCATAACATCCATTAGACATCATGCATTCATAAATAACCATCTCATTTTGCATATCATGTCATCCACATAGGGATAGAAATCATCCATCACACACTGCATCATAGAAATTAAATATCATGCATATCGTCATAATAATCATCCACAATAGCAATAATCATAACATCCATAATATCACTTCCATTGGACATCATGCATTCATAAATAACCATATCATTTTGCATATCATGTCATCCACATAGGGATAGAAATCATCCATCACACCTTGCATCATAGAAATTGGACATCATGCATATCATAATAATAATCATCCACATTTTTTCAATATAGGGAGGTGCCCCCATAACGGTAGTGCTTACCCAAATAATAATAATCATCTACATATAAATAATCATAGAAACCATCCATCAAATCCTGCATCATAAATGTTAGGCATCAACATAATCATTATGCATTATAATCATACATCCATATAGGCCTAATCATAAATCCATATATAGGCATATTCATACATCACATCATCCATCATAAAATCATAAAACATACATGCATAAATCAATCATCTATCACATAAGCATCATATAATGTCAATAAGGGCTCTCGCATATCATATCCAAAATCCAAAAAATACAATATCCATCATGACATCCATAATAATATCTGTCATAATCACAAAACATATATATCATCTGTCAACAAAAATAAAGTATGAGTACAAGGCTATGAATCTACTTTGATCTCTGCTACTTTGTACTGTGTCCCATCCTACACCTGTCAATAGCCAAGATTTTGTCCCTATGGTCCTTTGAACCATGACCTACCCACATCTAACCTCTGTGGAGACTCGGGCACCAGCCCTCTACGAGGGATAGTCGCCTGAGAGCCACTGTATCCTCGGGTCCGTGTCCCCAGCGACTGGGATGGCACAAACATCTGAGGAGCTTGTCGCTCAAAGTGAAACATGCACTGGGATGGATCTAGAACCACATGCTAATAAGAAACCATACAGAAGGATGCCTTCTCTCATATACTCATCTCTCTCTGCAACCTGACCTCGGAGAATGTTCTGCTCCTTTCTGTATCTATTTTGATCTCTAATAATGACTCTCCTCCCCTCAGCCCCGAGTCTGCCAACCTCTACCTCTACAATCCTCCGCCTCTACTCTATCAGCCAAAGCCTTGCCTAGGCCCCCCTCAACAATACAATAGGGTCCTTAGGTAGTACATACAGTATCATCACCAGTGGCTCCACTACAAGGATGTTCACATCCATCGCATCCTCCTATGCATCTCTCTCCTCATCAATATCTATCTCTAGTCTCTCGGGCTCTTGCTGAGCCCCGATCACCACTCAAACTCTCCTCGACTATCCCCTCTATCCCACCCTCATCTTTCATCTCACCTCAAGCTCCTCTCTCTCCTCATGCATCTCCATCTTTGGCTCATTAGGTACCTACTCGACTCTGCTCTCCACTTGGGCTCTCCTTCGTTGTCTCCTCCTCGTTGTCCTCACGGGCTGACCTAAGGTCCCTGCCCTCTCCTAAACTATCTCTTGTTGTTGTCCCTCCTCCCTCATCCTCATCTCTGCCTCATCCTACTCTTGCTAAGCCGCAACCTCCTCTTGTTGTCCTCCAACTCCCACCTCTACCTCAGGCTCATCTCTCATCTCCACATCCTCCTACACCCACACCACTCGCTCCCTCCTCAACTGTCTCTTCCTCCTCGTCAGCCCTACTAGCTATCCTGCAGCCCCTACCTTTGCCTGTCTTGCGACTCCTGCACCTTGCTGCCCTATTTGACTCCTAACCTCTCCCCCTCCCATCTCTCCTCTCTGCTGCCAGTCTCTGCTCATCATTAGATCCAAACCCAAGTGCACCTGTAATGGGCACCTCTGGTGTAATCGTCTCCCACCAATGCCTGAGGAACCATCTCACATATTGAGGTGTCACTCCTACATCCTCCTCCCCTCTGGTCCTCCCTAGATAAAATTTTAGCTATAGGGTTGCCCAATGCTCTCTGGAAAATCTTGGAGGAATTGACTCCCCCATGGCCACTCTTGACTGATCCGATGAAACATGTCTCACCCCTGCGAAATATCCTGTATGGTTTCAAATTGCTTGGTCACTCAATCGGGCCTGTGCACCTCCACTATGCGTGGTGCCATCCCAACTATGAAGCACCTAGTGCAAAAATAACCTCTGTGTCTAGCCTCCACTATCCTCCACCCGATAAACCGTCGATACATGTATGGCCACCATACTATGTCCTCCTCCTCTAGCTCACCTATCCTCTACCTCCATCTATCTAAAATATCGAGGCCCTCATAATGCAAGACCTAACCATACTCATAACCGTACCACCAAGCCACAGGCGTTGCCCCGTTTGTTGTCCCCACTCTGACTACTCTTGGCTTGGCAACACTAATATGGTCCCACACCCACACCTGCAATAGGGTCACCTATATCCTACCCCTTGATAACACACCAGGTGCATATCTTGGTATAACTGCGCTAGTACACATGTCCCCCATGTGAACTGCCCCTCCCTCCCCTTGAAAATATGTCGAATAGTCTCCATATATCTCAGGTTGCAAAAGCATTTTCTCCTATCTGGTAACAGTAACCCACTGATCAAACCACATAATCACAATGGTAGTGTTGGTACCCCCATTGCCAAACATTGATCCATGTCCAGTCCATGACTCTCAGTGGGAAGGTCCTCATGTCCAAACAAAACAAACAAGGTATGATCCAACTCCTCCCCCGTAGACCTCAACTCGTTCACTAGTCACCCTACTATCAAGAGCCTCAGAATCTGCCATATGTCCTCTAAGGTCACCGTCATCTCCCCTGTCGGCAGATGGAATGTGGATGTCTATTTTTGAACTCCACCGCTCTATGAGCATTGTCAACAACGCTCGATGCGCTCTCATCGTGGGATATCCAAGCAGATTTCATAATCGTGCCACCTCTAGAGCATGGTGGTCTACTCCGCTCATGGCCTCCATCATCGCCGTCAGCACCTCAAATAGTCTCTCTTGTGTCTGCAACACCTCAAATCGCTCCACCCATCCAACAAATTTATGTTAGTCATTTCTCGCATTTTATATTCTCTTCTTTTTCGACCTCGGGTTATTTCTCTCGCTATTCCCTCCCATTTATCCTACCTTTAACTTTCTTTTCTTGTCTTTCTTTTGTCAGTCCCCTTCTTCCTGGGCTTGGCCGCCCCCTCTTTGGGCATGGTCACCCCTCCACAGGCCTTGTCACCCCTCCTAGGCTAGGGTCACCCTAGTCGAGGCAAGGTCGCCCCTCTCTAGGGCATGACTACCCTAGTTGGGGAAAGGTCACCTCTCCCCAGGGCGCGACTGCCCTAGTCGGGGCAAGGTCGCCCCTCTCCAGGGCACGACTACCCCCGTCAGGGTGCGGCCACCCCGGTCAAGGTAGGGTCGCCCCTATCTTGGGGTGCCACCAGCCCTTACCCTATTTCTGGGCGTACCCAACCTAAGTTGACCCCGAGGCAAGTCCGCCCTCTTTTTTTTCTTCCCCCCAACCCCTTTTTTGGGCTTGTTTATGTGATTCTTTTCCTTTAACAGGGGAGATCCCTTTCCCCCCTCCCGTCGCCTCTAATAACCTCTTCTACCTACCCCATTGGCAAAATCCCAATTTCACCCCAACCCATTTTCCTAACCTACCCCGCAACCAAAACCAATGTTTTCAAAACAATATGAAACTTAAAAAATATATAAAAAATGCTTAAAATCACAAAATAGGTTTTGACACCTCACGTGGCATGGCACCACATGTGCATGGTAGAACCCCTGCACCTCATCCACTCGGTGGACGATCTCATCGTCGTAATCAATCGACATCCTCGTCTCCTCCCCTCCTCCTTTTCTCTTCTCTCTCTCTCTCTCTCTCTCTCTCTCTCTCTCTCTCTCTCTCTCTCTCTCTCTCTCCCTCTTCTTCAACTACCAGGCGTGCAAATGAGGAATAGTAACTCTCCAATTACTATAAGTAATTTTCCCCCCATTTTTAAATCACTTTTAACTGAGGGGTATTTTTACTTTTTATTTACCTTTTTTAGGCCCCCATTAATTCCAAAACTATAGTGGGCCGCCATTTGCACACCTTGTGTCAGATCGACTCCATTCAAAAGGAAAACCTACCTAATTTTTCAAGCTCTATCTAATCGTACCTTCCATCTCTTCATATCGAGATGTCACCCGGGGCCCCATTTTTCTTCCCCTGCCACCCTCTCAAGGGGGCATACCCTACCATTCTCACCCATTCCTCTGCCATGGTCATTTCCTTGCGAGATTGAGACATCTCTTTTCATTTCCCTTCGTTTGGGAAGCTCACGTAATTTCTCCCATGCCAGGGCATCCTTTTCTAGTCGCTTCTTCTATAGAGTCATCTGCATTTTCTTATCTTTGAAACACTGTTATTCTAACAATATTTCGAAGAGGAGAAAAATTTAGACATCCAAATTTGACCACTTCCATATGGCCAAATCTGTCTCCTTATGCCTCTATGACATCAATATTAATTAATGTATTTATTTAATTAATATTTCACCTTCTGCCTAAAGTATTTAATTTAACAATTAAATAATTTATCCTTTATCCTTTCTTCTCTAAATTAAATAAACATATCAATTATTTAATTTATTCATTTTCCCCTTTTTTTGAATTTAAATCAATTTTAAATTCATCATTTCTCTCTCTCCTTGTCACATCCTCCATAACCACTCTTCTAATTTTGGTTAATTTAATTAATTTTTCATTAAGATGTGCACAAGTTAATCAAGATTAATGTCACATCCTCCTACATTTCCCACTTGCTTCTAATCTCTCATTAATTTTCTTAATCATGTATTTGCACAATCCTAATCTAATCCCCTTGCTATATTTTGCATGCCCTTTTTAGTCAACCTTCACATCTTCCATATTTGGCATAGGTTCTCTTCCTCGTGAAAATTTAAAATTCATTCTTTATTCCTCCAAGAGTCTCCCTCTTCCCCGTGAATTTAAAATACACTTTTGATTCCTCCAAGGAATCTCCTCTTCCCCATGTGATCATTGAAAGGTCACATCAAGTCACATGAAGGCCAAGACCCTTCCATTAGAAGGGCCTTGTTTTATCCACAAGACACTTTTCAACCTCCTCCATAAGAACCTTGTCTTATCCACAAGATGCTTATCATATGAATTTAAAATTCATATTTATTCTCCCAACCACCTTATCCCCTTCAATCATGTGAATTAAATATTCACATTTATTTGTCCAACCAATTCTCTCTTCTCCATGGGGATTTTTTGAGGAATACTAAAATTCCTCATATGTCCCTTTCACCTTCATTTGGGGACAAGAAGCTCCTTTTTGAAGAAATCCTCTCATCCCCCAAATTATTTTACTTGTCTTTCTCACCTTTCCCTTTTGACAACTCACCTACCACATGTCAAAATGTGAGGGCTTGTGAGTCCTCAACTCACCACAACCCTCCATCTTGGCCCTGGTGACTCAATCTAGACAGTTGAATTCTCTAGAGAATTCAAATTCCTCTATAAATACCCCTCTCTTGCATGCATTAAGGTACCTCATTCATTTAGTATCAAACTTATGATCTTAAGCCATTCAAACCTCCATTAAGCACATTTTTCATTCAAGAGCTTGCATCCATTTTGTTTACGTATCATCTATCCACCCTCATCTTGCATTTGAACCATTTTTCATCCATTTTTCCTTCACATTACCACCAAGGAGCACATATTTCCATCTACATCAATGGCCAACCAAGGAGATCATCAAAAAGGGTATAATAACTTTCATTCATTTTCATCTTTTTTGTGTGTTTTACTTAGGCTAATCATTGAGGTGGTCTTGTGTTCTCTTCCTTACATTCTTGTTTAGGTTTTGCATATTTAGGAGTAAGAAACACCTACACACACCTATAATTAATATAATAAGACTACTATCATGCCTAAATTTTGTACAAACATGAGAGGAATACCATAAATAATTTCCCAATATAATGTACTATCAAAAATGGTAAAATGAAAATAATGCCATATCCAAAATAAAGAGAAAATTTTAAAAATAGTAAATATAACTCCTGAGCCATGAATAGAAAAATTAACCTCCATACAAATAATAGACAATATGTTTTACTTTCAACTCCTCCAAAATGGCCCATATCCCAAGTTAGGAATAAAAAATCATCACCCAAATTACATGAAACACACATATAAACTCAATATGCTCTACTACTCAATTCTCTTGCCCAAATAGGGACGTTTTCTAAAAATAGGTTTGTAGACATCATTTCCAAATCCACATTCTTCATGAATGCAATAAAAACTAATATCAAGATTCTAAGAGAATTCAAATTACAAAATTAATTATTAATTACACCCTCTATGTTCAAGAACACATTTCAAGAGTGTTGGAGCCACATGAATAATACATAGGATTGCAAGGTAAATGGAACCTTTATCCTAATATTCTCCCACTTGAAATCATACATTACAAATATATCCATGGAATAAATAAATAAAATAAAGTTCAAGTATCAAGGCCCATGGCCTTGTTACACTAAGAGAACTTATCCATTATCATTGGCTTCATTGATATATAATTCTCTACACCATGCAATATTTGGCTGAAGATATAGCAACCCAAGATTTATGAGATTCAATGAAAGAATAAGATATATGAAATATGAGAGAATAATGTTATTTTATCAAAAGGTGTAAATCTACAATTGTTAGAGTAAAATAGGAAAATCACCTTATTACTTAATTAGGTTCCCCTTTTACATTAACATGTTTAATCTAAAATTAGGTATATGGTTTTTTGTCCCATAGCATAGGATGAGGACACATGCCATGATTTAATTTAGTTCTCACCTAAGGTTTCATTTATGGTTTTTAAATTTTTTTCGTAGTATAAATATTCATTATTGTATATTGTAATAATTTAGATACTTTATTGGATCAATATAATTCTCAAGGTTGCATTGTAAACTAGTTATTTTTTTGTCTTTATGATAGGCTTATTAGTTGCAAGTAATCTATGGGAGTTGTAGGGTCCAAAAATCAACTCCAATAATAATGATAATAGATTATGGCGATTATTGAGAATACAAAGAGAACCATTTGGTTATATAGGCCAAGGTGAGACATATAATTACATAAGATTATGAAATGTATCTTAATCTTATGAATTGAGACATAAAGTGACATGTACCCTAAGTAAAATTAAGTTACTAATATGAATAGGAATTGGGTGATAAAATAGTTAGGTAAAACATCCCATTCACACCAACACCCCCCTTCACTATAACTTATGGAGAAATTACATGATACAAAGATGGGTCCTGACTGCTAGGCCATATTAGGTACCCATATACAAATATATCTCTTAAAAATAGAGAAAAGGATAAAACCTAGTGAGATAGAAGTCCTCCCTAAATGAGATAAAATATAAAATGATCTCAAGAATAATGAAAGAAAAAACTCGTATGAGGACAAATTCCACCATAAGAGAGAAGAAGAGAGAAAATGCAACCCACCCTCAAAGTAGAACTCCTACAATGATGGTATATGTTGGATAATTAATGTTGAATATAAACCAATCCCACTAAACAACATCCCTCCCCTTTGTAAGAAATAAAACCAAGAATATATTCAAAACGTATTTCAATTCTTGAAATGAATATGAAGGAATAAAGATAAAGCTACCAAAATCAAGTTAGGTTTTCTAAGCCACATTAATTAAGATGAAATCTAAAACATTGTGAAAAAAAATGTAGAACATAATCCAAAGACAAAGATGAATCCTCCAATTATTTCTCAAGGGTATCCACAACAATGCTAGACTATGAAAAATGATGATGTGGAGAAGGATCAAAAGGATTGAAAAAGATTCTCTCAAAACATCTAAAGAATATGGTGTAACTACATGAGAGATAACATCAAAGAGGAGATGAATATCCTCAATCGAGTCCTCCAAGTTTGCAAGATATGACACACAAAAAAAACTTGCAATGTCTATCTAGTTATCCCAAGTAGTTCTTTGCAAGAAAATAGATATCTTGCTACATTGAATCATTATAACCCATAGATGTAGCAATACTAGTATCATAAAAAAAAAAAACATGGAGGATACGAAATGTCAACACATGTCTCTAGAACCTCAATAGATAAAAAACCCAAAGATTCATATGACCATAATGTATCTCCTCAAAGGTGTCCACACTAGATTTTTGAGTGTTTACATCAATTAAAGAAACAATAGGATAAAAACATGATAAATTGTATACTCTATTGGGTGAAATTTATGTAATCCCTTTTAACTAATTACAAAACTAGATTTTGGCCATAGATATGTGAGATACAATCCCTCCTCTCAAAAAGGGGAGGCTCCCTTCTTATCGCTTATTGAAACTAAGTAAAACTAATTAAGTATTCAAAATAATATACACTATGATTAAGAAATGGGGGTGTGTCACATTCATAATTCTCTCTTTTTAAAAATAATATATTTTTAAATGCTTCACAGTTTTAAGTTCCTGGTTCGATACAACTTCAAACTACAAAAAAAATTAGTAATTCCAATATTCCTATCTTGTCAAAGCAAAGCCTAGGAATATCGGCATGATAACGATAAATGATAAAACAAGAAAACTCATGAAGGCACAAATTAATTTCATAGCTTTCACGAATGAATTCTTGAGATGTGTAACCAATGTTGTATTAGAAGCACAAATTCTTCTAGATAGTCCACAATAGATCCATGAACCACATGAATAAATAAAAGCACAAAGTCTTGTAGAGAATTCACCAACAATATTCAATTAATATCATAAATTTGAATAAAAGAGTGTAACTCAAAGTTTACACAAATTTACTCAAAGACCTTTAAATCTCAATCACTAATCACTGCCAATTTCATTCAAATCCAAAAGATAATCGATTCCAACACAAAGTTTGGTATGCAACTTCACTTGTTTATTGATCAAATTCATATTAACAAAATTGAACACAAAGTTTCAATGTTCGCTTCACAAATGGGCAGTTGTTCGTTGCAAAAGATAAAAGATAAAACATTACAATAGAATCCTCTCTTATTTATAGATGGGAGAGGAGAGAAAAATTAGGAAAGCCAAAAGAGTGAATCTAGGAGTAAATCTAGGAAAATTTGATCTAACTAATTAACTTATTAAAAAATGTTGTCCATCTTTTTAGGAGAACATATTTGTTTACATGTGATTACATTTGTCAAAATGACATGTAAAATGTCAAAGACTATTTGCATAAAGCATGAAAAACATTAAAACTATCTAACACTGGAGACACAAGAAGTCTTTATAGTTCCTTGCATTGGGCGCGAAAGTCTTCATATTTCTTCATGGTCTCATGCAAGAATTTCTCATCCAGACCAACTGTATAATCAATAATGGTGTGAACTCTTGTGATTGATCTTCTCGCAGATGAGAAAATTTTCTCACATCTATCTAGATTTGACTTGAGATTGTCCAAAGAAATTTGTACATCACATATGGTATTCATTGAAGCCTTTGAAAATATTTCATCTTCCACATGCTGCATGACAACTTCCTTGAACATTTTAGCAATCTCATTGACCAGGAGGAAAGTATTATCATCATTCAGAATTTTCTCGGTAACTCCTCAATGCCATTCATCATGATGACATGATGTCCTTCGACATCTTCTTGTACCTATTGGATGTCCTCGATGAGATAATTGATCACTTGTATGTGGTTTTTGAGAGATTCTCCTATTTCTACATACTTTTCCTTGTCAAGAATTACCCCAACTTTCACCAATTTACTCAGGTTTGTCTCTTTCATTTGTGACCAAAATGAGAGACATCTTTCCATTTCTTTCTGCTCTTGGTAAAGTATATTTTCTTCTTTCTCAAGATCTAATTTCAACTTGGCTACTTGAGAGGTCTTTTCATCTGAAGAAGTTATAAGTTGTGAGGCTTGTTCTATTATTTCATCAATGAAATCATAAAACACTTTACCTTTGGAAACAAACTTCATCACCTTTTGTACTACTGGTTCCTCAAAGTTCACCATGGTCATCGACTGTACATTCTATTGGGAGCCCACAATCTTCCTCAAAATTGATGCATATTTCAAGACTACTTGAGAATCTTCTTTTGCACTTTCATTTTTTACCTTACCAAGCTTAACTCTTGTTAGAGTATAGTCTTCCATGTTCACATCACCTGATTCTTCTGTGGGTAAACCAATTTCTACATACTTGTTACTAGATTTATCTATATGAAGTCTTGAATGAATTTTATCCTTTTTCTTCCCCTTGTCTATTGGAGGAACTATCTCTTCAAGGTCAAGCTCATATGAGGAAATCATTTTTTTCTTTCTCTTTCACACTTGTGAGATTAGCCAAGGGGGAGAATGAGGTATTTTCTTCTTGACTTACTATCAAATCCTATGTAGCAGGTGCTTCTATAGAAATGGATGCTATTGTAACAATTGGGGTAGTATATGTCATGATAGCCCCATTAGAATGTAAACCAAGTGGATCCTGAAAAGGATCATTCATGAATCTATTGAACTCTCCCTGGGAAGTGATGTCATATAAAAAAGAAGATAGGCTTGGGATGGATGATGGAGAACTTGAAGAAACATCAACAATTTGCAAGGTGGAACTTACAGGAGGGGTAGAAAGAACTAATGATTTTGATGGAGGGACAAAAACCTTCACTGTATGCAAGATTGAAGTAGGAGGAGGTGAGGTAGGAAGAGGAGGTGGAGGAGTAGTAGGATTGGGAGGAGTGTACGAACACTAGAAGTGATGGGCGATGATATTAGGGAAATATTATTAATCATGTCCCTGTGAGGAGATAGTTGTTGTTCATCATCATGCATTTCTTCATCCTCTTTATCTTCTTCTTCTCCTTCATCTTCAACAGATTCTTCATCTCTAGAAGATTCTTCTACTTATTTGCTTTCATTCTCTTCCTCTTCATCAAATGATTTCTCTTCATATGCAAGCTCTTTTCCCTCTATAGATGGTCATTTTGATTTGGTAGCTTTCTCATCTTCAACTATTTTTGTATTACTTTTACCAACAATAAATTTAATCTTGGGACATTTTTGAGAAGAAGATCGAGGGAGAAATTGTATGCTTATGTTTAGTACAGAGCTCTTGTCATTGAATAGTTTCTACTCTCGGTATTTCTCCTTCTGATTCTATCATGAAATATTTCATTTGGAAGCCATGTTTATGCAACCATTTTGTTGTGTTGTGTAAGATGGGAGAAAGCCTTTCTCTAATAGAGACACTTTCCTTTTTAGACTATTGTATTGGAGGTAAGGGTCTCCTAGCAATTTGATCTTCATCATCAATAGAGTTTAATATGTCATCAAGATCTTTGAAATCCTCTAGTAGATAAGCTACACCAAGATCTTTGGTCTTCTCTACTATTAGTGTACAAAAATCCATTCTACGGATGTCTTCTTCATCTTTGTAATTTGCTCATATGTCTTCAAAATAGTAGACATGTCAATGATCTTTCTTTAGTTTCCTATTCACATCTCAGTAGTCAAAGTCGAATCTATATTTATATGTTCTTATAGTCATGATTTTCATCTCTACAACAACTGACTTTGATTTTTGTACGCTGTGAATGGTATATCTCCCAATTGTTAAAGGGAACCTGAAACTTGGCTTGTGAATTCTCTGGCATTTCTTGTGAATCGAGATCAACTATCTGCATAGCTCCATTACTATCCACTTATCTGAGGGATATTTGGGCAACATGTATGGACACCCAGTATAGCAACTGAATCTCATATAGGTGAAAGCTGGAAACTCCAAAAAGATACATCCAACCTTACTAACCACCTTGTAGGTTTCATCCAATACTCTTTTCTTTTCAAGTCAGATCAAAAGTGAACAACAAGGGTGGAAAGAAGGCATCTGTGACTCTTCTGAAATGATGAAGACTTTCTCTTAATTTTAATTGATAATAGAACTCATACATAAGTACAGTATGTATATTTCCTTTGGTAGACAAACTTGTAAATTGCCTCATTACTATAGTAGCATATACCAAATAAGAAGTCATGTAAAATTTCAAAGTAGTAGGCACATTGATCAATTGTTCATAGATTTCATCACTTATTTGGGTTCCCCAATCAATATGTTCTTTTCTTCTCTTGATGATGCATATGTACTCATACATCCAATCTAAAAAAATACATAAAATAGGCAATCCTTGAACCCTACTCAAAAGAGATCATATCCCTAACATCCTCCTTGAAATCAATTTAAGGAATCCCTTTAGGCCATCTTGACATAGTAGGCCTTGCAGTTTTCAACCATTGAGTATTAATGAATGTTTTAGCTTTATTGGGATCTTTATCATAGACCTCATATGCTTGTTGGATTGGTATATTATTCCAAGTGGGGAACATCGAAAACAATATCAAATAACTCAAAATCCAATCTCATCATCACTTGTCCCGAGGAATCTCTCACACTTTTGTCATCGCAGATGTAATGAGATGCAACTTGGAGAACAAACTCTATGTTATGAGCAGTAGTTGGGAATCTAGATACCAAGTGCAAGTTGCTATGAATGATAGATCTCAAAATTTCCTATAATGGTTTGATCTTAGTTATTTTTTACAAAATTTTCCAAGTCTTGATGACCAACCTCGATGTCTTTGATTTCATCCACCTTTGAGAGTACAACATCAGGTGGGAAGATTGCCTTGGTATTTGTACTTCATCTTTCCATCATTTTTAGAGGGTGATGGAGGCTTTTCTGATGTCATCTGAGAGTGTCAAAGACCTAGGAATGTCACCTTCGAAGATCACCTAATGAGAGATTGAGAAGAACTGCAAGAATAATGAATCAATAGATGTTAGGAGAAAATTGTAGTGTTGGAAAGTGTGAAGCGAGCCAACAATTTGGAGGAAGTGAAAATGAGCTATAAGGCACGGAAATCAAAGTGTTGGAAAAAAAATGAGGTTCAGAATGCAAGTGGAGTGATTTCAGAGTGTTAGAAAATAAAACTGATTTTTGTGCAGGAGTGCTCCTACATCTTGAGAAGTTTGTTTGCATGTAGTTTCATTGAAAAATAATGCTCCTACATGTGTTTAACACTTGGGAAGTAAAAGTGTTGGGGTGCTAAAAATTAGCACTAGTGCGTATGTGGGAAGGATTAAGTTTATGCTTGGGCACTAAAAATTAATGCTTGGGCATGTCCTTCATAATGTAGAGAAAGTGTACACGCATACTTTTTTACCACTTCAACATTTGAGGGGAAACAAACTCCATGTAGGAGGGGTGATTTTCACCGCTCCTACATCTTGGAGTTGGAGAAAATCTTCAGTGTAGTAGTGGGTTATTTTACCGCTCAGATGGATATGGAAGGTCAACCATGTAGAAGCAACGAAAAATCCTACTTGAGCATGGACAAAGACACTTGGTGAAAATTGATGAAAGATCATTCAAAGTCACCAACTGTTAATATAGGTGATAGATCGGTGAAAAATGACAATAGAGCATCAAGAAGATGATGCACACAACAAAGAACAACTAGGGCATGAAAACCCCAAGATCTAAATCATGGAAGGGCAACGAAAAGAAAGCAAAAGATTTCAAGATAAAATAAACCAATACCAAGGCCAATTGATGACAAAAAACAATTTCAAAAATGAAAGCATTGAAACCCTAATTGAATGAGAGAATAGCATCAAAGATCAACAAAGTGGAAAGACACAAAAACATATCTGATGAAAGTGACCGAAACCCTAGCTTGAAAGCCCGCAAAATCCACGAACACAAACTCGTTTGGATTTTGGAGAATGACCAACGCGAGGAGGAATGGAGAGGACAGATCAAAAAAGAGGATAAGTTAACCTAAAACAACCTTAATAATTAATTAGAAAAAAGATCATTAATGAACTCGAGTCGAAGAGGAGCCACATTAATTACATGTGTACAAAATAGAGGGAAAATGCACTAGCGGTGAAAATCACCGCTTGTGCATTTAAAGGCTTTTTTGAAGGAAAAATGCACTAGCAGTGATTTTCACCACTTATGCATTTAAGGCATTGATTACAAAGTGTAGGAGTTGTGAAAATAATTGCTCCAACACTTGGAGCTTGCTAACATAAGGCTCATGTAGGAGCACTGAAAATCAACGCTCTGACATGAGTGAAAATTTGACTAAAACCCAAGGATTGGGAATTAACGAAAAATACTCATTTCAAAGTTTTTCGAAAGACAAACAAGGGGAAACTTTCAAATGGACTGTTTAAGGTTTTGGACTATGCATCGAGGTGAATTGAAATTTTCCTTATTTGGCATGCTTTAAGTACACGAAATTACTAAACAAACAAGTTTCGTAGGGGGTTATCCCATGAATAGGGTGCTACTAGATTTGAGGATAACAACTAGCTCTAGTTGGGGAGCTTCCTTCAGTCATTCTTGAAAATGATTGAAGGGAGAAGAACTCCAGAATCAATTTCATGTATCCATCCATTGGGCATAGAGTCAGGTGATGAAAAAAGAGAGAGTCAAAAAGATGTAAAGACTAACATATTTACATTGAACACCTGTTACCTCACTATGTAAAGAGCTTCAAATTTTGCCCACTGTGAGGAAGAGAAAATGATGTTCCATCCTCGTATGTCAAGATGAAACTGCTTTCACCATGTAGCTAATGAACTTTGAATGAAACTATCCATAATGAATCAAAATTCCCATGCATACCTTTCAGTTCTCTTCACTTGTCCCATAAGAGAATGAGGTCACCAATTTGAAAATCATGAGAATCGGCCTTCTTGTCAAAAAGCTTCTTGACTTGTTCCTAATGCTCTATGATATGATTAGCCACCTGAACTCGTTTCTCTTCCAATTCAGAGAGATACATTATCTGCTTATCATCTGTATTATCGAAAGTCTCACCCTCAATGGCCTTAGCCAATTTGAGGGCTAGAATTTCTAATGTTATTGGATTTTTTGCATTCAACCCATGCAAGAGTTGGAAAGGAGAAATGTCAATCGCCCTCTTTAGAGTTATCATGTCTGCCCACAAAGCATCATACAAAGTTTTATTCCATAAACGTTGATTTTCATCCACAGGCTTGCATATTATAGTCACCAAGTTTTGATTGCTTGATTCGGCCTGACTATTACCTTGTGGGTAATAGTCAGATGAATGAGACAATGTTATGCCATGCTCAAAATAGAACTCAGTTATCTCACTTGGCAAGAAAGCAGAAGCAATGTCAACAACAATTTTTTTCAGCACATCGAACCTGGAAATGATATTTTCTTTTAGGAAACTACATACAACTTTAGAAGTAGCATGCTTAGCCGGAATTGCCTCCACCCAATTGGTGAAGTATTCAGTTGCAGTTAGGACATAGGTGTGTCTTTCAATTGAAGGTGGATTTACTGCACCGATGAAATTAATTCCCCACTACTGAAAGGGCTCTTCAATAACAACTGGTTTTAAAGTCAAAGCTGCCAACTTTGGCCTACCTACAAATTATTGACACAGTTCACATTTACGCACACAAGAGTACACATCTTGAAAGAGTGTAATCTAGTAGTAGTTTACTCTCGGGATCTTGTGAGCAGTAACTGGCATCAAAAAGTGTCCACATGCTAAGTCATGATATGACTTCAATAATCTTTCATGTTGTTCTTTATCAACACATCGTAAGAAAGTTCCATCCAATGCACGTTTGTACAACCATTGTCCCACAAGACAAAGTTTGTTAACTTTAGTTTGATGATCCTTTTCTCCTTTGAAGTCAAATGATTAGGACATTACCCAGAAGTGAGAAAATGGGCAATGTTAGAATACCACTCATCAATAGTACTGACGAATAACACCATTGGAAGTTCACTTGGATCTAACTCAGTCTCTGAAACTTCTCCATCTAGATTATTTTCAGCAATGATTTGACACAAACCTCTCCCATGTATCATCTTGGTAGGCTTGATGACCATGTCATATTCTTGAATCTTGGCAATCCAATTGTCTCTTTTTGTTCCAAACTCGTGTTGTGCCAAGATACACTTAACTGTTGAATCTAGAACTAAGACCTTAACATGGCTATTAAGAATGTAGAAGCGGAAAGTTTTAACAGCCTTGAACACAAAAAAATAATTTTTTTTCTATTTGGGAATATTTCAATTCATAATTTTTTAGAGGACAACTCATGAATACAATTAGGGATTCAAAACCCTCACTATTTTCTTGTACCAGAATTGTTGAGTGTATGCTCAGAAGCATAACTATACATGATGAATTATTTCGTGTAGTTTGGATAGACTAACACTGGTGCCTGAGAAATAGCCTCTTTGATATCATTGAACGTAGCTTTTCCTTTTTTCATCCAATGATTAGTGGTAGTTCCTTTCATCATATTAACAATATGATGAGAGTGCAACCCGAGACACAGAAAAACTAACAAATCTTATTATTTTCAAAGTATGAAATTCTTACATGCAGAGGATCTCCAATCCTCGAGTTCTGCAATACATGCAAATTACAGAAAAAAAATTACAAAAATTCCCCTATTCGCAACATGCGATCTTCTTTCCCAAAAACTACTCACAAAAATCAGAAACTACCCCATAAATAGCCCCATTTCCTCTGTTTGGAGCCAAAAACAACATTCTAATTATGCACAAACTTCCGGAAGCCCTAACTCAAGATCTAACCATCGGATCTTCAATGATAATACCTTTTCGGAAAGGTCTTGCGAAAATGAAGTGCCAGAAAGTGGGGCCTAAAGACTAACCATTTTCATTTTCCACCAATTTTCAGGCCCATCCGGAGCCTTTAAGTCCCTCAAAATTAGCTCTGAAGATTTTGTAGGGCAAAAAACAGAAACTGAAACTTGAATAACTTTTGAACCAGGAATGATCTTCGCCTGATTCTTTCACCAAAGTGTTTATTATTCTGTCCTAAAGCTTCCCTTAAATTTTTGTCTCCTCACGCCTTCAAAATCATACCTGTTAAAAATAACAGTTGAGCAGAAAAAGCAGAAAAGCAGTTCTGAAAGTTGGGAATTCTTCTTCGATGAAAAGGGTATCCAAAAATGAAAAAAACATATACAAAACTCTAAATGAAAGTAAATATATTTTTGGGTGATGTAGGATTGCCCTTACACCACTGGATGCTCCTACATCAGACACCCAGGGTAATTTGAAAAGTGACCCCGTCACTTCTCAGATGGTTGAAGAAATTCCAAACGGTCAACCTCTGCCTTAGACAACCAGGATGAATCTTCCACAGGCCTTCCTCTCCACTTCACCAAATATTCTTCATACTGCCTATTTCTGGTACTCCTTCCCACACGGCTATCCAAGATTTCTTCGATCTCCTCCTTTTTTGAAGTAGGTGCTGGAATACCACATTGTTCCATTGCTGGTACTTCCTCTGTGCCACTCTTATGATATTCTGTCAAATCTGCAATGTTGAACACAGGGGAAATGTTGAATCCATCCGACAACTCTACCTCATATGCATTCCCTGAATCATGCCTCTTCAAAATTTTACAGGGACCGAACTTCTTCATCTTCAATTTGTTATCGGTTCCTACTGGAAACCTTTCTTTCCTCAAGTGGACCATCACTTCATCACCAATCTAAAATTCCTTATACCTCCTCTTTTGATCTGCCTTAGCCTTATACTGCATATTCATCTTGTTAATGTGTTGTTTTACCTTCTCATGCATATTCTTGATGTGTTCTGCAAAGTCTTCAGCTTCAGCACTTGTCTTCTTCTCTTGGTCCATCTTTCTCAATTCTGGAGCAGTCCTAGGACTACTTCCATACACAATCTGGAATGGTGATCTACCAGTGCTTCTATTGACAGAATTGTTGTAAGTGAATTCTGCCTGGGGTAAGATCAAATCCCATCCCTTTGGTTTATCTCCTACCAAGCATCTCAGTAGGTTACCCAAACTCTTGTTCGCAACTTCAGTCTGCCCATCAGTCTGGGGATGGTGTGCAGAACTAAACTTCAACTCTGTTTTCAACTTCTTCCACAAGGTCCTCCAAAAGTATCCAACAAATTTTGTGTCACGATCTGAGACTATACTCTTTGGAAAACCATGTAGCCTCACCACCTCTCTAAAGAACAAGTCAGCAATGTGTATTGCATCATGGGTCTTCTGGCATGGGATGAAATGTGCCATCTTCGAAAACCTATCAACTACCACAAATACTGAATCATTCCCTCTCTGTGTCCTTGGAAAACCAAGAACAAAGTCCATACTTACATCCTCCCATCGCATCTCCGGTACAGGTAAGGGCTGATACAACCCGATATTCTGACTCACTCCTTTAGCCATTTGACATACCCTGCAACTCTACACAAACTTCTTCACATCTTGTGACAACTGAGGCCAATAATAATGCTCACTGATAATGGAAATGGTTTTATCTCGACCAAAATGTCCTGCCATTCCTCCACTATGTTTCTTTTTTATCAGGTTCTCCCTCATGGAACTCCTCGGAATACACAGTTGACTTCCCTTAAACAACATGCCTTCTTGAATTATGAAATCCAGCCACTTTGTCCTGTCAACTATAACAGGTTCCTTGCAAGCTTTCCAAGCCTCTGCAAAATCAGGATTTTTTGGATACAATGTCTTGAGTTCACTAAACCCAACCACCTCAATCTGCATTTCTATCAACAATGTATGCCTCCTACTTAAGGCATCTGCAACCCTATTTGACTTCCCACTCCTATGTTTTAAAACAAATGTATAACTCTGCAAAAATTCTACCTATTTCATATGCCTCTGATTTAATTTTCCCTGACTACTCAGGTACTGCAATGCTTGATGATCAATATACATAAAAAATTCTTTCGGCAACAAATAATGCCTACATTTCTTTAATGCTTGAACTATTGCATAAAATTCCTGATCATAAATAGAGTACTTTCTCTTTGCATCATTTAACTTTTCACTTAAATAGGCAATGGGCTTACCTTCCTGGCTTAACATTGCTCCAATGGCACAACCACTGGCATCACAATCCACCTGAAACACCTTATTGAAATCCGGGAGAGCCAAAACAAGTTGTTCTATCACCTTCTGCTTCAATAGATCAAAACTCCTTGCTGCTCCAGTGCTCCACTTGAACTCTTTTCTATCCCCTCTCATTGTTTCAATTAGGGGTGCACAAATACTACTGAAGTTTCTAATAAACTTTCTATAAAAACTTGCCAAACCATGGAAAGATCTCACCTCAGTAGCAGTTCTTGGGGTAGGCCATTCCAGAATAGCCTTCACCTTCTCTGGGTCCATCTTGAGACCTTCTGTCGAGGCAACAAACCCCAAGTACACTAACTCCTTCTTCACAAAACTACACTTCTTCAGATTAATCAACAATTTCTCTTCTCTTAACTTCTCAAAGACTCTACCAATATGCATTATATGCTCATCCAGTGACTTACTGAATATCAAAATATCATCTAAATACACAATAACAAAGCTTCCTAGGAACTCTTTCAGTACCTCGTTCATGAGCAGCATGAATGTGCTCGGTGCATTGGTTAGCCCAAAAGGCATGACTAACCACTCATATAGGCCCTCTTTGGTCTTGAAGGCAGTCTTCCATTCATCTCCCTCTCGAATCCGGATCTGGTGATATCCACTCTTCAGATCAATCTTTGTGAAGTACTGAGCTCCACTCAAACAGTCCATCAGGTCATCCATCCTTGGTAGGGGAAATCTATACTTGATTGTTATCTTGTTTATGGCCCGAGAGTCTGTACACATCCTCCACTCCCCATCCTTCTTTGGTGCTAGTACTGCAGGTACTGCACATGGACTCAGACTCTCTCGAATCAAACCCTTTCTCAACAACTCCTCAACTTGTCTGTTCAACTCCTCATTTTCTACAGGAGTCATTCTATGAGCTGCCTTATTCGGCAAACTGGCTCCTGGGATCAAGTCAATCTGATGACTGATCTTCCTCATTGGTGGTAAACCCTCAGGTACATTATCAGAAACAATATCCTGAAACTCATTCAATAACCCAGAAACTTCTACTGGAACCTTCTCACTACCCTCTTTATCCATTTTAGGAATCAATGCATAACACACATGCTCATGTTTCATGCCTTCTAAAAATTTCCTTCCATCAACGTAACAAATTCTAGCACTACTGCATACCTTTTCTTTGGCCTTCTTCAAGGGTTTCAACTTATGGCGGACTCCATCCTTCATCAGGGAATAAGTGTTTGCATGGCCATCATGTACAGCTCGCTTGTCAAACTACCACGGCCTCCCCAGCAACGCGTGACATGCATCCATAGGGATGATATCACAGAGTACCTCATCATGATAGCTTCCAATCTTGAACTTCACCAGGCACTGCTCATTGACTAGAACTTTGTGGTCTTTCTGCAACCAGGCAATCCGATATGGATGTGGATGCCTTTCCCTCTTCAGCTTCAACTTTGTAACCATTTCTTCTGACACTAGATTATCAGTGCTCCCACCATCAATAATGACATCACAACATTTGTCTTCACACTTGCACCTTGTGCGAAATAGATTCTTCCTCTGTTCTGGCTCCTTCTCTTCAGTCACTAGGGCTCTTCTAACCACTAGGGCTTCTCCCCTTTCAGCATCATCTGAATGCTCAGATTGAGCCTCCTCATCTACATGTGCAACCCTTGCATGACCTTCTAGCCTTTTTTTTGTCCTTCCTTGGTATTGTGGACATTCATAGGCTTTATGCCCTTCTTCACTACATCGGAAACAAGTTCCTCTGAAACCACCCCTTCCGGGTCCTTGCTCAAATCTTCCTCATCCTCTACCTCTTTGATCACCACCATTTTGATCTCGTGGGCGGTAGAAGTTATCATTCCTCTGGCTTCGACTGGTATCCACATCTTCATTTTTCTTCTCATCCTCATTTCGGCTTCCAAAAGATCTTCCGCTACCCCTTTCGCTTTGACCTCCTCGTCCTTTTTGCTTACTGTCAAATCTTTTGTTCAACTTATTTTCAACTCTCAGCGAAAATTGGTAAGCATCAATGGTGGTCATTCTGACCAGGCTTAACTCCTCTTGAATGCTCGGTCATAACCCATTAAGATAACGTGCTACCTTCTCCTTGTTGGCCTCTACATATCCTGTTCTGATGATCATCTTGTGAAAATCTTTTGTGTATTCTTTCACAGATCTACTTCCTTGCTTCAACCCTTGAAATTTCTTCAATAGATCAGTCCATTGGAATGAACTGCTTCTTTAGTTTCTCCACCATGCGATCCCATCTGGTGATCTTTCCCTTTTCTCTCTTATTTCTTTCTAGTTGGACCTCTTTCCACCAGATACTAGCGTGGCCCTTCAGCTTCGTTTTTGCAAACTTAACCCGATCTGGGTCCTCTACTTCTTCATACTCGAAATACTCTTCCAACTCATTGATCCAGTCAATCAACTCTTCCGGGTTTAGACTTTTGGAAAAACTGGGAACTTCTACTCTAGGTCTTTTTCCGATCTTCGAAATGGCCCTTATTAGCCGCATTTGATCTTGGTCAATAGCTTCTTCTTCCTCTTCTACATCTGACTCTTCTACCTCTTCCTCATGCTCACTTTCTTCTCCCCTTCTCGGGTTTACCCCTCTTCTTAACTCTCTTTGTAATGCATTAATTTGTCTCTGGACGGCTCTGAAACCCTCAGCCACTAATGGATCTCTTCCACCAGCATTTCTGGCACCTCCGGCACCACCTCGCCTACCACGCGCCAGTCTTGGAGGCATCTTGAATATCTTGAACCCACAACCACAGTCCTGGTGCGAACTACCTCACGATCGGTGATCTGTCCACACACTCAAGAAAACCCGCTCTGATACCACTTGATGAGAGTGCAACCCGAGACACAGAAAAACTAACAAATCTTATTATTTTCAAAGTATGAAATTCTTACATGCAGAGGATCTCCAATCCTCGAGTTCTGCAATACATGCAAATTACAGAAAAGAAATTACAAAAATTCCCCTATTCGCAACATGCGATCTTCTTTCCCAAAAACTACTCACAAAAATTAGAAACTACCCCATAAATAGCCCCATTTCCTCTGTTTGGAGCCAAAAACAACATTCTAATTATGCACAAACTTCCGGAAGCCCTAACTCAAGATCTAACCATCGGATCTTCAATGATAATACCTTTTCGGAAAGGTATTACGAAAATGAAGTGCCGGAAAGCGAGGCCTAAAAACTAACCACTTTCATTTTCCACCAATTTTCAGGCCCATCCGGAGCCTTTAAGTCCCTCAAAATTAGCTCCGAAGATTTTGTAGGGCAAAAAGCAGAAACTAAAACTTGAATAACTTTTGAACCGGGAATGATCTTCGCCTGATTCTTTCACCAAAGTGTTTATTATTCTTTCCTGAAGCTTCCCTTAAATTTCTGTTTCCTCACGCCTTCAAAATCATACCTGCTAAAAATAACAGTCGAGCAGAAAAAGCAGAAAAGCAGTTTTGAAAGTTGGGAATTCTTCTTCGACGAAAAGGGTATCTAGAAATGAAAAAAACATATACAAAATTCTAAATAAAAGTAAATATATTTTTGGGTGATGTAGGATTTCCCTTACACCACTAGATGCTCCTGCATCACAATATGATACATCTTTTCTGCAAAATCTATAAGGATTTTTCGCAAAAAATTTACTTTGCCAAAGAAAGAACGAACAACCTTCTTACTTGATGGAAGACTAAGTGATTTGATACTTTTAACTCTTTCTAAGTCAATCTCGATACCTTCTATAGAAACCACATGACCAAGAAGCTTACCTTCCATAACCCCAAAATTTGACTTCTTGGGATTCAAGGAAATACCATGATGTTGACATCTCTCCAAGATTTGCCTTAGATGATAGAAAAAACCATAAGATCATCAGGATATACTACAATAAACTTACCTAACATATCATGAAAATCTAGGTCCATAGCATGTTGGAACAAGGCACCGACATTTATGAGACCAAAAGGCATCTTGGGATATGAAAAGGTACCTCGTGGCGTTGTAAAGGTCGTCTTGTGTTGATCACTTGAATTGACTTCAATCTTGTTGTAACCAGAAAAACCATCCAACATGGAGAGCATTTTAGACCCAATCACGATTTGAAGAACCTGATCCATTACTAGAAGAGGATAATTATCTTTGAGCAACAACCGGTTCAGATTTCAGAAATCCACATAGATATAGATCTCACCATTCTTCTTACGAACGTGAACAATATTTTCTATCTATGTTGAATGATGGATAGGGAATATAATTCAGGCGTTCAACATATTTTGAACATTCACAAGGATCATTCCAGAAATCTTAGGGTTATATTGGATTTTCTTTGATTTATAAGGCAATGCTCCAATCTTAAGTGGAATGTCATGTTGCACCTCTTTTGATCGGAAAGATTTTAGATCTTCATATGAATATGCCAAGACATCTATATATTCTTGTAACAACTTAGCAAACTGCTTTCTTTCTTCAATTGTGCAACACTTACCGATGTTTACCATCTTAGGATCTACTTCAATTCCTAAGTTAATATGTTCAACTTCTTTAGTTGAATCAAAATCTAAGAGTTGTTTCTTGACATAGTGATCATGCTTATCAAAAAGTTTCTTAAGGGATACCAACCCTGTAGGAATTTTATTCCCCTTGAGTTGTAGGAAATCTTCGCCTATGACTGGATCCATATCAGAAATAGATTCTTGATGTGGGGAATCACTTCCTTCAAAGTACAACTCATCAAAGTTTTTTGCCTTCTCCAAAAAAGAAACAATTTGATTATCGTCTTTGAAAATATATCAATTATCTGAATTGTCAAGAACACTTGGGTCAAAGACCAACTCAATGGTATAAGTAGAACCATGAAAATCTTTATGTGGTATGAAGAGTGTGGTTGAGACTGCTAAATAATCAACTCTGTCATTACATTCCCTTGGAACTATAGATATATCAAAAGCATCAAATTATTCAATGCAATCCTAAACAAGATTGTGATAATGCCTAAGTCTGCCCATTTTTGTTTGATACAAATTCCTCACCTAAAAAACTATCAACTCAGCATCACCTTGTGCATGAATATTCTTGATACCTTTCTTATGTGCAACTTGTATTCGTAATAACAAAGCTTCATATTGTGCAATTTTATTAGTATTGGAAAAATGTAATTTGAAAGAGAAAGGGAAAAAAAACTTTTGCAGGAATAAAAACCATTCCTGCTCTAGAACCAGTATAAGAGAAACTGCCATCAAACTCAAGTAACCGAACACCATTTGGGTCACCAAGACCAACAATATTAAAATTTTGTAGCTTCATCATTTGATGAAGCTTCATGATCTGAGATTGTCAAATCATCTAATGATGACTCATTTGTTGTTGAAAAAGAATCTAAACTCTCCAAATCACGCCTTGTAAAGATTCACCAACTCCTTATGTTTGCAAATAATATGTTCCAACACCCAAAGAATCAAATAAAATTTGAGTTGTTGGATCATCGGATTGTGTCATTGAGAAGTTTGACTCCCTTTTAGGAATCAATTTATGCATCACGCCTTTCACAAGTATCTTGGCTTCACGCATGTCCATGTTCAGTTCACCTCCAACATCTTTATAGAAATTATGTCCAAGGATAATTCCATAATATTCTGGCACATCAGCTACTAGAATCGTCATCTTGATCTTTTTTTTAGGATATGCGGCAAACACATACTGTGCATCTTTGATCTATCCAATCATAGGTACTTTTTTGTTTTCCATGGAAAAACAATGGCTAAAAGTTTTTTTAAAATTCAAACCCAAGACAGTAGCCACCTTGGCTAGCATCATATTATCTGATGCGCCAGAATGTATGACACAATTTCTTAACTTAAACACATTAACAAGTAATGAAATAAATAATGGATCAATACATTTGGATACAAGTGGAGGAGTAGAAACAAGGTTATTATGTGGCCTTTTAGGCTTTAGGGGCAAAGAGATATCAGGAGTTGAATCTTTACTTGGAGCAATTCCTTTATTTGTTATGAACTTGAAAAGCCTTTCAAATTGGTCAAGATTATCTTTAAGGTAGTTAGCTTCAGACATTTGGACTTTTGTTTTCTTGGCATGATCAATGATGTCAAAAGCCTGGAAAGAATTTTGTAAAGTGGATGTAGTAACTTCACTGATAGGTTTAACGAAAGGTACACTAGTCTTAAGAACCTAGAGATTGGCTTTTGGGATGGCAGGAATTGATGGAGGGGGACGGGGGGTACTTGTTTGTTTGCTGCATTTTTTGGTTGCCAAGGTAGAGGAGACCCTATTTTTGCAATGGTAGTTGGCGGCTTCTCCTTCGTTGATGGAGCAATAGCTTGAGTTTGATCAAGCTATTTTCTTTTTGCCACGTAAAGACAACATATGCATTCATCACCAAGTCATCCTCATCGAATTCATTCACCATTTACAAATAACCAATATTGGAGTCACCGGCTAATTCCATTTCTTCATCTTGAAAGAAATCAACACTTACTTCCATGGGATAATCTGGTTGTGCATATCCATCTTGTTCAACCTCATAGTATCCGACAATAGTGTTAGTAGGTGGAGCTTCAAGTGTGAGTCTTCCTTGTGGTGCTCAAAGATGATTTTGATTTTTTTTTCCAACATAGTTATGAAAATTCCTTCTTGGAACATCCTTATAAGTGTTTTTATTGGAAACTTTATTTTTCAAAGCCAAGATTTCATTTGCCAACCTTTGAACCATGGGATCAAAAAAATTAGAATTAGCATTAGAAGCAAAATATCCTGACACTTGCATCTTCCTGTTGTTGGTATTCATACTTATTTCTCCAACAAGGATCATGTCATCTTCGAGAATTATAGCCAATTATTGAGTTGCTTCAACGTTGACAAGAACTTCCCTATGCAAGAAAAAACTTACTTTGGGGAGTTGTGTGTTGATAAGGAAACATTTTAAGTTATGATTTGTTGGTCTTGCTACTGTTGGGATACTCATCACTAGCTTGTTGAACTTAGCCACGAACTCACGCAAGGGTTCATGAGCCTCTTTCTGCATGGTTGTAAGCTGTGCCAGCAAGGCGTGTGCATCTTCAACCGGTTTGAACCTTTCTTCAAACTTAGTGTGAAGAGTGTTCCAATTAGTGACTGAAGCAACTAGAAGGGCATAAAACCATTCAACAACAACTAATTATAGAGATTCAATGAACAACCTCACAACAACATCTTTGTGTTCTACGCCAAGAACACCACAAACAATGTAAAAGGCAACAATGTGTTCATTGGGATGTTGTTTGTCGTCACCTAGAAACTTCAAAATATGATTTCTCAAGACATGTGGAAATTCATATAAAGGTGCAACCAAACTAAGGGGACCGAAAGTATTTCCCCAAGGTCCTGCAAGTGGTGCAGCCATAATATGTTGCACAATAGGTACTTGAACTGGAACTCTATGGATAAAAGATGATTCACTCGGAAGAGGAGATCTTAGTCTCCATGAAGGATACTTGCAGTGCGTTGCAATGGTGACCTTACTCGCGAAGGAGTAGGTGGAGTATTATGTTGCCACAAGTCTTCAAAAAGTGGATCCAGTATTCCTTGAGCCCTCAAACCTTGTTTATAGCTTCTAACCACCAAAATGTAGATAGAAACAAGAGAGATATTAAAAATAACAATACACAAGATCACAATAAGATATTGGAAAACTTATTCTTTTCAATCAAATGCATGAGGCTTTAATTATGTGTGTCGGCAAAAAAATGTTGGGTGAAAATTATGTAATCCCTTTTAACAGATTACAAAACTTTATTTCAGCCATAGTTGTGTGAGATACAATCTCTCCTCTTAGAAAGGGGAGGTGCCCTTCTTACTACTTATTGAAACTAAGTAAAACTAATTAAGTATTCACAATAATATACACTATAATTAAGAGATGGGGGTGTGTCACATTCATAATTCTCTCTTTTTCCAGAGAATATGTTTTACAATGCTTGACAGTTTTAAGTTCCTGATTCGATACAACTTCAAACTAAAAAGAAAAGCAGTAATTCCAATATTCCTATCTTGTCATAGCAAAGCCTAGGAATACCAGCATGATAATGATAAATGATAAAAAAAGAAAACGCAAGAAGGCACAAAGTCATTTCATAGCTTTCACCAATGAATCCTCGAGATATGTAACCAACATTGTATTAGAAGCACAAAGTCTTCTAGATACTCCACGATATATCCACGACTAACATGAATAAATACAATCACAAATTCTTGTAGAGAATTCACCAACAATATTCAATCAATATCATAAATTCGAATAAAAGAGTGTAACTCAAATTTTACATGGATTTAATCAAAACCCTTTAGATCACAATCACTAATCACTGCCAATTTCAATCAACTCCAAAAGATAATTGATTCCAACACAAATTTTGGTATGCAACTTCACTTCTTTATTGATCAAATTTAGATTCACAAAATTGAACACAAAGTTTCAATATTTGCTTCACAAATGAGCAGCACTTTGTTGCAAAAGATAAAAGATAAAACATTACAATAGAATCCTCTCTTATTTATAGATGGGAGAGGAGAGAAAAATTCGGAAAATAAAAAGAGTGAATCTAGGAATATTTGACCTAACTAATTGACTTATTCAAAAATGTTGTCCTTCTTTTTAGGAGAACATATGTGTTTACATGTGATTTAATTTTTCAAAATGACATGTAAAATGTCAAACACTATTTACATAAAGCATGAAAAATGCCAAAACTATCTAACACTAGAGACATAAGAATTATTTATGGTTCCTTGCATTGGGCATGAAAGTCTTCATATTTCTACATTATCTCCTGCAGTAATTTCTCATCTAGAACAACTGTATAATCAACAATGGTATGAACTCTTGTAATTGATCTTCTCGTAGATGAGAAAATTTTCTTGCATCTATCTAGATTTGACTTGAGATTGTTGATAGCAAGCCATACATCATATGGCATTCATTGAAGCCTTTGAAAATCTTTCATCTTCCACTTGTTCCATGACAACTTCCTTGAACATTTTAGCAATCTCATTGATTGGGAGGAAAGTATTATCATCATTAAGAAGTTTACCCAATAACTCCTCAATGACATTCATCATAATGACATGATGTCCTTTGACATCTTCCTATACCTGTTGGATTTCCTCGATGAGAGATTTGATCACTTGTGTGTGGTTTTTGAGAGATTCTCCTATTTCCACACACTTTTCCTTGTCGCGAATTACCCCAACTTTCACCAATTTACTCAACTTTATCTCTTTCATTTGTGACCAAAATCATAGACATCTTTCCATTTCTTTATGCTCATGGGAAAGTATATTTTCTTATTTCTCAAGCTCTAATTTCAACTTGGCTACTTGAGAGGTCTTTTCATCTGAAGCAGTTATAAGTTGTGAGCCTTATTCTATTATTTCATCAATGAAATCATAAAACACTTTACCTTTGGAAATAAACTTCTCCACATTTTGTATTGTTGGTTCCTCAAATTTTACCATGGCCATTGGTTGTACATTCTCTTAGGATCTCGTAATCTTCCTCAAAACTGATGCATAATTCTCTGCTTTATCCTTGTACATATTTCCGCCCTGCTCTATTTTATCGAGTCTACTTGATAATACATTCAAGACTACTTGAGAATCTTATTTTGCACTTTCATTTGTTACCTTAACCAGCTTAACTCTTGTCAGAGTATAGTCTTACATGTACACATCACCTAATTCCTATGAGGGTAAACCAATGTCTACATACTTGTTACCTGATTTATCTATATGAAGTCTTGAATGAATTTTAGCCTATTTCTTCCCCTTGGATTTTGGAGGAACTATCTCTTCAAGGTCTAGCTCATTTGGGGAAATTATTTGTTTCTTTCACTTTGACACTTGTGAGATTAGCAAAGGGGGGAGGAATGAGGTATTTTCTTCTTGACTTAATATCAAATCTTATGTAGCAGGTGCTTCTACAAAAATGGATGCTATTGTAACAATTGGGGTAGTATCTATCATGATAGCTCCAATAGACTGTAAACCAAGTGGATCCTGCAAAGACTCATTCATGAATCTATTGAACTCTCCCTAGGAAGTGATGTCATATGACGAAGAAGATAGGCTCGGGATGGATGACGGAGAACCTGAATAAATATCAACAGTTTGGAAGGTGGAACTTACGGGAGGGGTAGAAAGAACTGGTGATGTTGATGGAGGGACGAAAACCTTCATTGTATGCAAGATTGATGTAGGAGGAGGTGAGGTAGGAAGAGGAGGTGGAGGAGTAGTAGGTTTGGGAGGAGTGTACGAAACACTAGAAGTGATGGGAAATGATGTTAGGGAAAGATTATCAATCATTTCCTTGTGAGAAGATAGTTGTTGTTCATCATCATGCCTTTCTTCCTCCTCTTTATCTTATTTTTCTCCTTCTTCTTCAATAGACTCTTCATCTGTAGAATCTTCATCTCTAGAAGATTCTTCTACTTCTTTCCTTTGATTCTCTTCCTCTTCATTAAATGATTGCTCTTTAGATGCAAGCTCTTTTCCCTCTGTAGATGGTTGTTCTGATTCGATAGCTTCCTCATCTTCAACTGTTTGTGTATTAATTTTACCAACAGTAAATTTAATCTTGGGACCTTTTTGAGAAGAAGAGGGGGCAACTGCATGCTTCTGGTTAGTGTGAAGCTCTTTACCTTTTTTAGACCATTGTATTGGAGGTAAGGATCTCCTAGCAATTTCATCTTCATAATAAGAAGAGTTTAATGTCACCAGGATATTTGAAATCCTCTGGTAGATTGGCTACACCAAGATCTCTGATCCGCTCTACTATCAACATGCAGAAATCCATTCTACGAATGTCTTTTTCATCTCTAAAGTCTTCCCATATGTCTTCAAAATGATAAACATGTCAATGATATT